>CAWUFW010015196.1:0-373381 GCA_963921515.1 Calotriton arnoldi | reverse complement strand
GGTCCTGGGAAATTACAGGCCTATAAGCCTAATTGATAATATAAAAGAAGTCTATTGTAGGCAGATTTTGATACGGCTATAGGAATGGATGTCCTCGAGTCAAGTGTTGTCCCATCTTCAGGCAGGATTTTGGCAAAATATTAGTACAATCGAGTATATAATGCGTTTTTAGCCATTAAATGGAAGAATGTAGACATTAATCAGGAGTCATAATTTGTTGCCTTTGTGGACCTCCTCGCTGCATTTGACTTTGTCTCGAAGGGAAAGCTTTGGGAGGTCTTGCAAAGCATAAGAGTTCCCTTGGGTCTACTGTCTCTTTCACAAGCCCTGTACACAGAGAAATTGCAAGACTTAGGGCCCGATTCTGATGCGGGTTGGAAAAGCTTCCCGACCGAGGGCCTGATTCTGATGCGGTTAGGAAGGCCTCCTAACGGCATTTGCTCCTTCCAAATCGGATCGGGAACGTGTCTTCCCGACCGAGGGCCCAATTCTGATGCGGTTAGGAACAAATGTTCCCATTGAAGTCAATGGGAGTTCAACCAAATCGTATCTGGAAGTATCCGGATGCATCCTACTCCGCCGGTCGGACTTTCCCGATCCGAGTGGGTCGGACACCATTTCCCAACCGTTTCGGTCGGGAAGCTTTTCCAACCCGCATCAGAATCGGCCCCTAAGTTGAGGACTGGCAGGAGAATGACAGAGGATATTCCCATTCGAAGAGGTGTCAGACACGGGTGCATTTTGGCCCCTACCCTCTTTCTTCTATATATAAATGGATCTTTTTGACTGCGAAAATGATTCACCCAAAATGGGGACACACAAAATATCGGGCCTTCTTCTCAGTGATGATACCTTGCTTCTTTCCAAAACTACAAAAAGGGAATATCTATTCTCCTGGGAAATTGTAACCTGTTTGTGAGGAGCAGGGTCTAGAGATTAATAGTAACAAAACCAAATATATGGTGTTTAGAGCACTCAGAAAAACTAAGCGAAAGGTAGTGCTTGAGGGTGAGACATTGGGCAGGGTTAATGAATTTGACTATCTGAGTGCTAGAATAAGTGATTCTCATAGATGGCAGCCCCAGATATAGAAAAAAGTATACTGCCCTTAAAGCAAAGGAAAGGGTCCATCTTAATGTTTGCGAAAAGGGTGTCCACTTTTGCTGTTTCACCTCCTATTGAGATATACAAGAGTCAAACCTGTGGAGCAGCCCTGTATGGGGTGGATCTGTGAGGCCACTGTAATCTTATTTCTCTTGAAAAAGCTGTATATGCTATTGAGAAGTCCAGTCGCGGCTCCTGGAGGGAGTGCTGCGGGGCGCTGGGACGGGGCGTGGGAGGGGCAGGGTGGGGGGTAGTAAACTCCGGCATAGGGCCGAACGGAGGTAAGTACATAAATAAATAAATAAAACGAATTACATTGCGCGCGCTGCAACGCCAGATGGCAATGCAGCGCGCGCAATGTAATTCGTTTTATTTATTTATTTATGTACTTACCTCCGTTCGGCCCTATGCCGGAGTTTACTACCCCCCACCCTGCCCCTCCCCCACCCCGCCCCACCGCCCTGCAGCACTCCCTCTAGGAGCCGCGACTGGAGAAGTCTCTATTGAGACTTCCCACCAGTGCCCCTATGCTCCCAATAAGATTTGATATGAAGCTTCAGTCTATCTCGGATATAGTTGACTTGAGACCAATTTTATATTGGATCAGGCTGGGGACAAATGAGAAGCTGGGTCCATATTGGGATTGTGTCAGGAAATTACTCGAGGGCCAATCAGCGAGTAATATCCCTTCGCGACTATACATTAAAAACATGGCTTATGAAGCTGGATTTGAATGATTATTGGTCACATCCCACAGCATTGACTTATGGTGCCCGCGAAAAGTGGAAATGAGTTATTAGAATATTGTGTCAGAAGCAAAGTCATCCACTGTTAATTCGGGCAGTCGGGTAAATTTCAATATGATGTTTAAATTGTACCTGAATTTGAGTAATTTATGAACTTTATAAGTAACCCTATTGTACGAGCACTTTACATAAAATTCAGACTTAGGCTGCTACCCTTGGCTTTGCTTTCCTTGTTTTTGGAATAAAAAAGAAATTATATTCAACACATGTCCCATGAGTTGTCCATCAATCGGGAATGATGAACATGTCTTATTTTTCTGTAAAGCCTTTGTAAAGCAATGTTCACAGTGGAATATTCCACTTTATCGATTTTTTGTCTTCTTTAATCGCCATGCAGCTCTAAGAGTATGTAAAACAAATACACAACTGTATTGTTTATTCAATATCACACTATTTGTCCTCAATATAGTACATCAAGATGAAAGCACTGAAATAAGCGGGTTTTATAGAAGCATACTTTTATATGTGAGGAGCATTTTTAGATATTAGTATTGTTCTCAATGATAGTTTGTATGGTTGCATGTGCGAATATTGGTTTGTTTACCTAGCCTTATTAGTATGCTATCTGACAAGGGACTGAGCATTCATTAGCACAAAAACCTTTCTGACAACTATGGGTACAAAATAATTTTATTTATGGAACAAATTGTATTTTACAGTACATATAATGTGCTTTTTGAATGAATTTACTTGTTTTATATTATTGTTTTATTTGTACCTTTTATGATTCAATCCAGCCGAAATAAAGGAATCACTAATTTAAAATTATTGGGACATTATTTTTACTAAAATATAATTAGATTACTTTTAATTAATTCTATACATCACTGATTATTGATGCTGAATAAAAAATATATATTTTTACCTTGGGTGGGAATTTATTTTTTATTTTACCTACATGACAGCCTTTTGTCCCCAGTCATAATCTTTGATGCCCCCAGTCACAAACTTTCCAGTAAATAGAGGGTATTACTGTTGGTAGTAAATTACTGTAGGTTTAACTCACTGGTTCTCATGCAACTTCACTCATTCAACTGGAACGTTTGAGATTTTTATTCGAATTTCTACAGGAAGCAAAACAAAGGTCCATCCCCCACCAACTCAGTTAGATCTCTGAATTTAGAAAATATATTTTTCCTTGGATACCCTCCAATGGTCCCCATAACCTTGCAAGTCATTTTGTGAATTATACACTCTCTAATGATGATCACAATATTTGCTCAGTGCAGAAATGTACTGATTATTTGCCAGCGAACAGATAATTCCTCTGTCTCTCCAATTCAAACTTTATTTTCACCACAGCCTTAGCTGTGGTATTTCAAATTTCCAACATGAATGACAACCAGTCGCACAGACAATTAACCAAATTCGATTTTTTATTAGGAGCAATGATTTCTGCTGCAAGCAAATCATATATGCAAGAATCATTTACTATTTATAGATGGATAGACACAACATCATTGCCATTTCTTTAGATTATGCATGCTTTTAAAATTAACTTCATTGACAATTTATTCTGGTGCCTTGATCAGAGTATCGCTTTAAAATTTTAGATATTTCTCCACGTTTTGTTTCATTTGAGGGCTGAGGCTCTTCTCATCCATGGCCTTCAACAAGACATCTTCATAGTACTTGAAAAGAAAAAGGCAAGAAAGGGTTCAACAACAATTAAACTACCATAGTCTAGTTAAATTAAAATCTTCTTTGCTTAACAATGTTCCTTTGGATTTGCATCAGCGATTGAGCGTTTTATCCTCACACAACCAATCCCTTAAGATTGTCTGAATTTTACATCAAAATATGCAAATTAATATACAGGAGCCTCACAATCCACTGATTGCGCTGGTGTTTAGACTCAATGAAGTACATCAGCAGGTTTAAAATACTGTAGCTGGATGTCGTATATAGGCTTTGCCTGCACAGCGCTTGTGATGTGCTTGTGAAATCTCTTATATTTAATATATCTTCAAAGTGGGCTCTTATCTGTTCTCCAAAATCGAATTACTGTGTTCATTCGCTTTAGTGTGGAACTTTTTTTTTGTTAACTTCCTCTGTCTGCACACATTTATGATACTTGGACTAAATCTGTTCTCACTGTTTAAACCAAATTCACTATCAAGATAAGATCCTTTCCCATGGAAAAGGCAGACAGCTTCTAACAGTACGCTGGAATGCTTGATTTATATTACTTAGTTGCGTAAAGCAAATGCTTTTGCCTTAGAACGTTTGTGGCATTTCCTATTCATGCCTCAGTACCTTTCTTTGCACTTTGTAGGCATTATCAGATTGATTTTTTCAACCCAACAGATTTGGTCATTATGATCAAATTCTAAATGTCTTAATAAACATTGCAAGTTAAAAAGAAAGTTAATATACAAGAGCTATGTTATATTTTACTACCAAACAAGCAGCCACAAGTGCAGTTACCTTGCAGACAACAGGGTCATGATTTGAATGGTGCAGCAGGTGCAGTGGCACCGGCCCTAAAAGTTGTCAGAACTCCTCTAAACACATAATATTGCTATATTTGACTACTAACAGGCAGCCACAATTGCAGTTACCTTGCAGTTAAAAGGGACTTGATTTGAATGGTGCAGCAGGTCAGAGGCACCGGGGCCAAAAACTCCAGGGACCCCATTAAACCCAGATTATTACTAAAATTTAAAACTAAACAGGCAGTCACAAGTGCAGTTACCCTGCAGACAACAAGGTCATGATTTCAATGATGCAGCAGGTGCAGTGACACCAGAACCAAAAGCTCTAGGCACCCCATTAAACACCTAAAATTGCTATATTATACTACTAAACAGACAGTCACAAGTGCAGTTACCTTGCAAACAACAGGGTCTTGATTTGAATGGTGCAGCAGGAGCAGTGGTACCTGGCCCAAAAGGTGTCAGAACTCCTCTAAACACCTAATATTGCAACATTTTATTACTATATAGGCAGTCACAATTGCAGTTACATTGCAGTTAAAAGGGGCTTGTTTTAAATGGCGCAGCAGGTGCAGTGGCACCGGGCCAAAAGTTGTCATAACTCCACTAAACACCAAATATTGCTATATTTTACTATTAAATAGGCAGTAACAAGTGCAGTTATCTTGCAGGCAACAGGGTCATTATTTGAATGGTGCAGGAGGTGCAGTGGCACCGGGCCAAAAAGTTGTCAGAACTCCTCTAAACACATAATATTGCTATATTTTACAACTAAACAGGCAGTCATAAGTGCAGTTATCTAGCAAGCACTAGGGTCATGATTTCAATAGTGCAGCAGGTGCAGTGGCACCGGGCTCAAAAGCTCCAGGCACCCCACTAAACACCAAATATTGCTATATTTTATTCCTAAACAGGCAACCACAAGTGCAGTTACATTGCAGACAGCAGTGTCAAGATTTGTATGGTGTAGCAGGTGCAGTAGCATTGAGCCTAAAAGTTGTCAGAACTCTGCTAAACACATATTATTGCTATATTTGACTACTAAACAGGCAGTCACAATTGCAGTTATCTTGCAGTTAAAAGGGATTTGATTTTAATGGTGCAGCAGATGCAATGGCACTGGGGCCAAAAGCTCTAGGGACTCCACTAAACCCGGATTATTTCTAAATGTTCCTACTAAACAAGACAGTCACAGTACATTTGTCCAGCATGCAATAGGGTCATGATTTGAATGCTGCAGCAGGTGCAGTAGCACCAGGACCAAAAGCTTTAGGCACCCCACAAAACACTTAATATTGCTATATTTTACTACCAAACAGGCAGTCACAAGTGCAGTTACATTGCAGACAATAGGGTCATGATTTAAATGGTGCAGCAGGTGCAGTTGCACCGGGCCCAAAGGTTGTCAGAACTCCTCTAAACACCTAATATTGCTATATTTTACTACTATACAGGCAGACAAAATTGCAGTTATCTTGCAGGCACCAAGGGCATGATTTGATTGGTGCAGCAGGTGCAGTGACGCCGGGCCCAAAAGTTGTCAGAACTCCTCTAAACACATAACATTGCTATTACGTCAAGTAATTCTATTATTTCCCTCTTTCATTTTTCGAAATTTTGCTATTACTTACCCACACTATACCACTAGTAACAGCACAATATATTGCCTTTTTGCATATAAACAAGTCATGTGACTTTAACAAACTTTCTGCAACTTATATTGTACAACTACTCAGCAAGCTACAACTTACAACAAAAACTGCTTATTATTAATCACATAGGCGAAACCTAATGGATTTACCAATGCTTGTTTTAAAAAGGCATTTCAAAACCTAATAGGGATGGCACACCACTCTCTGCCTCTGGAGGCGTATTAACAATAATTAATGGGCCATGAGAGGAAAGCCTTACCTGTGAAGATGGTGGCCAATAATCATAACAATTCATTTTTCTGTCTGTCTTACTAGGTCATAACTGAAGAGTAATCGTGACAGACTGAATACATCACACACCCACTATATTAAATAGTAGTATCAAACTGCAAGGTAACTACCTGATACCTAGTGGCTTCACTCAATTTTAAACAAAAGTTTTAGGGACAGGGCTGCACAGACAAGAGAGGGAGTTTTACATTTTTAGTTATCCTAGACATTATTTTCTAAATGTTTACAATATAATGCATATCTGCAATGATATATTGGATACTGAGCAGGGCCACATACATATGTCTTCTGCTTTGCAGTGGTATGGATTGTTGTAACTTTGTTCCCTTGGACAGACAGCTATATTTCCAATTCAGGGTCATCACCCTCCCTCTAAAAATGTTTACCAGCAAATGGACCCCAAATGGCAACCTGCAGTCCCATAACTGTAAGAACTTTAAAGAAACCATTGGCCATAAGTTCTTTGCTTGCCCAGGATATATTGCACCTGGCCAGAAATGGCTCCTACCCCTTTGTAGGCTTTTAGGGATCTGCAGCAGCTGGTCTCCACTGAGGATACTGAGGTCAGACCCAAACTCAACCTACACCTGTGCAATTGGGACGTTACTGGGGTGGATGTGGGTGATTAGAGCAAGATCTGAATGAATAAATTTGCTTATCTTTATTTTGCATCAGATAACACTGGTTTTAAATTGTGATTAGCAATGAACTGTGTTTTAATTAAGGCCTCTTCTTGGTCGACCTGCCCCAAATTAAGTTTTCCTCCCATCCTAATTTTTCTTTTTTCCCTGTTGAGCTCTTTCCCACTCCCACCTATTTCAATTGTTTTATTTCCCTTACGTGGATCATGATTTATTGTATCCTATTCTTTATGTCAACTTGCATAGAATACCATACAAGTTGTTCATTTGCACTTTAATATTTTACTGTGGCTATAAGTATTTGTATTTTGTTTTACCTTTTATGTGCTTTTATGACTAATTTGTCAAATAAAGCTTACCAAATTGAAATTGTAACTTTGTATGCATTGCAAAGTGACAAGTTTGCAAAGCTTTTTTTAAAAAAAAAAAAAAAAAGATGAGGTAGGCTGAACAATTTCCAGCAGATAAATGTCTGTTACTTTCCAGCGACATCAATTCCTAAAACTTCCAGAGGTACGGGAAGTGATATCATATAGTCTTTGACCTTTGACCTTAAAGACATTACAGGAAGTGACATCATATGAAGTTTGACCCAGATTATTTCCAGGAAGGTACGTCACATGACCTGAACTTCACAATTGGCATCGCTGAAGTTCCTTAATAAATGCATGTAACAACACAACACAGAAAAATGTCTAATTTAGCTAAGACCTATATTGGGGTGCTGACTTGATCTTTTAAAGATCTAGGGCGTAATACTTGCCCTGAATTTTAAAAGAAGAGTGCAGCTAGTAACCATTTTTTTGAAATTGTGCTATGGGTGCCCCAATGTATTATTTATTAACCCGTTATTGTGTTACAGGTGTCTGTCATGCTAAGAACTGTCTCAAGTATGCCAGCACCAGTATTTTGCCCTGGGTGTCTCCATAAAATAATAATTACCTTCAGTAAGTACATTCAATATGAGTCAAACCACTGTGAACCTATCCAGCTGCCTTGCGCAATCCAACAAATGGATGACCTCTAGTTGCCTGAAATTAAACGGTGACAAAACAGAGGTCATGGTGGTCAGGAATACCCCATCCCTCTGGGACCATTTAAGTTTGACCTTCATTCCCGGGAGACCGTCCATCTCCTTCACCAAAAGTCATGAGCTTGTGAGTTCTTTTGGATAAAGATCTCCCCATGGCCTCCCAGGTGAAGAAAGTTGCAGGGACTTGTTTTGGCCTGTTAGGAGCTTTGACGAAGATGCTTAAATGGTTACCTTGTGAAACCTGATGAACAGTTTTCCAAGGTCTCATACTCTCACAGTTGTACTACAGTAATTTGCTTTACCGAGGCCGCACCGCCTGTGTCCTAAAGAGGCTGCAGACTATTCAAAATGCTGCAGTTTGTGTTTTGTTGTGCCTTCCAAAATGTCAGTCTGAACGCCTGGCCTTGGCCAGCATTCACTGGCTGCCAGCAAATAAAAGAATTGACTTTAAAGCCCTTTGCATTGCACACAATATAAAGCATGCTCAGGTGCCTCATATCCTGAACCCTCTAATTGTTCATTATAGCAATACACGAGATCTGAGATCAAATAACTGTTTTCTTTTGACAGTCCCCAGGATACTCCTGGACACCAATAAGTATATTCTGTAAAGCTGCATTTGCGGAACACAGCTTTATTGATCCTTTTTCCCATTGCAGAAGAGGGAACTTTAGTGCCCTTTTCTCTTCACCCACATGTACAATGATGATAGGTTGCTGGAATTCAGGGAATTTTGTGCTTTTGTGGAAACTACAACCAAATATTTCCTGACGTATGTGGGCATTTTTACCAAATTTCATAAAGCATGACCTGGTTTTCACAAATAACTATACGTTCATAGCATCAACATCACAACCTGTGTAGTTTGTGGAGGGAGGAATTCTTATGTCTGATTTGTATGGATCTTGCATCCCCTTAACTGACTTAGGGAAAGTACTTGAAGATTTCCCGTCCTAGAGAACATAAGGTAATAAGGTAGGTGCTGGATCCTTTACTGAAAATGCACAATTTAAATTGATAAACTATAACAGTCCATACAAGACTTATTTGCGGTCCCTGTATATGTAGGAAGTAAACCTGGTTACTAGTGAAAACTGCCATAATTGTGGTAATACTGTGGCAGTAAAGCTGTGAGCTTCTGAACAGAAATTACATAAAAGCTGTCAGATTTGACAAATTTGGCACTGGCATCCACCTTAAATTCTATTTATTAGGGGTAGTCCTGGTCAAGAAGCTGGGCAAAATGAGAACTACATTGATATTGCTGAATATTGTACTTGTGCAGGGGTGTATCGCTATGAATGGTAAGCTAGTACTGTGCCATCAAAATACCAGTGTTCTCGGGAACTGCGTAGGTGAGTACAGCCAAAGGGTGACTTTAGATTACAAGGTGATTGTTGAGAAATGGGAGGAGGACATGTAAGTGTCTGCGAAGAGCAACAACTAGCTTACTGGATAGCTGCTCTGACAACCACCTGCCATAAATAGTGGATAGAATACATCATATTTCATTGCTGTTTATTGTCAATACTGGAAGCTATGGAGATAATACTTCTGATTTTGAATGTATGTCTCTCGTTTGTAGCAATTCCAGTGTCTGTTTACCTTTTGTGTGGAATATGTGTCATATTATTGTGAAAACTAAAATGTGAACTGCTTTTAGACCAGATGTGTTACACTCCTTTGAGGAGCCTTAATATTGAACATAATGAAGTTGGAAAAGATGAACAGTATGATGCACAACTACATGGTACCTAATTTTAAGCAAAACTAAAAAGAAAGAATGGTTTGTTTATGCCATGCACTGCCGGTCTAAGTCATTTGCAGGTTTTATGATTTGTGCCCCTGTGATAAACTGGGTTGTTGGTTGAGTCGGGTGAAACCCTACTCAAGCAACAACCACAGTCCTTGTCAGGATGAACAACAAAGAGTCACCAAATTAACATATGCTTACCCTCTGGTAGCTTGGCACAAAAGCAGTCAGACTTAACTTAGAGGCAATGTGCAAAGTGTTTATGCAGCACTTAAACAAGAATAAAGTGCAAACACAAGACAAAAAAAATCCCACGCCAATTTAGAAAAATAGAGTTAAATTTAATATATTATCTGACACCAAAATGAAAACAATCAATCAGTAAAATCAGAGATATGCAATTTTAAAGATTTCAGGTGTGTATAGCACCTAAATGCAGAAAGTTCCACTCAGGCCTATCTTGTAGTGTGAGACTGGATGAAAATAACATGTTCAGGCCGACCGTGATGGAGCGCAGGTCAGATACAGGGACCAAGTATGTCCCGCTGGAAAAGTTACCTGTGAAAGTCCAGCGTGAAGAGTTCCATTCGTGGGGAAGGAGGCCACAAGGAGCAGGGAGAGAGTTGCGGATGGGTGTCGCTGTAGCACAAACTACAGTTCTCGTGTTGCTGATCATTGATGGTGGTCTCTGTAGCACAAAGAATGAGATTTACCGGAGCTTCTCGTTGGTGGATATTGGTGGGAACGGGCCCGTTCGTGGTCTTGAAGAGCCCAAAACGTCAAGATTTCTCCTTTTCTTCAAGGTGGAGCTCAACTAACGCCTCATCTTGGGTCCAGGACCAGTGAGACACCTCTTGGAGATCAGGAAATAACTCAATCAGGAGCCAGTAGGGCTCAGGCAGGTCCAGTTGCAGATCCAGGTGGGAACAGTTGCAGCAGGTCAGCTGGGCAGTCTGCATAGAGGCCTCTGGAGCTTTTTGTGTCACTGTAGCTCAGAACCGGGAGTCATTAAGCTGACCCTTAGAGTCACTTCAGCCTGAGATGAAGAGTGCAGTCCCAGTTTTCCATCGCAGCAAGCAGGGCGGCCTCAAGAAGCAGGGCAACAAATTGTCAATCTGTAGTATCCACAGATCCAAGAGTTTACTGAAGAGTGGATCTGAGAGTCCCCTTTTTATAGCGGGTGCCCATTTTGAAGTGGGAGAAGATTCTGGAGTTTCTCCCTACAGAGGTGTCTGGACTTTCCTGCCTCCCTGCCCTGGTCCCAGTCTGTCTGGGGGAACAATAGGCTAGTGTGAAGTCTGCTGATGTGACCTGAGCCAGTGCCTTTGAAGTGCAAGTGTGGTAGGTGACAGATTAAGTTCCCTCTCATCCTACCAGAGAGGGCCCATCCTGCCAACATACTGACCCTCTATTGTGATGCTGTCTGGGAGGAATACACAAAGACCAACTGCCAGCTACACCTTGCGATGTGACCCAGAAACAGGCTGCAGGCACCAAATGGTTAGGACAAGAAAATGCCAACTTTCTAAGAGTAGCATACACAAAATGGGCACCCAATGGACCCTTGGAGGCTTGGGTAATATACAAGTTCAGGTAAAGATGCCCTCAAGGGATTATTTTTGAAGATTTTAATTTTTTTATAATTTCAAAATAATAATTATCTAGAGCCCTGAATAGTGGCTTCTTAACAACAAATGTCAAAGTATATTGAAAATTATCCAGCAAAATAGAACAAAAAAAAATTAACAAAATTCAACTGAGATATACAATTCAACACAGGTGCCACAAAGATCCATTACATAATTTTGTTAGTCAAAAGTTGGAAGAAAAATGAATCACCATAGGTGAAGCTAGTGTTAGTAATGTAGGTAAGCATGAAAAAGTACATTTGCTTTCATAAGGTATATTTCAGAACCTTGTAGTTTTTGACAATATAGCTTGAATTAGATATTGCTACAGAGGTGTACAATAATCATCACATTTCAAGCATTTTGTGGGATGCTCTTAATAAACAGACTATTCCTGTCACTGAAAACATATCAATCAAACATCAGAATTATAAATATAATATAACTCTTGCTCAAAGTTAATAGGGGTAGCAATACATCTTCCACGGTTCACATTGATATGGGAGCATTGCTGGCCCTTGTTTATGAATCATCTAAAATGCTAAGTGGACTAAAACTAACTGTAGATAGTATCGAGGAAATACATTTGTCTAAATGAAGTTCCTCATTAAGATCTTTGCAAGAGATAGCTCCCATGGACAACATATAGATTAGAGTGAGATACATCCAAACCTGAGATGTTACATTATAGATGTCAATGTGTGCCACTCTTCAGCTGTATTGAGACCTTTGTTTACATTGTCTGTACTGCAGATCCAATGATTTTCCTTGATTGTCAATACATGTTCAACATTAGGTTTTCTAATACATGGTTTCACTCTTCGATAACCCACCATAGCATATCTTTTTCACCATGTTTGTACTTAATGTAATGTTCAACTAGGGGGTCGTTCTCGACTTTGCAACATATTCTGAACTGATGTTGCAGAATATGTTTTTTTACTTGTTGGGTAGTCTTTCCTATGCAGTGTAGCCCAAAGGAGATGTAATACAATAAATTACATTTTTGTATTGCAGTTGGAAAATTGTTTCAGTATAACCTGCTGGCCATTAATCTGAGATGTCTTAACAGTTTTCGTAGTGTTGCATGCTCCACATGTGTTGCATTTATAATGCCCCACTATGTGTGTTCCTGAAAACAGGTTGTTCACAATGGCTGCTTACAGCTCACCAAAGGCATGCACTAAATGATCTTGAAGGTTTGAACCTCTTTTGAACGCAAATAATGGTTGTTGTTTAAATTCAGGTAATCTGTTGAGCAATGTTCAATGTTTTTTGAGTATTTTCTTGATTTTGTTGGAATGAGTTTCAAAAGTGGAAACACATACCAATTCTGGTTCTTTAGTTCGTTTCCCGACCTCAAGGCGGCCATTTCGATTGTTATACCACGCTCTTTTAAGGGATAATTTTAATAATCTTGCTGGATAGCCACGGACTTTGAGTTTATCTTTACGTTTTTTTGCTTCCAGAAAATAGTCCTCCTTTTTGGTACAGTTCCTGCGTAACTGACAAGGTTGTGTCATGGATCTTTGTGGCAGCCTTAACTCGACTTTCCATCACGTTTTGTTCGATTTATCTATCTTGATTCACAATCTGAAGCCATTTCACTTCCTCCTTTTCGACTAAGTTGAGATGGCCACCGTTGTCCTTATGTGTTAACCCATGAATTCTTAACCCTACATATTTTGGTGAGTCCTTTTTCCTTTTTTTGACTAAGTTAAGATGGCCGCCATCATCTCTATTGCCCAACATAACGGCGTAACTTTTATATACTGACGTTCTGCGGTCTGTTTTTAACTTTAATTCATTTTGACATACAAAATAAACATATATGACTTCCAGATTCATTTTTAACTTGCTCACTATTCCTTCCGTATATATGGTTTTGACGAGACCAATATGGCGGATAGTGTTCAACAAAGATATCGGGCTCCTACACTTCCAATTTAGAATAGCCCGGAAGTATTTATACTTTTCCGCCGGGTGATCTTTCCCTTCAATTCGATCCTACAAAGTGCAGACAATGTAGATGCCGGCAACCTATGACTAAGTAAGTGTTAATGTGGGTGTTCAATTCGTCAAAATAGCTGTAAGGGTGGGAGCGTTACTGTTCTTTTTTTCTTTATATTTACTTTTCAGTGCAAGAGTTGCCCTCTATCTCAACCGACATAACACTTAAGACAAATGATACTACGTGACAAGTGGTTACTACCATTTGGTTTGCCACCAATTTTAACCCGGTAAGCCTATATGAACAAAGCGTGGGTGGGATGACCTTGCGGGAATACTATACTTAATTAACCAGCCCCTGTTTGTTGACTGTTTTTTGTGAGTGTCAAGGTCACGTTATTTTTACTCAGGTATGACACAATATAGAACGGTTTTCTTTCCATTAACATAAGGATATTTTCCTTTAGCAATCAATGATATAGACGCCTGTTTATTTACTCTATATCAAACTGACATGCCTCCAGAAACTATGGGGCATGCAGCTTTATTTCTCACAATATGATATGTTGAGTTAACGCAAGAGCGAAACTCTGGGAGGATTCCCTCATTGTGGTTAATGATTCAGCACTTAGTCTGGGCTCAGAGTAGTGCGTGACAATCAAAGTAAAGCCCTTGTTTCAATTATTGACGATGTTGTTTAGGGCTTAGCAGAGTCAGTGCCAGTATGATCACTGTTATTAAGTTGGCATTGTTCCTTTAGATCTTTTGGAGCACCACTATATGTTGGTTGCTGTCTTGCATGGTCATGGGACACACAACCAGGGGGCATATTAGCAAGAACGGCGTTAAAATTATCGCCACTTTAGCGGCAGGAAACTGCCGCTAAAGCGGCGATAATGGGCTTGATAATATGCGCTATAGAATTCCAATAGAAGCCCAGGTTGGATGTGCAGGACATCTAACCTGGGCTTCTATTGGAATTATCGCTAAAGCAGCGATAATTTTAACGCTGTTCTTGCTAATATGCCCCCCGGTCTCTTACTATTCAGTAAGTCCACGAGAAGTTTCTTTTAGCTCTAGTTGGTGAAGGTGATACTGTTCTCCTTCGCTCTAATCCAACATTGCTTTGGTTTAGGTTTCTCTATTCCACATTGATTATTTTCTCTCTTTTTTCACATTCCGGGTGTTTTACTTTTTTATCTTATGATATCTTTTTTTTATCTGCAATTGTTGGAACTGTTCCATTCACATAGGGGTCATCGATACACACAAGAATCTTCATCCTGACAATGGTCTTTTAGTTGTCTTCACATCAAATACCGAAACGTCGACATTTTGACCCATTATCCTTCTTCTTTAATAATCTGTCAGGAATGTTCACTGTATTGTCAATGATGCCATACCTGTCAAACAATTTGTGAAATCGGCAAGGGCATTAGTGTGTTATGTTAAAAGATTTATATGAGAGTGTTTTTTTCAATTACTTTTGCTCTTCTGTGATATACAGTTTGTACCCTTTTTAGAATAGAATCTCTTTTATAAATCTAAACCTGATTAAGTATACACCCATGTTGAATTGTTTATCTCAGTTGAATTTTGTTCATTTTTTTGTGTTCTGTTTCGCTGGATAATTATCAATTTACTTTGAGATTTGTTGTTAAGAAGCCACTATTCAGGGCTCTTGATAATTCATTTTTTGAAATTATAAAAAAAATTAAATCTTGAAAAAGAATCCCTTGAGGGCATCTTTACGTGAACTTTCTAAGAGTGGCAATTTCAGAATTGTGACTTAAAATCCGACTTTACTATGAAATATATTTTTAAATCACAAATCCTCAGACACCAAACATTACTTTCCTAACTGCTCCTAATAAAAAGGTATCATGTATTAAATGCAATGAGGTAACCCAATGTTAACCAATGGGAGCCAAGTTAAATTAGCCATTTGCTTCTTTAGTAGGGATCTATTAGATATGCAGATTCTACAATTGTGATTGAGTATTTTAGCATCACTTAAAAAATTTAAATCCTCTGAATTGATTTCATATCACATTATCTATATCAGAATAAGACTTTTTTTCAATAAACAGTGATGACTGCTTTTTGCTCTCAATAAAATCCATGAGAATTCTGAGAATAATTTAGCTCATGGCCATTTTCCTTCAAGAGTTTAAATTCAATGCAGGAAGTGGCATAGTTAATCGAAATGCTCTCCTGTTTCATCCTGGCTTCTACATCCAACCCACCTCCTCTACCATCTGTTATATATTACGAATATTTACGGGTCTGAAAGGTAACTGAAACAATGAGGCCCTTCCATCATTTTTCTTTCAAGCAGCATTATGAATTTGTTCAAATGCTGTGGTGAAAATTCAATGATAATTAAGGGGAGGTTAGAAAACAACTTTTACCAAACCACTCCAACATTCATTTGTCACATTTGTTTTATTTTGCATTATGTAGCGCAAGCAGAGGTCCTTTTCCTAAAAAAAACGTTTATCACCCTTGTGATCAGGTCACACATATTCACTCACCTATACATTCACTGACACAAGCACACACTCACTTATACTGTCACTCTCACATTCACTCACTCATCCATACATTTACTCATATATCCCATCACTCACTTATACTGTCTTTCACATACCCAGTTACTCACCCATATACCACTGACACATCTACTTACTCACCCACACAGCCATACACATACTCACTCATACGGCCCCTCACACATGCACTCACTAACCCATACAGTCACTGACTCATCCACTCACTCATCCATACAGGCAATTACATACCCTCTCATCCACCCACACAGACACTCAGACAACCATACAGGTACTCAGACAACCAATCACTCACCAATACAGTCACTCAGGTACCCACTCACACACCCATGTAGCCACTTAGACAGCAACTGACAGACTGATACAGACATTCACACAACCAGTCACTCACCCATACTTACACTGAGACACCTAATCACTTACTTATACAGTCAGTCACGCACCCACTGAATCATCCGTACAGGCACTCATACACCCACTGATTCACCAATACACCTTGGTATATATAATTAACACTCAAACTTTTTAAAAACACTCACAGTCACCAAATGATGTCATCAGTGATGTCATTTGAAATGTCATCCATGATGTCACTGACCATTTCATGAGTGATATAATATGTGAGGTCATAAGCAGTGCATTGCGGGGGCGTGAGTTATAGTAAGCTCAGCTAACTATAACTGCTGAATTTCACAAGCTTTGTATGAGTGAAATCAGAGCCTAACTAGAAACCTCCTTGTAACCTTTGGGTTTTTCAGTGAATTCTAAGGTTTTTTTAAATGCTAATTCCTAACTATAACGCCCCTGTAACCTTTGGTTTTTTCAGTGAATTTCTAAGGTTTTTTAAATGCTAATTCATAGCTATAATAGAGTGGTGGAGAAAGGGGGTGGCGCCTCCGACCAGCTCTCAGGAATCCTGCAGTGTAGGACTTACAAGAGGTACCAGGAGAGCTTCTTAGCCCCCCAGGTCCCTCAGAAGTGAAGTGGACTTCATCCCCCAACCTGTAGTGCGCCAGGGGACGCATTTGCAGAGTGATGGAGAAAGACCCCTTGGCAATCCCACTGTAAGGGACTTACTGGAGATAACAGGAAGGGTAGTTGGCCCCCAAGGATGTTCTTGGTGGTCCCCGGGGCAGTGGGGGAGGCCGTATGGCATTCCCCTACATTTAAAAAAATATAATGTATGTGCCCCGGGGAGGTGGTGGTCCCCGAAGCAGTGGGGGAGGCCATAGGGCCTCCCCCACATTTCTTTAATAAAACAGTGTGCCCCAGGGAGGTAGTGACAATGACAATTATGAAAATACTACATTTTCAAAGGATTAACCTGCATCAAAAACGAAGGGAATACTTACCATCAGCATTAAACAAACTCACTTAGAGCTCCAATAACTGTGATTTACTGCCTCTTTAAATCCAGCATGTGGGCTATTGGTCCCTTTTCAATGTTTGAAGCTATGCACTTTATTTAAAAGCTAACTGACCCACCAAACGAACAGCAGCATTTGACAAAGACTCGCATGAGTTGAAGCGCGTTATGCCTTTCTGCCGTGAATAAAGGATTAATGAAGCACTGTTGGTATGGCCTCTCTCACGTCACTGAAGGGTGCGTGTTTTTTTGTGGAATATTTGAGTTGTCTGACGCACCTGGATGGGACCCGACCCGAGAGGCTGTGGCGCTTCGCACGTCAGGAGACTTCTGCAATTTATTGATAAAGGAGCGCCCGCCAGCTGCAACATTGGACATTGATGGAATATTGATGGCAGGGCCACTGTTCAGAGGCCCACTTCTGTTTTTGAAAATGAACTATAGGGCCGCCAGGGTTTGCTAAAGGATTTTCCTGTGCACTTTGTGTTTCTCTGAATACCATCATACAAGGCAAGTAACAAACCGATTGAGAACTGGGTTGGAGTGGTATTGTTCTTGAAATTACTATGACTTTGTCACTCTGCCACAACATGGAACTTTCCTTTTAAAGGCGTTTTTGACTCCCCTTGCACACAGTGAAAGTAAGTTCAATTTTGTTAAGAACAAACAGTGAATGATTGCGTGATGTAAAAGAGACAGTTAAAGAGCATTATGGATGTTGTGGTCCAAGAAGGCTACAAAGAAAGTGAATGCAGTGATGGGAAATGACAATTATGAAAATATTGCATTTTCAAAGGATTATCCTGCATCAAAAACGAAGGGAATACTTACCATCAGCATTAAACAAACTCACTTAGAATTCCAATAACTGTGATTTACTGCCTCTTTAGATCCAGCATGTGGGCTATTGGTCCCTTTTCAATGTTTGAAGCTATGCACTTTATTTAAAAGCTAACTGACCCACCAAACGAACAGCAGCATTTGACAAAGACTCGCATGAGTTGAAACGCGGTATGCCTTTCTGCCTGTGAATAAAGGATTAATGAAGCACTGTTGGTGTGGCCTCTCTCACGTCACTGAAGGGTGCGTGTTTTTCTGTGAAATATATATATATATCACAAATTACGTCTCCACCACGCAATCCTGCACTCCAAGAGATACGGACAACTTAATAAGCCTGGTGCCCAGTGAAGCGTTTATTTTTTCAGTTTGATGCTTTGTCGATCATGACACGTTTCGGCCAACGCCAGTGCCGGACTGGCTACCAGGCGTTTTGGAATGCTGCCGAGCTGGGGGCTGATGTCACTGTGGTGGGGGCTAATTTCGTTGATGGAGACCTGCGTGTGCTTCAAAATTAACAAAGCAAAACAAATTTCGTTCAGCACACGCAGATCCCCATCAACGAAATCAGTCCCCAGCTCGGCAGCATTCCAAAACTCCCGGTAGCCAGTCCAGCCCTGGCCAACGCAGTGGCCTTGGTCACATGATCACAATACGTGACAGTGAAATATTTATTGGATAACATTCAGTCACATGACACAGTGACTGCAGTACTATGGAAATAGACAAAATACTGTGGCTAACAAAGTGAATGTACATAGCGATCGATATTGTTAATAGCAAGGTAGACACTGCTTCACCTGTGTTGACTTTTGTGTACTGCATTAAACTGTAGAATAATAAATACCAAAATAAATGCATATTAAAAGCATATATGATATAGAGTGCACAAATGCAGTTATCTCAAATGCTAAAATAAGTTGTCATAATATCTCTAAAATGCATAATATACAGCCAACAGTTAAATAGATATTATTGCATACATATATGATTTAGCCACATAGAAGTTAATAAATAAATCTATACTTTTTAAATATGCAAATACCGCAATGTAGACTTTAGTGAAGAACATTTAGCTCAAAGCCTTGCGGGCATTATAGAGATGAGCTGGTTCGTATCACTTGCTAATCCCAATAAATAAATAGGCATAACAGTCGATATTGTTGAGTGTAAAGTTGTGTTGTATTCCGCTTTAGGTGTCCATATATAGGTTTTCCTGAAACATGTCCTTATATAGGCACAATTCGCATTGCCCTTATATAGGCATAGAATCCCAGTCCTGATTTAGGCATTAGCCATGCACTCCAAATACAGGCATGGTCACCGACATCCGTCCACCCTAACGTCACAACGAGTTCTTAGAAACCATACCCTTAAGCTCTTGGGAGTTCCCCTAGCACAGGATTATTGATTTCTCCAAGAACTCATTTATTATGCATGGACCGCTATACCTTAAGGGTTCATTCCTGACGTCTTCCTCTGTCCGACTTCATGTCAATGCTAACATTCCAAGGCACCTACCAGGTATAAATATACCTTCCCTTGCCCAAGCAAGTTAGAGGAGACCTCGACTTCAGAGGAGCCCGTATCCCGGCCTGACGCACTGAGAAGACGCTGTCACCCCTGCTCGCAGAGAATCCAGCTTCCAGTGATCTGACTCCCTTTGCGGGGTGTTAGAGTTCGGAGATCAGGAAGGAGATTCCCACCTCTCTCATTCTCAAGGTATGGAGCTGACTAGAACCTAGAGGGACTCTTGACATACCAGTCTCTTAGTATACCATACTATAGAATACTTCACCTACTTCTTACCTTGCCCTACACCTAGATCAGGTTAGGTACACTGGGGTAGAACTAGCGTAGAGAAGCATCTTATGAGTACTCGCATTTTTAGTTCATGTTATTTATGTACGTGAATATATGCTAAAAGATAATGCTAGCGCAGTATTATTTCTTTCTACTGCTTACGCTGTACATTATATATCTCGCATACTGTCTTACGATTGTAACAGCGCATATCTCTTACACGAGAAACAAGACTGTTCAATAAATCCTTTTATTGAAACGCCCGTCTATTCTTTCTGTGTAACTCGGAGTAAACTAAGCATGCACGATTAGCTGAGTGAAACTTATCTATTGTTTCCACGATTCTGAGAGTATTCCGATTCTAAAGGGAAACAAAGTTGTCATGTTTATGTGGTTGCCAGAAACTACTCCCTTCTTGTTTACAAGGAGTTTCTAGTGGCCTCTGAGTTAGCTGGCACAAAGTAATTAAGTTTAATATACTCGATAGGGACATACTGACCTTAGTCCTATGTCAAGCCTATAGGGTATATTATTCCAATGTGCGGAGCCTATTAGGGAAATAGGAACTACACTACATGGCGCCCAACGGTTTGGTAAGGCACTAATTTAACGCTAGATACTGAGTAACTCAGTCGTGCTTTTCTCTCAGAGATCCCTACTCACATACTCCATAAGACTTTTGGAGTGGGTAGGGTTAAATATCCGCCAAAGCTAAATAGGACAAAAAACCTATAGATTAGCTATTTTGGTTTGTTCAACGTTGAAGGATACAGTGTTCCAAAATATTGTGCACCTTATCTTTTGTTTCCTTGAAACTTGTACTACATTTTTCAAAAAACAAATGTCCATACACGGGGACAATGACGCCGACAACGGTGTAGCTGCGGCTGACCCAGTCATAACAGCTTTTAACTTTACCAGTTTAAATGAAACCGATGAAGGTGTTATAAACATCCATCCAAACTTAAGGAGAGCCATCACTCTAAAACTCATAAAACATGGCCTACCGCCAAGAGGTGGTAGAACAGTTTTCGTGATAGAGGCACACAAATCATTTCAGACAGAGGTATTCTATTCATGGATAGTATTCCCAAATTCAAATCCAGTAACAAAAATGTTTCACTTCTTTAAAGAAGATGATCCACCAGAGGAATATATTCCTTTCGAGGATATTGAAATTCCACTCACATACCAGGAGCATCATCTCTGGTTTAAAGGCGCCCTAAAACATCACAAAAACATTACCTGGCTCGGTCCACTAGGTAGACCAGGAGCAACATGGCCGATTCTAGCCGGCTACACACCTCATCCTGACATTGAAGAAATGTCAGACGATGAATTACTTACTCAACTACAAGAGTTAATAAAAATTTACAGACAATTAGTTCAATATGTCATGCGGACTTTCACAGTCCAACCACCAATGACCATTCCAAATCAAACCCCTCATCAGGGGAATACACTAAAAATTACTCCACAGACTTTACACGCAGTCATGGGAAAAATGCCCACAAAACGTGAGCAAATTCCATTCTGGATAGCTCAGAAAATTACTCAAATAGAAGCAGTATTTCCAAATACTAGCCCTTATGAGAAACACAGAATCCTAACAATCTGTTTACCAATGGGGATCACACCACAACTGGAAGATTGCACCACTTGGGGCGCAGTCTTTGCTGCCATCTTTACTAAAACACATGGTGTTCCGTCAATTGCAGTAATACAAGATGTCCTGAAACAAATTCAAAATGAATACGGGGCAGACCCTGCTCTGAATTTAGGTATGAAATTACTGAAAAACTTCGACCAGGTCTCAACAATAATATTATCTAATATTAAAGGAGAGGCAGCATCAGTGGCGATCCGCCAACGCTTAAGGGAATTTGATGTTACAGAACATCAAACTGAACTACCCAGAATAATAGAACAATCTTATGCAGAATTAGGCAGAGATAGTTTGGGTGGAAAACCTTTGAAGCCAAAACTATCTGAAAGTCCTGAGAAGGACTCTATTAAACAAAATCCTACATCTCCTAAAAAAAAGTGGGAAAGTGATAAACAAAATTCAAAAGAGAGACGTTCTCAATCCCGAGGTAGGTCTCCTCAAAAGGAGCCCTCTGAAAGGAGGTATAACCTCAGGAATAGGGATAATTTAAGAAAACCTGACAGGTATCAAGATACTGATACACGTTCCTCTCATACCTTTCAGATATCGTCACAGACATCAGAAAGAAGAGGACGGTCAGAACACAGAGAAGAACGCGTGAAATCGAAAGACGACAAACACGTTCAGAAAAATAAATCAAAACCTCAATTCACAAAGAAGAAGGTAGCAGGTCTGAAGATCAGACATGCCGAGAATACTGAGAACACAGCTCAAGAACGGAGAATGGGCTCAGACAATGCTGGACAGTGCAGCAGAAGTCACAATAGCTCGCCAGAACCTGAAGGAACTTCTGGAGATAGTGGACTTGAATGAGTACATCACAGTAGAGACTGTAGACACCAGGGTTAGTACTCCACAAAAGTTATATGAAATAACACTCCGTATGGAGGGAGACATACCAAGTAAAGTGAAAACAATCTTTTGGGAGAAACTTTCAAGGGGTTATGATATACTTCTAGCGGAAAATGACTGGCCACCACAATTTGTCAGGGAGTGCCTACATGGCGAGGACATTATTATGCCTGCCTTCTCCAACCATATTCCAATTCACCTAAAATATACTTATGCCAGGAAATGGACAGTTGCCCAGGCCCTGGCATTATACAAAAATCATGTAGGATGGGATGATGACTCACCTCACCACAAAATACATCTAAAAAATGAACCTACTGCACAAAGGCAGTACCCAATAAAGCAAGAAGCTAAAAAACAGGTCAGGGAGATCTTAGATCAACTTGAATACCAAGGGGTGATTGAAACATGCACCTCCTCAATGAACAATCCTTTGTTTCCTATATCCAAACCAGAGAATACATATCGTCTAGTTTTGGATTACAGACACTTGAACACTTGTTCTAAAACATTTGCAGTGCAAAATGCACACAGTACAGCATTAATGAATAACGTGCGTAAAAAATATAAAGCCACATTGGACATTTCAAATGGTTTCGTTTGTCAAAACATAGCACCTGAAAGCAGGTACTTAACAGCTTTCTCAATAATGGGGACCCAGCGTCAATTTTGTAGACCCCTACAAGGGTTCAAAAACAGCCCGGGGTTATTCTCAGCGAGAGTAACAGAGTTACTACAAATTTATGATAATGAGGCATTGTCATATGTCGATGATATCTATCTGACAGACGATGACATAGATAGGCACTTGAACAGGGTGAGTACCATTATATTGGGATTCGCCTCTGAGGGCTATAAATTCAACTTTAAAAAATCCAGAATTGCCCATCTCAATGTCCTTTTTCTAGCATATGAGCTTTCAAGTGAAGGCAAGAGCCTGGCAGCTAACTTTTTAGAAAAGTGTGCGCTGCTCCAACCTCCAAAAATGCTGAAAAACTTGCAATCCATCTTGGGTTTCCTAAATTTTGGAAGAACTTACATTCTAAATTACGCAGAAAGGGTTAAACCTCTCTACGAATTAATTAAACCTGAGTTTTCAATCAAACATTGGACACAAGAACACACAGAAATCCTGCGTTCACTCCAAGCTAACATGTTGGCAACACAAATCATTTACAAACAAGCGTAAGTCAACGCAATTTAGTGATCCGAATAATTTCGGGACAATGCGGATTCACTATTTAACATTTAATGAGGGTGAAAAAGTACCAATAGCATACAAATCACATTTGTATACACAAGCAGAAATGCGCTTCACTTCAACAGAAAAATACTGACAGCAGTTCAAACCGCTGTAGCAAAAGAAAGAGCTCTAGCCCAAGGGAAACGCATTATTGTCGTAACTCCAGTACCAGCCTTAGAGGCGGTTACAAAAGCGAGCATTCCAAATGCAAAAGCTTTACATCCTAGATGGATACAATGGGTTAATTCTCTTGCTGCAATAGATGTTGAATATGTTTTTGATCCTGATCTAAAAACACAAGCGTTCCTGCAATATGAACATGAATGTCCTCTGCCCACTGAAATTCTGCCTCTAGATCAGTACAAATTTATAATTTATACTGACGGATCCGCACAACCCGCTACAGGGAGTAAGCAAGCTTACAGTGCAGCATGCGCAATCGTTAAAGGTCGCATGCGCGATGGTATCTTCAGACCAATGGTCACTAAAACTCAATCTCTAGGAGATTGTACAGCTCAGCGAGCTGAACTACAAGCATTCAAACTGGCACTTGAAAGTACAGATCGCGAATTCCCCACACTCATAGTGTGCGATTCTTTTTACTGTGTTCAGTCGTATAATGAATATATACAAAATTGGCTTGAAAACGGGTTCAAAGATGCAAAAAATGGCACAATAAAGCATAAAACGCTATGGGAACAAGTAGTTCAGTTGAAAAACGAACTACCAAAGGCTCACGTGATACACACGCTGAGTCATCAACGTGATGGCGTTCACGTTGCAGGGAATTCATTGGCTGATGAAGCCGCAAAGGGGGCTGTTCAGACGGCTTCCGTAGCTGCGATCACTCGTTGAAAAACAAGAATAGACATTGAGATATTGTTGGCTGTCAATGCTACAAGCAAAGGCAGAGGTGCAGCGTTACCAAAGAAATTTCCACTCAAGTACTCTTATGTAATTGATGCAAACAATGTTCCTTTTGCTCGAATCCCTGGAGTGGGGGATATGGTAATTCCAAACATGGAACGTAGATTAGGACTAATCCTAGCAGCACATGAAGGGATAGCTTCTGCCCATGCAGGTGTTTCTGCAACAGTATCTTTACTTAAACAAAGATATTGGTGGCCTGGCATTAGGAAACAGACCAAGAACTATGTTTTGGAATGTGAAATATGCCAACAGATGAAAATCTCCACAGTGAAACGTCCTGCGCAGACACCCCTGTTGATTTCAGACAAACCATTAGCTTGTGTTTACCTGGACCACTGCGGTCCCTTGCAAAGGGACGGTAACTATAAATATAGAATGGTCGCAGTGGATTCGTGCTCAAGGTTCCTATGGATATGGCCTCAGCGCTCGGCTGACACTCGAACTGTTATAAAAGATTTGCGAGTCTTTATCGGCACATACGCAATTGGCACACTACATTCTGACCAGTGCCCTGCGTTTAGCTCTCGGGCTTACAAAGAAGCCATGGCCAGTTTGGGTGTAGCATTACGGTACTCCTCTCCGTTTCATCCTGAGGGAAATTCTGTTGTGGAAAGGAAAAACCGGGACATAAAGCAGTCTATAACAGCTAGAGTATTAGGTTCGGGTGATGGGTGGGTCAAACATCTTTATGGGGTCCAACGCTCATTAAATAACTTGCCAAGAAGTTCTCTAGGGGGGGTCACTCCATATGAGGTCCTATTTGGGACAAGAATGTGGGTTCCTGATCTCGAATGTAAAGGCACAGTGGTGGAAAATAAACCCTTTGATATCAAAGATCGTTTGGCTGTTTTACAGGATCTAAATGAACTAAGATCGAAACAAAGCAACGTGTTCCTAAAGCCAACCACCACTGGGGGAAAACCGGCAGTCCCAGCAAGGCCTGTCTGGATTCCAAAAGTTGGGGATCTAGTCAGAGAGAGGATTGCGGACAAGAAGGAATTTAGACCTTCTTACAGACAACCAGTACCTGTCCTAGCCATCCACGGAACAAGAACAGTACTTCTGCCGCCCCTTGCTGGAGAAAAGATTTGTGTCAATCGACCTCATCAAACCACAGTATGTGGCCAATACTAAGTAGTAGGCCTCGTGGACTCCGACCTAGTAGCAGACGCACTCCTCTCGCTACTATCCAAGAGGTTCAGACTGAAAGACTCATAACCATTGAGAATTCAGCAGTAACAGATGAAGGACTAAGCAACAATGCTATGGAACTCGTCCCTCTTGAAACTCAAGTAACAGTTCATCCAGATACACCTGTCTAAACCAACGTAACAAGTGATCAACTGGTTCCAGCGATTTCAACAAATCCTGATGCAATTCCAACAATTGACCGAACTGCTTCTGGCTATTTCATTAACTTTGATACGTTTTCTGAGGATCCCAGTGAGCCTGAAACGACTCCAGCCCTAAAAACTTTCAAACAACAAGTACAAGACCTTTTTCGTTTCCTGAAAGAGACTTATCTGGTTTCACCATGGATTGAACTATGGATTATTTCTGGAATATTTTTCTTTCTGCTTTGGCTAGCTTTGGTTATGACTATCAGCATGCTTATAAATGGCAGATACATCCATATGGACACTGAAAGTAAAAATGTGAACTTACTTTTGAAACCACACAAATCATCCCATCGTGAAGCAAGAGACTTGTCAGCAGTGAACATCACAGCCGTTCCTATACAGGATGGTATAGTGTGGGACAAGATCGATTACGATATCTTCGGCCCGACTGAACTTTTGAACATTCCACATTTATTTAAAATTTCATTAAGTGATTTTATTACCTCTAGTACCTATTCTGATGATTGGGACTTTGAGACTGTTAATATGATGTCTGATCTAGAAAGGTCTGCTGCATTCTCTAACAATGAATACTTAGAGGGTTCATCAGACTACGAACAGCTTTATTGTTACAACCACTATGGTCATCATTTCTTGCATAAATCTGCAACACCTCGAAATGTGTTTATGTTTAAACAATGGGAACATTGTCCTACACCACCAAAAGGTAGTTCAAAAACATTTGCTAAAAAGTTTCCCTATTTTTCAGGGTACAATACATCTGATCCAGAAATGTTTTACTATAAAAATATAAACAAAACAGGACAGAAAATTATGTTAACAAATACAAAACAGATTTACTCTGCAGCATTTATTACCCAACTGTCTAGAAATGGATTTGACTTGTGGAAAGAGACAATAGACAAAATCTGTCTGGGATTCTAAAGATTGGCAAATACAGGGGATAGAAGCTTTGTTTAGAGCATGTATCATCCCACAGCAAATTATGTTTTTGAATGACACTGTACAACAAACGTCTTGCCTTGGTTTAGCCAAGATCAAAGACATGAACACACCTTCTGTACCAACACCTGCAAGTAATAGCACTACACAGGTAGCAGTCACAGTAGACACTATATTACAAAACAGAACAGATTCTGATTGGAAAAAATGGTTACTCTGGCCCACAGACACAAACATCTGTCAAGAAAGATTCCTGAATAGAAGACAGGGCTTTACTATCCATAGGCCAGACCCACGATATGTTCAAAGACAACATCCGTGGGTAGTAACAACATACAGTGTAGGAAAATTGTGCCTCGACTGGCTACAAAAATCTACACTCGAGGATGTGAAACAACACTTATCTTTACTTAAAGAAGACGCAGACCTTAGGGATTTCTTGCTAGGACTGAGAAAACCACGTCAAAAACGTTTCATATATGCCGGCATTTATGCTGCTTTTGTTTTGAAGGTTGGAAGGTTTCACAGGCAGAGGCCGCAGAACGAATACGTGAACTTGATCGTATTAATTTAGAGAAAACTCTCTCTGTGGCCGACAATGGGTTAACAACTTTGTCATCCAGAATGTATTCATTGGATAACATTGTATCCTCTGCTATTGACATACTGGAACAAGATTTAGCCATGTTACAACAAGGCCAATCACAGTTACGTTCTATTATGTTATTAGGCTGGACGCTGCAATCTTTGCATGCGGGCTATGTGCCTTGGCGTTTTATCAACACATCGTCTCTGTTTGCAGAATACAATCTAACTGATAAACAGATCGAACTGGCACAAAGGGGAGCAAAGTATACAGTGCTGAGCATTGAAAAACTGGAAAAATTACCATTTACGGTAGCAGAAAAACCAGCTACAGAATAGCTTATCCATGGCAAAATCACTCTGCCTGTCACTACTTTTCAGTTTCAGTATTGCCTCAAACAAATGCAGGCAGGCAAATATGAAAGGTTGGGTAAAGAATACATTAAGACATCCTGGAATTTACCTTACGACTATAAATGTTGGAGTGGGGATCGTGAAGTGTTTCTAACCGGTACAAACTGTGAAAAGGCTTTAAGCGGTTCCCTCATATGTCAGGACATTTCTTTACATGGGGCTTGTAATGGTTCTGTGGCAAATGTGTCCTGCCACCAGCAAGGTACACCAGCTGCTGTGATTAATCCAACGTTTGGCCAACTTTCTAACGGGAGTTACCTCATGTTGAATGATCAGAGTTGTTGTGGCATGTTGCCAGGCATCCCATATCTGGTAACGGTCGACTCCAGGGTCACTTGTTGTATGCAAGTATTGTTCCCCCCAATAGACACAGTCAGGGAGTCGCCTCTATGGCCTTCATTAAATGTTTCTTTTATACGTTTTGATACTTTAAGCAGAATGAAAGCCATGCTTTTGCAACAAACAGTGCCTCTGACCTCGGCCAAAGAAATCTATGATTTACAAGTTGCAAGGACTTCGGCTGAGATACAGGCTTTAATTCGTACAAACTGCCCTATACATTTCGCAGAAATGATGGGACGTATCTTTAACATGTCTGATACGAGCGGAATTGTACATGTATTTAAGACCATCTGTTCAGGACTGTTCGCACCTTTCCAGGCAGTCCTCGGAATCATCCCAAACTTCACACATTCAGTGTTTGGTGGTGTGCCATTAATTCTAGCGCTGGTTGCGGGAATCCTGTTTCTATTCCTACTACTACGCTATGGCAAGCCTATTCACTGGCATCACTCCGAGCGATGTGGAGAAAGCTCTCCTAGAACGGAAGTGCCGTGAGCGCATAGTGCAACTTTTGGGCATACCTCGTCTACGGGAATTAAATACAACATGGTTCCTGTCGTTTAGACCAATCTGGCAAGATTGCATCTTACCTGTTCTACGCTGCCTGCTTTGCGGTGAAGAATGCGTGCTAGACACCTGTCTAACACTCCCATCAGTCATGCCAATGGATATCGATACTCTGCTGGACCCGATAACGGCCCATGCTCTGTGTTGTCCCCAGAGGCTACCAATCCTGATGACGACATTCATTGAGATCTCACAGACGCTACCTGCTGCTGCTGAGGTACGAGATGGATCAACAGGCACACAGGTAACAACGGACGCGCACATTGCTGCAGCATCTAATGTTGAAGGCGATGCTTCACATCTTTGTGCAATTAATCTTCTACACGAGGTGTTCCAACTGTCACTGACTTCGGTAGACGATCTTTTGTCTACAGAAATAGATGATTTCATGTTTTCACCAGACCCTTACACTGACTTTGATTCGGCTCACAGTGTACCAGGGACGCAATGAATTTGGCCTTCATATTTTCAAAACTTGGAACTCTTCCAAAAATTGACTTTTTCTTTTTCTTTATTTTTTGAAAATACATGGCAAATTAATCTGCTTACAGTAGAACTATTCTTATAAAACGGACTTCTTTGACTACTTCCAGTGACACATTGTCACCTTATTTGTCTAAAAATTTCATTTAAAAACCATGAAATGCAATGGCTTTGATTTTTGAAAACTTGTCAACCATTTCATCATATGTATATATTTCTGTTTATTCATTCAGGTTGCATTTTATTTATGATATATGCCTAGAATGAAAAAAATGCTTTAAATGTACAGTACCTATTGCATTACATGTTTAGCAACAGTTTTTTTTAAAACTTCTTTTAATATGCTTTTAGAAATGTTTTTAGCAACATGTGGTACTCAATTTAATGTTTAGCATTTCATGTTTAGCATTTAGTACTATCGTTCATTCGAAAGTGGAGTGGGTGTTGTATTCCGCTTTAGGTGTCCATATATAGGTTTTCCTGAAACATGTCCTTATATAGGCACAATTCGCATTGCCCTTATATAGGCATAGAATCCCAGTCCTGATTTAGGCATTAGCCATGCACTCCAAATACAGGCATGGTCACCGACATCCGTCCACCCTAACGTCACAACGAGTTCTTAGAAACCATACCCTTAAGCTCTTGGGAGTTCCCCTAGCACAGGATTATTGATTTCTCCAAGAACTCATTTATTATGCATGGACCGCTATACCTTAAGGGTTCATTCCTGACGTCTTCCTCTGTCCGACTTCATGTCAATGCTAACATTCCAAGGCACCTACCAGGTATAAATATACCTTCCCTTGCCCAAGCAAGTTAGAGGAGACCTCGACTTCAGAGGAGCCCGTATCCCGGCCTGACACACTGAGAAGACGCTGTCACCCCTGCTCGCAGAGAATCCAGCTTCCAGTGATCTGACTCCCTTTGCGGGGTGTTAGAGTTCGGAGATCAGGAAGGAGATTCCCACCTCTCTCATTCTCAAGGTATGGAGCTGACTAGAACCTAGAGGGACTCTTGACATACCAGTCTCTTAGTATACCATACTATAGAATACTTCACCTACTTCTTACCTTGCCCTACACCTAGATCAGGTTAGGTACACTGGGGTAGAACTAGCGTAGAGAAGCATCTTGTGAGTACTCGCATTTTTAGCTCATGTTATTTATGTACGTGAATATATGCTAAAAGATAATGCTAGTGCAGTATCATTTCTTTCTACTGCTTACGCTGTACATTATATATCTTGCATACTGTCTTACGATTGTAACAGCGCATATCTCTTACACGAGAAACAAGACTGTTCAATAAATCCTTTTATTGAAACGCCCGTCTATTCTTTCTGTGTAACTCTGAGGAAACTAAGCATGCACGATTAGCTGAGTGAAACTGTTATCTATTGTTTCCACGATTCTGAGAGTATTCCGATTCTAAAGGGAAACAAAAGTTGTCATGTTTATGCTGTTGCCAGAAACTACTCCCTTCTTGTTTACAAGGAGTTTCTAGTGGCCTCTGAGTTAGCTGGCACAAAGTAATTAAGTTTAATATACTCGATAGGGACTTACTGACCTTAGTCCTATGTCAAGCCTATAGGGTATATTATTTCAATGCGCAGAGCCTATTAGGGAAATAGGAACTACACTACAGTTGGTACTGCTTAAACAGAATTAACTTAAATATGCTTCATAAATCTGCAAGATAATAAATACCAAATAAATATATATTAAAAACATATATGGCTAACATGGGCAAATGCTGATATAAGTAATCATGGTATTTCTAAAATGCGAAATAAAAAGCCAACAATCAAATAAATAATTTTACGTACATTCATATTATAGCCACAAGAAATGTTTATAAATACAAAAATACTATTAAATGTGCAAATACTGCAATGTAAACATTGATAACGAACAATAACTCAAAGCCTTATAGGCATTGTAAAGTTGAGCTGGTTCGTGTCTATTACTGATCCAAAGTGCAGTGCAAATGTGCAGAATAAGTGCAAAAATGTGCTAATAAATAAGTGTCCAAAAGTGAAAAAGTTAAAATCTGTAGAGAAATAGCAGTTGCAGTAAAAAGAACTAAATGTAATTATCAAGTATTGGTAGACTCATAATAGTGGTCTTGAGGGAGCCCCCTCACAAATTGATACTGTATCACTTCATTGCCAATATATAGGGACAAAAATTATGTAATTCACAGTAAAGGCCTGATTTGTGTATGCAAAGAAAGAAAGAAATAAAGAAAGAAGGAAAAACACTTCAGCACTAAGGCAGCATGTTTAACTCTACAGGTAATTATGTAAATCTTCAGCAAGGTTAAGACCATGTGGGAACATGGTATCGAGTTCGACAATATACCTTGACTCTAATTGTCTAAGTTTCTTTTCTCTACCACCTCGTGTGTTAGCTGGTACAGTGTCGATCACATAATATTGTAAACACTTGAGATTGTTATTGTGTTCCAATTTAAAGTGTCGAGCCACTGGATATGCTGGATCAGAATTTACTATCGCTCGCAGGTGTTGCAGTATGCGCACATGCACCTGTAATTTTGTGCTGCCTATATATCTTAACCCACAACTGCATTGTAACACATATACGGCAAATTCTGATCTACATGTGTAATGCCCTTTAAGTTTCATCTGTTTGTCTGAGAATGCCGTGGTGTAAACGGTGGTATTAATTCCAAATTTACACGCACGACACGTGCTACACTTATAGAAGCCTTGTTTCGGTGATAGCCAGCTCGTTTTGATATCGCATTCTGGACTTGTTTTCACTAGTCACTGCGCATAGAATATGCTTTGCGAAACGTTAAGTTAGGTCTATCAGGCAGTATTTGCTTCAATGTTGTGTCTGTGAGGACTATAGGCCATTGTGCATTAATGAGTGTTTTAATAGCATTAGCCTGCTTGCTATAGGTGGTTATAAACCTGCATGGTGTAGGTTCTGGGCTGTCAGATAAAACATTTTCTGATTCAATGTCGCTTACCAAAACATCATTTATGGCTTCTTGTCTTTTGCCCTTCAACATGCTCTGCCGATCTTTCATGTTGGCCTTCCTAATGGCTTGATCTAGTTTGTTAGGATTATAGCCTCTCTCAATGAACCTGTGTTTCGCAGCCATTTGGTGGTGATGTAAGTCATTATCAGAGCTGCAAGCCCTACGAATATGTAAGAACTCACCGTAGGGTATGCTAGTTATGGTATGTCGTGGGTGGAAACTAGTCGCATGTAAAAACGTATTCCCTGCAGTGGGTTTCCTATATAGGCTGGTTTCGATTTTGTCATGACTGATATACACTGTGATATCCAAAAAATTGGTAGACGCTTTGTCTATGTGTGCTGTGAAATTTAAATTCATGTCATTGCTGTTGATATTGGTTACAAAAGATTCTGCCTCTTCCTGTGTTCCTTGCTAGATTGCGAACACATCGTCTATATATCGCCACCATTGGACTATATGATTGTTTCAAGCAAAACTATGTTCAACCTGTAGGACATGCTCCTCCCACCAACCAACGTGGAGACAGGCATAGCTAGGGGAGAAGCATGCCCCATAGCCACACCTTGCATTGGTTGGTATATCTTGCCATCAAAGGTAAACACATTTTTATTAAGGCACCATTTTATCATCTTAAGCAGCATGTTATTGTGATTGTGCATTGAAATAGGTATTTTTTTCAAATAAAAATCAACTGCATTCAATCCATTGTCATGCCTAATGCTGGTATACAGGATAGTAATGTTTAAGGTTAAAAACAAGTAATCATTAGACCATGCTTGGGTGCTCAATTTGAGGAGAAAGTCATTGGTGTCGCGTATATATGTAGGAAGATTTAAAATGTGTTCTTGCAGATAATAATCCACATATCTGGACGTGCATTCAAAGATACTGTTCTTAGCGGAAATGATGTGTCTTCCAGGTATGGGGCTAACTCCTTTATGAACTTTCAGAATGAAATAAATTGTGGGCATGATGGGGAATTCATTGTTTAAAAAATTAAATTCATCTTTAGATATTAAGCCCTCTCTTTTCCAGCAAGTTAGCTCATCCTTGTAATTTTTGCTTATCTTTTTCACATCCGAGGCACTGATTTTTATGTAGTATTCTTGATTGTCAAGATGCCGGTATGCCTCTGCTTTGTATTCATTCTTACCCCATAGCACTATATTCCCGCCTTTGTCAGATTTGTTTATGACCACCTTGGAATTATTTTTGAGTTTGGCCATAAGTTGAAAATATTTTGTAGTTTGATGATTAAAGGTTTTAGTTTGTTTGTTGGAAACAGTAGAGTTTTTTCAGTTCCTCTGTAACTCGATCATGAAAGGTATCTATCGCATCGCGGGGCATGATAGGCACAAAAGTGGATGGGGCCTTGAAGGGGCTATGCCCAGGTGATGAGATATTAACTCCTTCCATATCCGCTATATCTTGAGTGCTGTTGCAAGTGTTGGATTCTTCGCGCAATGAATGTAATGTTCTCAATAATGGGATTTCACCAGCTGTTAACGTATTATTAGGCACCTGGGTTTGTGGTTCTTTGATTTTTTGATCGTATAGAACTTGGTTAGCTTTAGTTTACTAATAAATTTGTAGACGTCCACCCGGGTTTCACAGTAATTGAAAGTGCTTTCAGGGCAATAACTTAAACCTAAGGCAAGCAATTGTTTTTCAGCCTGGTTTAGTTCGATGTTGGTCATGTTGATTATTGTTTTGTCGACTGAGGCTAACGTTTTTGCCATTGTTTCCTCTGTTGACCCCTTCCTTTGGCGCCTGAGACATTTGCGCCTTTGGCGCCTTAGGTTGTTTCTTTTTTGTTTTGAACTGCATTTGTGTTCCGCGGTCGTAATGTCTGTTTGCGCTGTTCCCTGATAAAATCCATCTCCTCAGCAAAGGTTAGGTGTTCCATTTCAGGTCTAATGTTGGATGCATATTCCCCACTGTGTTCTGATTCTGGGTCGCTGGGAACTGTACTGACATCCGTTGCAGGAGCATGTGGGTCATTATTTATATTGGGAGTTGCTTGTTGTTGTTTTAGCACTCGATTGCTTGTCTTTTGTTTTTTAAGCGAATCATATTTACGAGCAAAAGTGAATACTTGTCCCTGTTCATAGTCATTTTTATTGCGCGCAAATTTGTACGCCTTCCCGCTTTTAATGACATCTTCTTGCTTTTTTAGTCGTTCTTTCATTTCTTTAATGCCCTTTTCAATGTAATCCTTATTGCTGGGATTTGTCAATTTCTCCACTTCGCTATATATGCGTGCAATTTCCTACATGTTGGTATCGCGATCTATATTTGCATATTTAATTAATAAACAGACTAACCGCATTGAAGCCTCTAAATTGCTTTCCGCCCATTCTTTCAATAAGAGCGGAATTGGGCTCTCAAAGCTAGGGGCTAGCATAATACGAAGGCCTCTTGGGACCCTGCCAACTTCGTGATATTTATCTAATGATTTTACTTCCCACCACTTGGTAAGTTCGCCCCTACTGTTTTTTTCAAGTGATTTCAGTAATCCTTTAACATCAGTGTTGTGTTCTGAGTCAACTTTTCTTGTGTTGCTATTTTCTGTTATTTTCGGTAAATTCGTAAACAGTTCCTCTGCTGCCATTTCTCTTTCACGTAAAGCTTCGTCCGACATTGCACCTTTGGTATAACTGTTATGCAAACACGCGTTGAGTTAATTGTAACAAGTCCCAACAGGCATGCAAACAGCACCTCCCCACCTGTAAGGAGTGACCTTCCCAACTTCCCGACTTACTGTGTGTGTTTTCGGCATATCCACGAGTCCTCCGACCAACGGAAGCTACCTCTGACACTGCATGCGAGGATAGATTATTTGGAGGTCATACAGGGGGCTGATCATGGAAAGCTTCAAAACGAGCAACAATCCTTGGTAGCTTGCGTTACGATCAGCCGTCTTTTCGGGTGAGGGGTCCGTAGTGGGAAAACAAGCCAATTTCCCAGGTAATCACAAATTACGTCTCCACCATGCAATCCTGCACTCCAAGAGATACGGACAACTTGATAAGCCTGGTGCCCAGTGAAGCGTTTATTTTTTCAGTTTGATGCTTTGTCGATCATGCCGCGTTTCGGCCAACGCAGTGGCCTTGGTCACATGATCGCAATACGTGAAAGTGAAACATTTATTGGATAACATTCAGTCACGTGACACAGTGACTGCAGCACTATGGAAATAGACAAAATACTGTGGCTAACAAAGTGAATGTACATAGCGATCGATATTGTTAATAGCAAGGTAGACACTGCTTCACCTGTGTTGACTTTGTGTACTGCATTAAACTGTAGAATAATAAATACCAAAATAAATGCATATTAAAAGCATATGTGTATATATATATATATAGATATATATATATATATATATATATATATATATATATATATATATATATATATATATTCACTGAAAAAACCATAGGTTTTAGGGACAGTTATAGTTACTTGGACATTGCACTCGTACAAAACCCGTGAAATTCCCCGTTATAGTTAGTTCAGCTAACTATAACTCGCGCCCGCAATGCACTGCTGATGACGTCACATATTACATCACTCATGACATGGTCAGTGACATCACTGATGACATCACTGATGACATCTCAAATGACATCACTGATGACATCATCCAGTGACTGTGTGTTTCTGTAAAGTTTAAATATTTTTAATATATATAGGAAAAGACGTATTGAAGAATGAGTGGGTGTGTAAGTGTCTGTATGGATGATTTAGTAGGTGCGTGACTGACTCTATAAGTGAGTGATTTAACGTATCTTACTGAATGCATGGGTTAGTGACTAAACTGGATGAATGTCTGTATCCGTCTGTCTGTTGCTGTGTAAGTGGCTGCATGTGTTTGTGAATAGCTACATGAGTGTTTATATGAGTTATTGAATGCTTGTCTGAGTATCTGTATGGGTGCCTGAGTGTTTGTGTGGGAGGGGTGTGTGCAACTCTGTGCATAGATGTGTGAGTGGGTGATTCACTGGGTGGATGGTTTCAAGAGTGCATCTGTGATAGACTGTATGGGTGGGTAAGTGTGTGTAAGAGTGTGTTAGTGAGTGAATGTATGTCCCAGTGGTACATGTGTGAGTAACTACATATGTGAAAGGCAGTATATATGTGTGTTGGAGTATATAAATAGCTATAAGCAAGAGTGAGTGATTGTGATAGTGGCTGTATGGATGAGTGTGTGCTTGTATCAGTGATTGTATAAGAGCGTAACAATGTGCTACTATTTGTATGAGTAAGTGAGCTGGTGTGTGTATAACTGTATAGGTGAGTAAATGGCAGTGTGTTTAATTATTTGCATGACTGACTAGGTGTGTGAGTATCTCTATGGATGAGTGGCGTTGTTTGAGTGTCTATATAGGAGTAAGAGTGCATATGATAGTCCTGTACTGAGTGACCGTAAGTATGAGTGACTGTACGGGTGAGTGAGTGGATGTGTGTGTGTAGACCTAAGAATCAGTGAGTGGGTATGTAGTTATTGGTGTTGGAGTGTCTATGGTTTTGCGAATGGCAGTCTGTAATTTAGAGTGGGTGTATCAAAGGTTATATTAGGGTGTGAGGAGGTGCATCAGATTATCACGTGGATGATGTCATCAGTGATGTCATTTGAGATGTCATCAGTGATGTCATCAGTGATGTCACTGACCATGTCATGAGTGATGTAATATGTGACGTCATCAGCAGTGCATTGCGGGGCGCGAGTTATAGTTAGCTGAACTAACTATAACGGGGGAATTTCACGGGTTTTGTACGAGTGCAATGTCCAAGTAACTATAACTGTCCCTAAAACCTATGGTTTTTCAGTGAATTTCAAAGGTTTTTTAAATGCTAATTTGTAACTATAACGTGTCTGAAACCTATGGTTTTTTCAGTGAATTTGAAAGGTTTTTTAAATGCTAATTTGTAACTATAACGTGTCTGAAACCTATGGTTTTTTCAGTGAATTTCAAAGGTTTTTAAATGCTAATTTCTAACTATAACGTGCCTGAAACCTACAGTTTTTTCAGTGAATTTCAAAGGTTTTGTAAATGACAATTTTTAAATGTATTAATTGTTATATTAATTTTTTCATACTGATTTACTACATTTTTAGAAACAATTTTTTTTTACATATTTTATTTTTTTAATTACATTGTAATTACATTATACATTACATTACAAAAAATACTTTCTCAGAATGAATTACTTTAGTTTAAATACTTTGCAGATAGGCAATAGACTTTTAAGTACAGTAGTTACAGTTGTTGCAATGGGCAACACATTTTCAAACACAATGCAACATTCAGCTCAATGTGAATTTCTAGTTAAATGCAATTAGTTACTTTATGGATTACTTTTGTAACCACAGGACTGGATCCTAGATTCAGTCCTGGTACATCTCCTGTAAACAGTTGAGTAAAAGCGTTTTGGTTACAGTCGTGATTTTTAAGGAATATTATTGTATTTTAAAAGTTGACACTTAGAAACTTTTTCTCATAGAATCACCAATGTTATCCTATGGAAGGAAATTCACTTAGCAGGTAAAAACTGTTATCGTTACTTTTTCTTACTCAGTGTTGGATCCTGGATCCAGCACTGGTGCATCTCCTGTAAACAGTTGAAAGAATGCGTTTAAGTCATACAGGCGATTTTTAAGGAATATTTGTAGTTTGTGAAAATCAACACTTTGAAACTTTTTTACTGAAAACCAGTCAATTTTAGCCTATGAAGGAAATTCAAGTTACCGGTAAGTACGGTTAAAATTACTTTTCAGGACCAGTACTGGGCTGAAAGATGCAGCACTGAGGTCTCTCCTGATAACAGGTGAGTAAATCGGAATTCGTATTTCGGCTGATTTTAGAGGAATATTTGTATGTTTCAAAAATCAACACTTAGAAACTTTTTCAGCAAAAAGCAGGCAATGATATCCTATGGAAGGAAATTCAAGTTACTGGTAAGTACGGTTAAAATTACTTTTGAGGATCAGTACTGGGCTGAAAGATGCAGCACTGAGGTCTCTCCTGATAACAGGTGAGTAAATCAGAATTCGGATTTCAGCTGATTTTAGAGGAATATTTGTATGTTTCAAAAATCAACACTTAGAAGAATTTCCAAGTGAAACCAGTCAATGTTAGCCTATGAAGGAAATTCAAGTTACCGGTAAGTACGGTTAAAATTACTTTTCAGGATCAGTACTGGGCTGAAAGATGCAGCACTGAGGTCTCTCCTGATAACAGGTGAGTAAATCGGAATTCGTATTTCGGCTGATTTTAGAGGAATATTTTAAAGTTCCAAAACTCCACACTTAGAAGAATTTCCAAGTGAAACCAGTCAATGTTAGCCTATGAAGGAAATTCAAGTTACCGGTAAGTACGGTTAAAATTACTTTTCAGGACCAGTACTGGGCTGAAAGATGCAGCACTGAGGTCTCTCCTGATAACAGGTGAGTAAATCGGAATTCGTATTTCGGCTGATTTTAGAGGAATATTTTAAAGTTCCAAAACTCCACACTTAGAAGAATTTCCAAGTGAAACCAGTCAATGTTAGCCTATGGAAGGAAATTCAAGTTACTGGTAAGTATGGTTAGAATTACTTTTCAGGACCAGTACTGGGCTGAAAGATACAGCACTGAGGTCTCTCCTGATAACAGGTGAGTAAATCGGAATTCGTATTTCGGCTGATTTTAGAGGAATATTTGCACAATGGTGAAGGGAGGGGGCGGGGCCTGAGGTGACATCTGTGCAAACGCGCCCCGTTGCGCGTTTTAAGTTGGGGATTAAGTCCCCTTGAATCCTGAGGGTCCCTAGGGGCCAACTAGCCCACCAGGAACCTCCAATATGCGCTAGGGGCTGCGTTGCAGAGACGTGTAGAGAGGCCACACCCCCTTTTACACCTCTCTGCAACGCAGCTCTGTGGCGCTTTCTGGATGTACCTGTTGGGCTAGTTGGCCCCCAGGGACCCTCAGGATTGAAGGGGATTTAATTCCCCATCTTAAAACGCGCCACGGGGCCTGTTTGCACACATGTCACCTGAAGCCCCGCCCTCCCTTCACCACTGTGCAAACGCGCCCGTGGCGCGTTTTAAGTTGGGGATTAGTCCCTTGAATCCTGAGGGTCTCGGAGTCCAACTAGCCCACCATATACCTTCAAAGCGCCACAGAGCTGCGTTTCAGAGAGGTGTAAAAAGGGGTGTGGCCTCTCTACACGTCTCTGCAACGCAGCCCCCTGGCGCATATTGGAGGTTCCTGGTGGGCTAGTTGGCCCCCAGGGACCCCCAGTATTCAAGGGGAATTCGCCCTCTGCAAAACGCGCCAGGGGCGCGTTTGCAGAGTGGTGAAGGAAGGGGCGGGCCTGCGGGCCCCGATCGTTTTTTTTTTTTTTTTTTTTTAAATGCTTTTTGCCCAGGGGGTCCTTGTGGGACCCCTGAGCAGGCCTAGGAGGTTAGGGTGTTTCTACCCTGCCCCTTTGTGCTGCTTTGCGCACTTGTTTCTTTTTTTTTTCGGCGGCATCCCGCCGATTTTTAAAAAAAAATCTTTTTTCTGCCCAGGGGTCCTTGTGGGACCCCTGAGCAGACCTAGGGGGTCAGGGTGTTTCTACCCTGCTCCCTTTTTTGCGCTTGCGCACTTGTTTCTGTCCCTCGGTTCTACCGAGGGACAAAATGGCTGCCAACACTTCTTGATTTGGAGTGTTGACAGCCAATTAGCATGCAGCTCGTGATCGGGAGGGTGCGCGCAGGGTGCGCTGAGGGTACGCGTATCCGACGCGCCCATAGATATATATGTACTTTTACTTTTGATTTTCTCAGGAACTACTGAACGGATTTACACCATTTAAGCAAAAGGCACCAGTCTGAACCAAGGACTACCTCTTTGCCAAATTTGGGGTAATTCCGTTCAGCAGTTCGGGCTGTAGCTGCGACTAAAGGTCTCCTATGGAAAAATGAATGGGGAAAACGTGTTTTGGGACCCCTTTTTCTCGGCCCCCGCTTGACGTATCACCCCGAGACTTTCAGGTAGAGCGGACCGAGCGCCCCAACAAGTTGGAAGCTGCGAAGATCTCGCCAACCGACGCCAACGTTATTGCAAATAGAATGTCGCGGATTTCCTATGGATAATAGGTTGTAACTATAACTATCTACTGGCGACCGCCAGTAGATAATACATATATATATCCCAAATATATATATATATATAGCAGACAACAGAATACTTTGCGCAGGATTATTAATAGAAATTGGTCAGTTGTACGGAGTGATCCCATTATTGGGACTTTACTGCCAGTGAAACCAAGTATCACCTTTAGGAAATCCAAATCTATGAGGGATACACTAGTCAAGAGTAGCCCAGAAACACTGACCACTAAAAATTGGCTAAACCAAGTCAGAAAAGGTTTTTACAAATGCAATTGTTGTCGGGCATGCCAATATGGGAGTAAATACAACCTCATATGTCTCCCCATTTACAAAGGACACAATCAGAATAACTAAACACCTGACATGTAAGACAGAATTTGTGGTGTATGTTTTAGTGTTGCCCATGTGGGCTGCAATATGTGGAAGCACAAAATTGCAGGCCCACAAACGTATACTTCAACACATGCGGGCAATCACAAACAGTGATCCTACATATCCATTTGCACGACATTTCAAAGAAAGACATGCTAATAATCTTCAGGACTTTAGCTATTTCCTGATTGATTCCATTCTACCATCAAAACGTGGAGGTGATCGGGAGGCTAAACTTAGACGCCTGAGACTAGGTATATCCTCGATCTTGATACGAAAATCCTAACGGACATAATTCCAGTGAGGACTTTTACACGTGGCTTTAGTTAATCTGGGATCAGATTATACTAGATAGATTCCACCTGTAATACAAATGGAGATTTTTTGTTAAGAAGTCGGTAATTGGATTTGGCATTTCAAGTACGTGAGCTTTCTCTGTTTAAGGAGTTTTTAGTCAGCCAGCTGCCTCTGTTGTGTGTTCTTTTTTAAAAACTTTTAATATAACTGGAAAATTCATTTAATCGATTTTTTATTCACTCACGTAGTTTTAATCTAGTTATTGACATTTCCATGAGGGATGGCTTCTGCGATCTTTTATGTAAAAGGCTCAATTATTAGAATTGTGACTTAGCACTTGATTGGCACTTTGCACTTTATAGATAGGTACTCTTAATTGGGTAGGCAGAACGAACAGTAGCTTTGGTTGAGTCTAATTTACGTGCATTTTGAATAAACACCGACCGACCAGATCCATACTCAGGATATTGGGTTTAGGACTACTAGGAAGAGGATTAATATTAGGATTTATCCATTTAGTCCCCCAAAAATTGTATGTTAATATCTATACTGACACTATACTTAGTAATCAACTACCTCAAAAAACTTACAATGAATTTTAACATATTTAAAGTTCTTCTTTTTAATTGAGGTTTTACTATAATTGTGTCTGTTCATATATATTTTTCTAATGGTGTGATCATATTGTATTTTACATTAATATTGCGTATTTATATATATTTATATATTTGTATATGTCATTTATTTATATATGTCATATATTTATTTATTTATTCATGTATGTATTTATTTATACATTGACTGCTGCTATCTACAGTTTACAAAGACTTATTTTACCATAGTATGTTGTTTATGCCTATGAAATTAGTGTATCACGTGGGTAATTGTTTTTTCACTTTAAATATCACACTGTGGCTCTAAACGCGCGTCATGTGATCAAGGCCGAGTCTGGCCGAAACGCGTCATGGCAGTAATGGTGGCTCACTGCAAATAAACGAAAAGTTACACCAAATCAGGGTTCGTTCTTCCGTTTGTTCCCCGCGGGAACGTTGAGGCGGACTGCAGGCGATATATATATATATATATATATATATATATATATATATATTTTTTTTTTTTTTTCACAAATAGGACGTGGAGTATACAAGTCCAAGGTGCCCAGCCATATGTGGGACGCCTGCGGGAATGCCGTGGATAAAAACCAGTGGCAGCCAAGGGAGATGTGCACAGCAATTGACTCTGAAAAGGACTGAAGGGTGTGACTGTGGGTTCAGGCGGCAAGGCAAGATTGGCAATAGGAAATGCCCGTAAATGCAACATATCGATTTTGAAAATGCATAGAATTAATGATGAAAAAATGCATAATGGGATATTGATGCCATTCTCCTTTGCTCTTAGCATTACCAATATCGACGGAGAAGATTGTACCTTGCCGCCTCCTGATTAGCCACAGTCCCACCAATAGAAATCGAATTGGGACATTTAAAAGACAGTATGCTGTGTTTAACTTCATAATGATTTATTGCACTGAAGAAGTCACCATGCCGAAATGCATCTGAACTAATAAATCATGTCACCAATTCTGAGAGTGCTCTTTAAATCTGTGGAGTAGTTGTTGTGTAACAAAAGTGAACTCACCCTTCGTCGATGGAAGCACCCGCCGAGTGTTCGACTGCCTGGGTGAATTTGTGGAGACAGTTTGTTTTGGTACGTCAGAACCGCTGCTGCCGGAGCCCGTCGACCGTAGATGACGTGGACTGTACAAGTCCAAGGTGCCCAGCCACATAAGGGACACCTGCGGAACGCCGTGAATATAAACCAGCGGCAGGCGAGGGAGACGCGCACAGCAATTGAGTCTGAAAAGGACTGAAGGTAGTGATTGTGGGTTCGGGTGGCAAGGCAAGATTGGCAATAGGAAATGGCCGTAAATGCAACATATTGATTTTGAAAATGCATAGAATTAATGATGAAAAAATGAATAATGGGATATTGATGCCATTCTCCTTTGCTCTTAGCATCACCAATAGCGACGCAGAAGATTGTACCTTGCCGCCTCCTGATTGGCCACAGCCCCACCAATAGAAATTAAAATGGCACCTTTAAAAGACAGTATGCTCTGTTTATCTTCATAATGATTTATTGCACTGAAGAAGGCACCAAGCAGAAATGCATCTGCACTAATAAATCATGTCAACAATCCCGAGAGTGCTCTGTAAATCTGTGGAGTAGTTGTTGTGTAACGAAGGCGAACTCACCCTTCGTCGACGGAAGCACCCGCCGAGTGTTCGACTGCCTGGGTGAATTTGTGGAGACAGTTTGTTTGGCACGTCAGAACCGCTGCTGCCGGAGCCTGTCGACTGTAGAGGACGTGGACTATACAAGTCCAAGCTGCCCAACCATATGAGGGACGCCTGCAGGAACTCCGTGGATAAAAAGCAGCGGAAGGCGAGGGAGATGTACACAGCAATTGAGTCTGAAAAGGACTGAAGGGAGTGACTGTGGGGTAGGGCGGCAAGGCAAGATTGGCAATAGGAAATGGCCGTAAATGCAACATATCGATTTAGAAAATGCGTAGAATTAATGATTAAAAAATGCATAATGGGATATTGATGGCATTCTCCTTTGCTCTTAGCATCACCAATATCGAAGCAAAAAATGATACCTTGCCGCCTCCTGATTGGCCACAGCCCCAACAGTAGAAATCGAATTGGGACATTTAAAAGACAGTATGCTGTGTTTAACTTCATAATGATTTATTGCACTGAAGAAGGCACCACGCCGAAATGCATCTGCACAAATAAATCATGTCAACAATCCCAAGAGTGCTCCGTAAATCTGTGGAGTAGTTGTTGTGTAACAAAGGCGAACTCACCCTTCATCAACGGAAGCACCCGCTGAGTGATCGACTGCCTGGGTGAATTTGTGGAGACAGTTTGTTTTGGCACGTCAGAACCGCTGCTGCCGGAGCCATCGACCGTAGAGGACGTGGACTATACAAGTCCAAGGTGCCCAGCCATATGAGAGACACCTGCGGGAACTCTGTGGATAAAAACCAGCGGCAGGCGAGGGAGATGCACAGAGCAATTGAGTCTGAAAAGGACTGAAGGGAGTGACTGTGGGTTCGGGCGGCAAGGCAAGATTGGCTTTAGGAAATGGCCGTAAATGCAACATAGCGATTTTGAAAATGCATAGAATTAATGATGAAAAAATGCATAATGGGATAATGATGTCATTCTCCTTTGCTCTTAGCATCACCAATATTGACACAGAAGATTGTACCTTGCCGCCTCCTGATTGGCCACAGCCCCACCAATAGAAATCAAATTGGCACCTTTAAAAGACAGTATGCTCTGTTTATCTTCATAATGATTTATTGCACTGAAGAAGGCACCAAGCAGAAATGCATCTGCACTAATAAATCATGTCAACAATCCCGAGAGTGCTCTGTAAATCTGTGGAGTAGTTGTTGTGTAACGAAGGCGAACTCACCCTTCGTCGACGGAAGCACCCGCCGAGTGTTCGACTGCCTTGGTGAATTTGTGGAGACAGTTTGTTTGGCACGTCAGAACCACTGCTGCCGGAGCCTGTCGACTGTAGAGGACGTGGACTATACAAGTCCAAGGTGCCCAACCATATGAGGGACACCTGCAGGAACTCCGTGGATAAAAAGCAGCAGCAGGCGAGGGAGATGTACACAGCAATTGAGTCTGAAAAGGACTGAAGGGAGTGACTGTGGGGTAGGGCGGCAAGGCAAGATTGGCAATAGGAAATGGCCGTAAATGCAACATATCGATTTTGAAAATGCATAGAATTAATGATTAAAAAATGCATAATGGGATATTGATGGCATTCTCCTTTGCTCTTAGCATCACCAATATCAAAGCAAAAAATGATACCTTGCCGCCTCCTGATTGGCCATAGCCCCACCAGTAGAAATCGAATTGGGACATTTAAAAGACAGTATGCTGTGTTTAACTTCATAATGATTTATTGCACTGAAGAAGGCACCATGCCGAAATGCATCTGCACAAATAAATCATGTCAACAATCCCAAGAGTGCTCCGTAAATCTGTGGAGTAGTTGTTGTGTAACAAAGGCGAACTCACCCTTCGTCAACGGAAGCACCCGCTGAGTGATCGACTGCCTGGGTGAATTTGTGGAGACAGTTTGTTTTGGCACGTCAGAACCGCTGCTGCCGGAGCCATCGACCGTAGAGGACGTGGACTATACAAGTCCAAGGTCCCAGCCATATGAGAGACACCTGCGGGAACTCTGTGGATAAAACCAGCGGCAGGCGAGGGAGATGCACAGAGCAATTGAGTCTGAAAAGGACTGAAGGGAGTGACTGTGGGTTCGGGCGGCAAGGCAAGATTGGCTTTAGGAAATGGCCGTAAATGCAACATATCGATTTTGAAAATGCATAGAATGAAGAAAAAATGCATAATGGGATATTGCTGCCATTCTCCTTTTCTCTTAGCATCACCAATATCGACAGAGAAGATTGTACCTTGCCGCCTCCTAATTGGCCACAGCCCCACCAATAGAATTCGAATTGGGACATTTAAAAGACAGTATGCTGTGTTTAACTTCATAATGATTTATTGCACTGAAGAAATCACCACGCCGAAATGCATCTGCACTAATAAATCATGTCAACAATCCCGAGAGTGCTCCTTAAATCTGTGGAGTAGTTGTTGTGTAACAAAGGCGAACTCACCCTTCGTCGGCGGAAGCACCAACCAAGTGTTCGACTGCCGGAGTGAATTTGTGGAGACAGTTTGTTTTGGCATGTCAGAACCACTGCTGCCGGAGCCCGTCGACTGTAGAGGACGTGGACTATACAAATCCAAGGTGCCCAGCCATATGAGGGACACCTGCGGGAACTCCGTGGATAAAAAGCAGCGGCAGGCGAGGGAGATGCAAACAGCAATTGAGTCTGAAAAGGACTGAAGGGAGTGACTGTGGGTTCGGGCAGCAAGGCAAGATTGGCTTTAGGAAATGGCCGTAAATGCAACATATTGATTTTGAAAATGCATAGAATTAATGATGAAAAAATGCATAATGAGATATTGATGCCATTCTCCTTTGCTCTCAGCATCACTAATATTGACGCAGAAGATTGTACCTTGCCGCCTCCTGATTGGCCACAGCCCCACCAATAGAAATCGAATTATGACATTTAAAAGACAGTATGCTGTGTTTAACTTCATAATGATTTAATGCACTGAAGAAGGCACCACGCCGAAATGCATCTGCACTAATAAATCATGTCAACAATCCCAAGAGTGCTCCGTAAATCTGTGGAGTAGTTGTTGTGTAACAAAGCCGAACTCACCCTTCGTCGACGGAAGCACCCGCCGAGTGTTCGACTGCCTGGGTAAATTTTTGGAGACTGTTTGTTTTGGCACTGTCGTGTGCCCGTGAGGGGAAGTTTGTACTCCCAGGACACTGGAGGATAACTGATGCCGGTTTGTCGTTCGGATTGTCTTTATTGACAATTGCCAAAAGTAAAGAAAGTCTGTCTTGTGGATGTTGGTACTGTCGTCCGGCGGTTCATGGAAGGGCTGGCTGGGGTTCTTGGAGCTCAGCTCTCCTCCGTGACGTCGGGGAGCGTTCAAAAATAAAACAAAGAAACTACCGGTCAGTGGAAGATTCTATGGCCTTTACACTCATAGGGACGGAACCATGAGGGACCACTGAGCGCCACCACCACGTGAATTCCAGTAAAAACAAACAAAGCGGTGTCCTCCCTCAAAGCTTTACCCGTTCCCTCCCAGTGATTTGGAGAGCCCCTGTATTCGACGACATACCTGCTCCAGCCACGCTCCTCCTGGAGAGTGGCAGGGCGACGTGTGAGGTCGTTGGCCTCCTGGCGTTAGTCTGCTCCCCGGATCCTCCGGTTGGACTTCAGGACCTCCGGCTCTTTGGCAATCACTCCTCTGCTTCTCTGGCTTCCGTCTGTGAGAAGTTGGCCTGGCATATGCTGTCCACTAATTATAGTGGGCACCTTGCACCAGTCCAAACAACCCCTTATTGGAGATAGGTTAAAGACAACCTTATTGAAAGCTATCCTAGTGGTAGCTATGGAGAGCAGCCTTCAGGCTAAGTCTTGAAGGAATGTAAAGCAGCTTGTTTTACCAGTCTATAATCTCTTGAGTGATCAAATGAAAGAGCACCACACCAGGTATATATTCAAAATATATGTATTTATTGCTAAACACACCCCTCTAGTCTCTTTATGAGGCTAGAGTTCAAGTACATAAGTTATAAGTTATTTAAACACAGTAATAGCACAAATAGACGTTTGGGCCCTAGGGGCGTACCAAACCATATACCAATAAAGTGGTATAAGAACCACGACTGAGCTAGACACTAGGCCTAGAGCCTCTAGAAGTGCTTGGACCACAAGGAACCACCCAAGGTAGTGACACATGGGACCCACGGGAGACGCGTGCAGTGTAAATACACAGCCGCGAATCGTCGTTAACTTCTATGGAGAAAGTCGCGGTTTGGAAATTAAAGAAAAGGGACACTTAAAGAAGGACTTGGAGCAAACCCTTTGAGAACTAGGTCGATCTAGAGTCTCTACCCACGGGAGCACCGGAGTACTCTTGTTACCTCACCCAGGGAAGCCGGGTGCATAGGTGCCTTTCGGGGTCGGGTTTCGCTCGTCGATTTGAATGGCGATCTGCTGCAAAGTGCTGCTGGCGACCAAGTGGAAAGTGTCCGGGTGGATCCAAGAGTGGATCGGAGATCTGAAGAACCTGAAAGCAGAGGGGACAGAGTCTGGGTCACTAGCCAGTGACCAGGAAGGCGATGAGCAGAGGCCCACCGATGTCGAGTGCTTCAGGTAGGTTGACGGTCGTCTTGACTCTTCAGCCACGAGGTCCAGGAGGCGTTGTCGGCGACCAGGAGCAGGATTCGGGCTGGTACACGATGTCTGTCGAGTGCTGAGGTGTCCGCGACCGGATTGGACCCAACAAGCCTTGGCAACGGCAAGTCTCGATGAAGTTGAAGATTGACGATTGTGCAGACCAGCAAGGTCTGGGGAACTCACCCAGCAAGGGTAAGTGTGAGCAAGCCTGGAGCAACCAGGGAGCCCAAGAAGAAAAGGATTGGCCTTCGTGAAGGGCTACTAGCCAACGGGCTAGCGACCGCGAAAGAGCCTCGAGACGGTGCACGTGGAGCTGGCTCACTGGACACTCGTGGAGTGGAGGCCAGTGATCTTTGGTGCAGTTGGTGCTGGAGTCTAGGGCTACTCGGAGCCCAAAGCACGACTTCGTGGGAGACCCAGAAGAGGATGCACTAGCAAATGCGTGCGGTGTCCAGGGGTCACGGTTCCACGTTACCCACGACAGCTACGGGCCTCAGCTTTGCTGGGGACTCAGGGCAGCCTCGGGAAGTCTGAAATCCACCTCTGGTGATGCAAAGACTTCGGCGTCCGACGGGAGCTTAGGGCGATGCAGACCGGACAATTGCTTCTTTGGTGCCTGCCAAGCAGGGGAGTCACTCCTTGACCCCAAGGGAGATTCTTCTGTCCTCTAATCTTTTAGTAGAGCGTCGAAGGTCCAGGATTCTGTGTCAGAGTTTCATCCAGGGATAACCTAAAGTCCTAAGGACTGGGTTCCTATACTTATACTAAGTTTAGGGGTTGGACTTACTCTGTGGCCCCACTCTATGGGTGGGTCAGGGCAGAGGGGTGGCTACACCCCTGTCCCTTTGTCCAGTTCGCGCCAAAGCAGGGGCTGCAAGCCCCTGATCCGGTTTGAACTGGGGTATGCACAGGGACACCAAGTGTGCCCCCAGTGCAGGACTTCAAAGCACCCGAGAGTGCTCCCGCCCAGCCCCAATACACACTATTCCTGTCTGGGGAGGTGGTCACACCTCCCTGGGACAGGAAACCTATTGTCCAGGCCTCCCCTGCCGGAGTTTCGGTCAGCAGCAGGAGGCCAGACTTGTGTCTGTGGCAGCAGCATCCATTTTGTGATGCCAGGGCTTTAGAAAGAAGTTACCGCCAAGCCAGGGTTAACATGTCTCTCCCTCTAGAAGGGTGGAATGCTACCCCCGCTGCCAGAATTGGCGGGGGTAGTATTCCAAGATGTTTGACACCAAACACAACATGTTTTGGTGCAGCCATTCCAAAGTTAGCATTTAACGCGAGGTTATAATGCGCTTAAGAGTATATGGTCAGGCTGCACTACAAACAGCATCAGAGAAGGGTCTCCGAACGCTGCAGAGGGGCCCTGCTCATGCAGAGGCACCTCTCACATAGGAACCACGCACTCTGCCTTCAGGATTGATAAGGCCTGCCATAGGAGTGACTTATAGGTTTATATGTGTAGTATGTATATAGTGATATAGGTAACCTATATCACAGTAAGGGTGCATGCACCACCTTACCCAGGCTGCAGTAGCAGACCTGTGGTGTCAGTTTGGATGGCCTTCCAGGGGTGGCACAATACATGCTGCAGCCCCTGGTAGGCCTCTGAGGTACCTATGCCCTGGGTACATAGTATACCATATACTAGGGACTTATAAGGGCACTCCAGATTCCAATCAGAGATGTGCCTAAGGCACATGGAAACCATTTTACAGAGAAAGCAGATAGACTGGGGCCCTGAATAGCAGGATCCCAGTCCAACTAAGTCATAAACCAGCAAAACATCAGAAAAAAAGTGGGGGCAACCATATAGTCAGATTCCACCTTCCTACATAACCCCCCAAACGAAAGGAGATAAGGCTAACCTTGGCCAGTTGAGCCTTTATTGACTAAGTGGCCATATAAGGAAGCACCTGCACTAGCATGGTTGCCCCCTGTCTTATGGTCCACTAAGCAATCCCTCACCCTAAGGGTATGAGAGGGTCTCCACCATGGGGAATCACTACCTGTGGTGTGCTTAGGTAAAGTACAAGGCTGGTGAGGTGTCTGAGTAGGGAAGTGAGGCCCTAGGAATGTTGGTCTCAGCTTCCTCAGATCACTGGTCACCATGTATGCCTGTCTTTCCATGACTGAGTTGCACTTTGCTCTAAGGGTCAACCTTTGGCTGCCTACAGCTGGGGGTTGGGTCCCTTTGGATGGAACACTGGAGGGACATGGCAGGTTTGGAACCTTCTGGTCCCAGTTTTGCCCTTGCCTACCAGAGTCCTTCTAGGGGAGGTCCCTACATAAAGGTATGGGGGATCCCTCAGTGTGTAGAGGAGTTTTCACCTGGCTAGGGCTACTAGCCTGGGTGCCCCTAATCTGCTGATGGGGGTTCCTCTGGACAGGGGGCCCTGGGGGTCCACTGACCTCCCTGACCTCTGCGGCCCTGGGCTGACTGAGGCAGGGTAGAGAGGGGCAGGTTACCTGCTCCAGACTGGGTACCACCTTGGAAGGGTCCTCTGCCATCAGGGGTGGCCAGGCCAGGCCTGACTACCTCTGTGGCAGTTCTTTCACTAGGGGTAGGGTCAGTTCCCTGAGGAGGCTGACTCTTACCTACTGTCTGGGGGAAGAAGACTTGTCTTCAACCCTTGTGCTCTCTGTTGGGGGAGAGGGGGCCATTCTTTCAGGCTCCATCTCTCCAAATTCTTGGGCTGGGGCTGTGGCCATCACAGCCCCACTAACCGTTACAGAGACACCCAACATCCTGAGATGGGTTTGGTGTTCAACTTCAGCCCAGGCTGAAATTTCCAGATCATTGCCCATCAGGCAATCTACAGGTAAGGTTGGGGACACTGCCACTCTTTTTGGGCCTGTGACCCCTCCCAGCTGAGATTGACTATGGCCATGGGGTGATCTGTTCTGACACCATCAATGTTGGTCACCTGGTATTTAAACTCAGGTAAAAGCTGGTGAGGGGGGACTAGTTTCCCTGCCACCATGGTGACACTAGCCCCTGTGTCCCTAAATGCCACAGCTTTCTGACCATTAATTATTGGATCCAATCTGTACCTGCCCAATGCTGTGGGACCCATGGTAAAGGTGACAAATCCTATACCACCATCAGAGTCAGAGGAGTCTGTTGAGGGGTCCCTGTCTAAACTAGGGCCCACCTCTGTTCCTCTTGCAAAAGCACCTAACTTTTGGGTGCACTACTCCCAACTGGAGGATTACTACTGGTAGTACCAGGAGGGGTGGTAGTAGTTGTGGGAGGAACATTTTCTTTATTGCCAATCCTGGGGCAACTGGGATCAGTCTTCCAGTGCCCAGGCTTTTACAGACATGGCAATATGGTTTCTTTTCAGGAGAAGAAGGAGTTTGGGACCCACCCCCAGAAGAGGAATTTTGGGGCCCTGTAGGGGACTTATCCTTAGATTTATCCCCACCTTTCTCTTGGGACTTAGTAGAATCTTTCTTCTGGTCACCACCCTGATTTTTAGTTTTTACTCTGGTTCTGACCCATTTGTCTGCCTTCTTTCCCAATTCTTGGGGAGAGGTCAGATCAGAGTCCACCAGATACTGGTGCAAAAGCTGGTTTTGACAATTATTAAGGATCTGCTCCCTCATAATCAAATTGTACAATCCTAAAAAGTCCTGCACTTTGTTGCCATGTATCCAACCTTCCAGAGCCTTAGTAGCTCAATCTACAAAATCAACCCAGTCTTGAGTCTGAGCTTTTGGGTGTCTCTGAACTTCAACCTATACTGTTCAGTGGTTAGGCCAAACCCATCTATCAGAGCACTCTTCAAGACTGTGGAATTGTCAGCATCCTCTTCTCTTACAGTGAGGAGCTTGTCTCTACCTTTGTCTGCAAAGGAGAGCCACAAGATTGCTGCCCACTGCTTCTGGGGGACCCTCTGAACTTTACAGGCCCTCTCCAGTGCAGTTATCCATTTGTGGATGTCATCCCCACTCTGGTAGGGAGGGACAATCTTGTTTAGGTTTCTATGGTCATAAGACCTTTCCCTATCTTTAGGGATATTGCTGCCACCATGGGACTCTAGTCCCAACTTTTTTCTCTCTTTGTAGAGATCTAGGGACTCCCTGTCTATAGCCAACTGCTGTTTTCTGAGTTCAAGCTGGGCTTGTTCATACTGAATCAGTCTTTTCTCCTCTCATGAGAGGATTCCCTCCTATGAGAGGAGACAGAGGTCCCTACTGAGGTGCTAGAGTGGTTAGACTCCTGAGAAGGAGATCTAGACCTTCTAGGCACACTCACAATCCTTCCTGGGGGACAAAGTGGAGGTCATTCTGATCCTCCTCCTCATCCACAGGAGGAATTGGGTTTTCCAGGTCAGGGTCATTGTCACCCTCCTGGTCAGTTCCAGAGGGGGGGCTGGGGGTGTTGCTACCCCTGGCCCCATCCTCATCTTCTGCCCCACCATCTGCACCTACCCCTTCAGTCCCTAAGGGCCTGCTGAGCTCATAAGCCTCTAACATGTCTCTCAGATGTTGGGTGGTGGGGCTTTGGCCTGTCTTCAGTTTCCTCAAATTGCATAATGCTCTCAATTCCAAGAATGGGAGTGTATCATACTCGGAGGGAAGAAGCCCAGGGGCTTCTGGCAAGGACTCACTGGGTCCTGGCTTTGAAGACATCACTAGTGAGGTGTGGTGTATGCACTACCTACTCTAGTGTGGCCTACTAAACTCTCTTGAGTTGTAGAAAGGGTGTGCTATCCCTTAACACACAACTCTAAGTTCAGTAGAACTTACTGTATACTAAGCTTAATTTATATGTACCTTAGGTACCTTTAGTGGTTTTCAGTTGATCAATTCAATTGAGATTATCTGGTAAAACAATAGCAAGCTGGAATCCCACACGCTGCACACCAATGTGAGAAGTTTGCCTGGCATATGCTGTCCACTAATTATAGTGGGCACCTTGCACCAGTCCAAACAACCCCTTATTGGAGATAGGTTAAAGACAACCTTATTGAAAGCTATCCTAGTGGTAGCTATGGAGAGCAGCCTTCAGGCTAAGTCTTGAAGGAATGTAAAGCAGCTTGTTTTACCAGTCTATAATCTCTTGACTGATCAAATGAAAGAGCACCACACCAGGTATATATTCAAAATATATGTATTTATTGCTAAATACACCCCTCTAGTCTCTTTATCAGGCTAGAGTTCGAAGTACATAAGTTATAAGTTATTTAAACACAGTAATAGCACAAATACACGTTTGGGCCCTAGGGGCGTACCAAACCATATACCAATAAAGTGGTACAAGAACCACGACTGAGCTAGACACTAGGCCTAGAGCCTCTAGAAGTGCTTGGACCACAAGGAACCACCCAAGGTAGTGACACAGGGGACCCACGGGAGACGCGTGCAGTGTAAATACACAGCCGCGAATCGCCGTTAACTTCTATGGAGAAAGTCGCGGTTTGGAAATTAAAGAAAAGGGACACTTAAAGAAGGACTTGGAGCAAACCCTTTGAGAACTAGGTCGTTCTAGAGTCTCTACCCACGGGAGCACCGGAGTACTCTTGTTACCTCACCCAGGAAGCCGGGTGCATAGGTGCCTTTCGGGGTCGGGTTTCGTCGTCGATTTGAATGGCGATCTGCTGCAAAGTGCTGCTGGTGACCAAGTGGAAAGTGTCCGGGTGGATCCAAGAGTGGATCGGAGATCTGAAGAACCTGAAAGCAGAGGGGACAGAGTCTGGGTCACTAGCCAGTGACCAGGAAGCCGATGAGCAGATGCCCACCGATGTCGAGTGCTTCAGGTAGGTTGACGGTCGTCTTGACTCTTCAGCCACGAGGTCCAGGAGGCGTTGTCGGTGACCAGGAGCAGGATTCGGGCTGGTACACGATGTCTGTCGAGTGCTGAGGTGTCGGCGACCGGATTGGACCCAACAAGCTTTGGCAACGGCAAGTCTCGATGAAGTTGAAGATTGACGATTGTGCAGACCAGCAAGGTCTGGGGAACTCACCCAGCAAGGGTAAGTGAGGGCAAGCCTGGAGAAACAAGGGAGCCCAAGAAGAAAAGGATTGGCCTTCGTGAAGGGCTACTAGCCAACGGGCTAGCGACCGCGAAGGAGCCTCGAGACGGTGCACGTGGAGCTGGCTCACTGGACACTGGTGGAGTGGAGGCCAGTGATCTTCGGTGCAGTTGGTGCTGGAGGCTAGGGCTACTCGGAGCCCAAAGCACGACTTCGTGGGAGACCCAGAAGAGGATGCACCAGCAAATGCGTGCGGTGTCAAGGGGTCACGGTTCCACGTTACCCACGACAGCTACGGGCCTCAGCTTTGCTGGGGACTCAGGGCAGCCTCGGGGAAGTCTGGAAATCCACCTCTGGTGATGCAAAGACTTCGGCGTCCGACGGGAGCTTAGGCGATGCAGACCGGACAATTGCTTCTTTGGTGCCTGCCAAGCAGGGGAGTCACTCCTTGACCCCAAGGGAGATTCTTCTGTCCTCTAATCTTGTAGTAGAGCATCGAAGGTCCAGGATTCTGTGTCAGAGTTTCGTCCAGGGATAACCTAAAGTCCTAAGGACTGGGTTCCTATACTTATACTAGGTTTAGGGGTTGGACTTACTCTGTGGCCCCACCTATGGGTGGGTCAGGGCAGAGGGGTGGCTACACCCCTTTCCCTTTGTCCAGTTCGCGCCAAAGCAGGGGCTGCAAGCCCTGATCCGGTTTGAACTGGGGTATGCACAGGGACACCAAGTGTGCCCCCAGTGCAGGACTTCAAAGCACCCGAGAGTGCTCCCGCCCAGCCCCAATACACACTATCCTGTCTGGGGAGGTGGTCACACCTCCCTGGGACAGGAAACCTATTATCCAGGCCTCCCTGCCGGAGTTTCGGTCAGCAGCAGGAGGCCAGACTTGTGTCTGTGGCAGCAGCATCCATTTTGTGATGCCAGGGCTTTAGAAAGAAGTTACCGGCCAAGCCAGGGTTAACATGTCTCTCCCTCTAGAAGGGTGGAATGCTACCCCCGCCGCCAGAATTGGCGGGGGGTAGTATTCCAAGATGTTTGACACCAAACACGACATGTTTCGGTGCAGCCATTCCAAAGTTAGCATTTAACGCGAGGTTATAATGCGCTTAAGAGTATATGGTCAGGCTGCACTACAAACAGCATCAGAGAAGGGTCTCCGAACGCTGCAGAGGGGCCCTGCTCATGCAGGGGCAACCTCTCACATAGGAACCACGCACTCTGCCTTCAGGATTGATAAGGCCTGCCATAGGAGTGACTTATAGGTTTATATGTGTGTATTTATATAGTGATATAGGTAACCTATATCACAGTAAGGGGTGCATGCATCACCTTACCCAGGCTGCAGTAGCAGACCTGTGGTGTCAGTTTGGATGGCCTTCCAGGGGTGGCACAATACATGCTGCAGCCCCTGGAAGGCCTCTGAGGTACCTATGCCCTGGGTACATAGTATACCATATACTAGGGACTTATAAGGGCACTCCAGATTCCAATCAGAGATGTGCCTAAGGCACATGGAAACCATTTTACAGAGAAAGCAGATAGACTGGGGCCCTGAATAGCAGGATCCCAGTCCAACTAAGTCATAAACCAGCAAAACACCAGAAAAAAGTGGGGGCAACCATATAGTCAGATTCCACCTTCCTACACCGTCCCTCTTCTTCGGCTTCACTCCCGGCTCCTCCGGCCTTGCGCACTTTCCAGGAAGAATTAAAGGAGCCCTCCATGTCCTGTACACGGAGTGGCAAAACGTCAGTGTCGGGACAGGTCAGCGGGTCCCGCTCCCCAGGGGTCTCCCGACACACCCTCCCCCTCGGATTTCCCCGATCGGGGGAAAGAGTATATCGTGACAGAAAATCAGCGTTCCCCTGCTCCGTTCCTTTACGGTGACGGACCTCAAACCGAAAGGGCTGGAGGGCCAAGAACCAATGGAGCACCCGGTCGTTGCAGCCACTGTTCCTTTGGAGCCAGGTCAGAGGGGCATGGTCAGTATACAGGACATAGGGCCTACCCTCAAGATAGCACCGCAGCTTTTCGATCCCCCACTTCACAGCCAGGCACTCCTTTTCTATCGTGGGACAGACCCTTTCCCTAGGAAAAAGTTTTCTACTGATGTAGAGGACTGGTCTTTCAGAGCCCTCATTGTCTTCCTGGGACAGTACTGCTCCTATGCCCACCCCGAATGCGTCTGTCTGGAGGATAAATGGCTCTGGAAATCAGGTGTCACCAACACAGGGGAAGTGGTTAGGGCGGTCTTCAGTTTCTGGAAGGCCATGCTCTCAGGGACCGAGGGGGAGCAGAGACGTGAGGGGGAATTCGTCTTCTTCAGTAGGTCCGTGAGGGGAGCGGCAATGTCGGAAAACTGTGGGATGAAGCGCCTGTAATAACCCACTAAACCTAAAAAGGCTCTCAGCTCACGTTTAGTGGTGGGGAATGGTGTATCCTGTATAGCTTTCACCTTTTCCGTCTGTCGTTCTGTCAGGCCCTCTCCCAAAACGTATCCCAGGTGTTGGAAACGGGGTTACCGAGTCCGGCACGGTAGCATGGCGCGAGGCGGGAAAGCACCCGAAGGCAATGTGTAAGGCAGTTGTGCAGCACACTCTTACTTTGACTCAGGAATGCGGACGCAATAACGTGACACCACACCAGGCTTGTGTATTTAAAAACAAGATCTTTTATGTAAATCAATGCAGCATCAGATGAGGCAGATTAATTCAGGTCAACATTTAAAATCATGGCATTACTCAACTGGTGCGTATTTTCAATTAAAGCATCCTAGCTCATCAACATTGTAGGCCACTAAAAGGCCGCAGGAATCATCTCCTAAACGTAGCACCAATAATGATCACAGGGTGCAATAATAAAACATGGGCCTAAACATGCAGTTCACTTCATGAATATTCAATTACTTAACAGAGGGCATTTCACGTTACATTTCAAACAGGGCCTGCATTAATCTAGGCGCACCCACATTCAGTACAGTGGGCGTCGCAACTCCGGTACACCTGCAACATAAAACACTTCAACTCTTGGCGGTGTACACTTCAGCTCAATTCAATTAATCACCTTCACACTAGGTAAAGACTTTGCAATTATAAGCATAGGCCTAGACAGTAATTACAGTAGGCGGGACAATGAGGCTAGTGAATAGTTTCAGGGAACCCCTCAACATGTCCTTCTCTCTGGGGCCTTCCTGTCAGTGGGGGCTTCTGTGTCCCTCAAGGGTTAATTCCGGCCAGGCCCACTCCTCTCCGGGGCCTCGCCTCATGGGGAAAGTTACACGGGTTAATGGTGGCCCCCGGCCCCCAGTGGCGTCTCTGTGGGCCCTAGGGGCCTTCTGGGCTCACCTGTTGTGGTGGTCGTTGGTCGCTCTTCAATGCGACTGTCGGTCTCCCGGGCCGGCCCGTGTTCTGGAGGGCGGGGCCCGGTTGGGGTTCCTCGGCCTTCCGGCCGGAATTGCGGGTCGTTGCGGGGGCCGGTATCACTCTCCTCCGGCCCCCGGGATCAAGTGGGGAGATTGCCTGGAAGGGGAGCGGGAGCCGGCAGTCCTCTCCGGCCGGCTTCCCGTCTCCCTCTGCTGGTCCGGAGCTCTTCTGCGGCCTCCGTCGGCGCTGGGGGCGTGGCGGGAGCCGGCGCCCATCGCTGCGCGGCCTTCCCGGGGCGCGGCCGATGACGCGGTCGGCGTCCCCGGTCGCCCAGCAACGGCGTCGGCGGGGCCTGGAGGCCTCGCGTGGTCCCGCTAGGCCGCAGCTTCTTCACGCGGCCCCCTGGGCTGCGGCGGCGATCTCTTCGGGCCGCGACTTCGTCGGTGGGGCTCCCGGGCCCGGCGGTGACCTTTGGGGTGATTTTGGAGGCTTCGGTGAGGGCGCGGACGGCGCGCCTCACCACCACGCACTCGGAGGGGCCTCGCTCGCCTCCAGCAGTTCTCCTCACGTGGCGGCGGCGCGCGGCAATTCCAGTCACGAGGTCAGTGACTTGGGTGGCAGTTTCTCCTTCGTGGAGATATAGCGCGGGACGCACCAGCAGCCTGTGGGCAGGGCTGACTGGAAAAGGTTCTTGGGGGCAGCCCAGCAGCAGGCAGGAGTAGATAGGGGGTGAAGGTCTAGCGCTTCAGGGCACGGCGCTTTACCTGGTGATCCCCAGTTTGGCAGTTCAGGTTTCTGGCCTTGCTGGTCGGTCAGGCCTCCCAAATTAAGGTTTCTTGCGGCTGTTCTTGATTGGTTGTTTCTTATGAGTTTCTTCTTAGGAGTTTCTTCTCAGGAGTTTCTTCTTATGAGGGGGGGGAATGAGTTGGTGGTTCTGGGAGTGCTTGATGTTACTTCCCAGCACGCTGAAGGTGGTTCCCTGGGTCCCCTCACGCTGGGCAAGGTCAGTGGGTGGTGGGCGTTCCTCAGCTAACTTACTACAGCAGTGCCTAAGCCTTGTCAGCAGCAGTAGTGTAGGTGTCCCCCCTAGGCCCTACAGCCTGTACTCCGGCAGAGGTTCTCCCAGGATCAGTGGTGCTCCAACTGACTAAAAGATTTCCCTCCAAGCCTCTTATACCCCTAGGTCAGGTGACTCTCCTAAAGGCGGCAAAACATAACTCCTCCCACAGCCCGGAAGGTTCTGGAACCTTCCACATGTCTGGCTATGTGGCCCAGAGGCGGGGACGGGATGGATACTGTATCCCTATGTCCCAGCCTGACCCTGGCTACTAGTGTGTATGTGTGCAAGGCCCCTCTGCAGTAGCAGGGGCCTGTGGCAGCCATCTTGAGTGAGAGAGCACCTGCACCTCAGCACTGGTTAGCAGTGGTAAGGCGCCCGGAGACCTAGGTCCAGTAAAAATACGGTGGCAAAAATGAGGCGCAAAAGGGAAAAAAACAGGGCAAGACCACCCTAGGGCTGACAGGTCTAACACGCGTCCCCCAGCCGAAAGAGGGGAGAGCTTCCCAACTTCTAGGGAGTTCTCGTCGCTAAGGCGGAAAAACCGGGAGAGACCGTCAGCGTTGGCGTGGTCTACACCGGGTCGATGTTCCACCCGAAAGTCCATCCCCTGGAGGGAAATGGACCACCTCAACAATTTGGGGTTTTCGCCTCTCATCTGCATGAGCCAGCGAAGGGGTCTGTGGTCTGTCTGGATCAGGAAGTGACAACCAAAAAGGTATGGCCTCAACTTCTTTACAGCCCAAACCACGGCAAAGGCTTCTCGTTCGATGGTACTCCACCGCTGTTCCCGGGGAGTAGTCTTCGGGAAATGAAGGCCACTGGCTGGTCTTGGCCATCGTCATTCAGCTGTGAGAGCACAGCTCCTATGCCATGCTCAGAAGCGTCTGTCTGCACGATAAATTCCCATCCAAAGTCTGGAGTCCTGAGTACCGGTGCGGTGCACATTGCACGTTTGAGGGTCTCAAAGGCTTCCTGGCAGGCAGCCATCCAGATGACTCTGCGTGGCTGCTTCTTCGAAGTCAATTCCGTCAAAGGGCCCACAATGGTTCCATATCCCTTGACGAACCGGCGGTAGTATCCCGTGAGGCCGAGAAAAGCCCGGACCTCTGTTTGGGTCTTGGGGGCTCCCAGGCCAAGATGGTCTCGATCTTGGCTTGGAGGTGTTGCACCTTACCTCCGCCCACCAGATGTCCCAGGTACACGACAGATCCCTGTCCAATCTGGCACTTGCTGGCCTTGATGGTTAGACCAGCCCATTGCAGAGCCTGTAGCACCTCCTGGAGATGCTCCAGATGGTCCTCCCAGCTGCTACTGAAGACAGCTATGTCATCCAGGTAGGCAGCAGAGAAGGCCTCTAGGCCAGACAGCACCTGGTTCACCAACCGCTGGAAAGTGGCTGGAGCATTTTTCAACCCGAAGGGCATCACCCGAAATTGAAAGTGGCCCTCGGGGGTGGAGAACGCAGTCTTCTCCTTGCTCCTTCCGCCATGGCGATCTGCCAATAGCCTGACGTCAAATCAATGGTACTCAGATACCGGGCTGCTCCCAGCCGGTCAATGAGCTCATCCGCCCGAGGGATCGGGTGAGCGTCGGTCTTGGTGACTGAGTTGAGTCCGCGGTAATCCACACAGAACCGAAGTTCTGGTGTGGTGCCCGGTGGGGCCGCTTTCGGCACCAATACTACCGGACTAGCCCAAGGGCTACTGGAAGGCTCAATCACCCCCAGTTCTAGCATCTTGGTAACCTCACCCTGGATACTAGCCTTGACTTTATCGGACAGCCGGTAAGACTTGGTTTTTACGGGCGGACTGTCCCCTGTGTCCACACCATGGGTACACAGGTGCGTGATCCCAGGCGTGAGGGAGAACAACGAGGCGTACTGCCCCAAGACCTGGCGGCAGTCCCTCTGTTGCTCTGGGGTCAAGGAGGGGGCGAGGACCACTCCCTCTACCGAACCATCCTTCTCATGGGCCGCCAGAAGGTCTGGAAGAGGCTCACTCTCCTCCTCCTCACTTCCATCTGTTATCATCAGGAGAGTGAGCTCTGAACGCTCCTGGTGTGGCTTCAGGCGGTTGACGTGGAACACCCTGTGGGGTTGACGGGGGTCTTCACATCGACGACGTACGTGGTCTGGCCTCTCCTTTCCAAGATCTCAAACGGTCCAGTCCACCGGTCCTGGAGGGCGCTAAGCTCTCCTGGCTCCATGACCCACACCTTCTGTCCAGCGTCCAACTCTACCGTCCGAGCGTTCCGGTCATACCATTTCTTCATGACGGCCTGACTAGCCTCTAGGTTGTCCGAGGCTTCCTTCCACAGCTTGGCCACTTGGCTGCGGAATGCCAACATATAGCTGACCACATCACGGGGAAGCTTCGAGGAAGACTTCTCCCACCCCTCCTTGACAAGACTGAGGGGCCCCCGAACGGGGTGGCCATAGAGCAGCTCAAAGGGGCTGAAACCGACCCCCTTCTGCGGCACCTCTCGGTAGGAGAAGAGCAGACAGGGTAAGAGGACATCCCACTTCCTTCTCAAGTCCTCGGGTAGGCTCCTGATCATCCCCTTCAAGGTCTTGTTAAAACGCTCCACGAGCCCGTTCGTCTGGGGGTGGTAAGGAGTGGAGAACCGGTAGGTCACTCCACACTCCTTCCACATGGCCTGCATGTAGGCCGACATGAAATTTGTGCCCCTATCTGACACCACGACCTTGGGGAATCCCACTCGGGTAAAAATCCCCATCAGGGCCCGCACCACCACCGGTGCAGTGATGGTCCTCAGAGGGATTGCCTCTGGGTACCGGGTGGCGTGGTCTACCAGCACCAAGATGAACCTATGTCCCGCAGAAGTTGGCGGGTCCAACGGCCCGACAATGTCAATCCCTACCCGCTCAAAAGGGGTATCGACAACTGGGAGAGGTTCTAGAGGGACCTTCACTTTAGTCCCGGTCTTGCCGCTCGCCTGGCAAGTGGTGCAGGTCTTGCAGAAAGTGTCAGAAGTGACGCGCATCCTGGGCCAGTAAAAATGTGGGACCAAACGCGCAAACGTCTTGTCCTGGCCCAGGTGTCCTGCTAGTGGTATTTCGTGTGCCAACTCTAGCAGAAAGGCATGGTAGCATTGGGGGACCACTAAGGCCCTTGATGACCCATGCACCGGAGCCTTAGGCTCACTGTAGAGGAGACCATCTTCCCAGTAGACATGGTAGTTACCAGTCTCTGTTCCAGTTGCTTGGGCTTCGGCCTGCTGCCGCATGCCTTCAAGCGTAGGGCACTCCTTCTGCGCCCGGCAAAATTCCTCCCGGGTAGGCCCTCCTTCCACCTTCCACTCTGCAGGGGTCGGCAGGTCACGGGAACACCATCCACCTCAGCGGACTCCGGGGCCACCTCCGCGGGCTCCCCATCCATCTCACCGGGTGTTTCCTCCTGGACATCTCCTCGTCCAGCAGTGGGCTGGGCCATTATTTCAGGCTCCAACCCGAGCTGAGTTCCTTGTCGGGCAGCCATGGACCGCGTGACGACGCAAGTCCATCCTGGTAATCCCAACATCTCAGCATGGGCATTGAACTCTACCTCCCTCCAGGCAGTATGTTCCAAGTCGTTACCCAGCAGACAGTCAACTGGCATGGCAGGGCTCACCGCAACCTTCAACAGGCCTGATACTCCTCCCCACTCAAAGGGAACTTGGGCCACGGGGTAATGACCCAGGCTATTATCAGCCATAACAACCGGGTGGAATACCTCAGGAATCACCTGCTCTGGGGACACCAGCTGACGTCTCACCATCGTCATGCTGGCACCTGTGTCCCTCAGAGCCTCCACCTCCTCCCCGTTCACCAGGACCCTCTGCCGATACTTGGCAGTGTTCGAGGGTACCTGAACCCGTGGGATGATCTCTCTATCCCCCAGGGAAACTAAGGTCAAGCCTGTCCACTCACCTCCCCTACCTAGGGACAACTCCTCCCCAAGCGCTACACTGGCCACCCCGGGGCTCTTACCTCCTGTGGGGGCTGGGGTTCTCTTGCGACACTGGGGATCCCCTTTGTAGTGTCCAACCTCCCCGCACTCGTAGCACCGGACAGTTCTGGGCTGCTGACTCCTGTCAGGATAAGTGGGTTTCTGGAATCCAGATTGGGATGGGGAACCTACCCCTCTCCCAGGCGGTCTATTTTGGGGGCCTTTAAAGAACTCCCTCCTTTTATCTCCCCCTCTTTCTTCTGGGGGAACCCCTGTCCACCTTTCGGGGGTCCGCCCCGGCTCCCTTGTGGGACACCCGAGTGCTGACCCACGTGTCTGCCTCCTCTGCAAGCTCCCTAGGATTGGTCAGCTTGCGGTCCACCAAGTACTGGCGCAGCTCCGGAAAACATTTCTCTAGGAGGTGCTCTCTCAAGAACAGGTCGTACAGCCCTTTGTAATCATCAACGTTGCTGCCACGCACCCAACCCTCCAATGCCTTCCGGGCATAATCAAAAAAATCCACCCAGTTTTGTGTGTGAAGCTTGTGGCTGTTGCGGAACTTTTGGCGGTACTTCTCTGGGGTGAGGCCAAACTTCTTAAGCAGGGCCTCCTTCATGATAGGGTAGTTGGTCTGATCCCCCTTATCCAAGGTCAAGAGTGTGTCCCTTACTGGTGGAGGTATGTACCTGTAGAGACCTCCCCCCCAGTAGCTCTCAGGAACCCTATGGGCCACCAACGATACCTCGTACGCTGCCAACCACTTATCGATGTCATCTCCCACACTAAAACTGGTTATCACCTCTCTAGGTAGATAAAATTTGGGCTCCTGTGGAACCCCAGCAGGTACGCTGCCACCATTCACTTTGCCCTGCATCTCCATATGCAAGGCTCGGAGCTCTAGTTCCTTCAGGCTAAGCTCATGCGCAAGCTTCCTTTCCTCCATGGCTAGCCTTGCCTGTTCTCCTTCCCTGTCCATCCTAGCAAGTTCTAACCTCAATTGCCTCTCCTCCCTCCTGTCTTCAAATTCCTCTGCAGACAAACTCCCCCCTGACGCACTACTGCCTGCCCTGGAACGTCTTCCTGGCAACACATTCTCACTAACATCAATGTGCAGTAGGTCCAGTTCTCCTGGGTCGTCTGCCACCCTCTGCTCCTCGTCCCCTATTCCCCCCGGGTGGGCCATTACCCATGCCCTCAAAGCTTTCTGAAGCACCTCCTTCCTGGCGCCTCGCTTGACGGACACCCCCTCTCTAGACAGAACTCCTTGAGCTGTGTCACCGTATACCTTTCTAGGTTGGCCAACTCAAACTCCATCCTGCTAGGTGGGGCCCCAGACAATTTAGGGAAAGGGTTCTAGACTGTAGGTAGCAGGTCTAACGCAGGAATGTACACAATCAGGCAATTCACAAAAGAATTCTTAGCGCTTGCATTTCAATAGGTGTCCAATTGCGGCGCACACTGAGTCACTGTAGGGTGCTGCACAAACACCAGTCCTTATCCCACCGCTGAACACCAATGTTGGAAACGGGGTTACCGAGTCCGGCACGGTAGCATGGCGCGAGGCGGGAAAGCACCCGAAGGCAATGTGTAAGGCAGTTGTGCAGCACACTCTTACTTTGACTCAGGAATGCGGACGCAATAACGTGACACCACACCAGGCTTGTGTATTTAAAAACAAGATCTTTTATGTAAATCAATGCAGCATCAGATGAGGCAGATTAATTCAGGTCAACATTTAAAATCATGGCATTACTCAACTGGTGCGTATTTTCAATTAAAGCATCATAGCTCATCAACATTGTAGGCCACTAAAAGGCCGCAGGAATCATCTCCTAAACGTAGCACCAATAATGATCACAGGGTGCAATAATAAAACATGGGCCTACAACATGCAGTTCACTTCATGAATATTCAATTACTTAACAGAGGGCATTTCACGTTACATTTCAAACAGGGCCTGCATTAATCTAGGCGCACCCACATTCAGTACAGTGGGCGTCGCAACTCCAGTACACCTGCAACATAAAACACTTCAACTCTTGGCGGTGTACACTTCAGCTCAATTCAATTAATCACCTTCACACTAGGTAAAGACTTTGCAATTATAAGCATAGGCCTAGACAGTAATTACAGTAGGCGGGACAATGAGGCTAGTGAATAGTTTCAGGGAACCCCTCAACATGTCCTTTATTCTGGGGCCTTCCTGTAAATGAGGGCTCCTGTGTCTCTCAAGGGTTAATTCCGGCCAGGCCCACTCCTCTCCGGGGCCTCGCCTCATGGGGAAAGTTACACGGGTTAATGGTGGCCCCCGGCCCCCAGTGGCGTCTCTGTGGGCCCTAGGGGCCTCCTGGGCTCACCTGTTGTGGTGGTCGTTGGTCGCTCTTCAATGCGACTGTCGGTCTCCCGGGCCGACCCGTGTTCTGGAGGGCGGGGCCCGGTTGGGGTTCCTCGGCCTTCCGGCCGGAATTGCGGGTCGTTGCGGGGGCCGGTATCACTCTCCTCCGGCCCCCGGGATCAAGTGGGGAGATTGCCTGGAAGGGGAGCGGGAGCCGGCAGTCCTCTCCGGCCGGCTTCCCGTCTCCCTCTGCTGGTCCGGAGCTCTTCTGCGGTCTCCGTCGGTGCTGGGGGCGTGGCGGGAGCCGGCGCCCAATCGCTGCGCGGCCTTCCCGGGGCGCGGCCGATGACGCGGTCGGCGTCCCCGGTCGCCCAGCAACGGCGTCGGCGGGGCCTGGAGGCCTCGTGGGTCCCGCTAGGCCGCAGCTTCTTCACGCGGCCCCCTGGGCTGCGGCGGCGATCTCTTCGGGCCGGGACTTCGTCGGTGGGGCTCCCGGGCCCGGCGGTGACCTTTGGGGGTGATTTTGGAGGCTTCGGTGAGGGCGCGGACGGCGCACCTCACCACCACGCACTCGAAGGGGCCTCGCTCGCCTCCAGCAGTTCTCCTCACGCGGCGGCGGCGGCGGCAATTCCAGTCACGAGGTCAGTGACTTGGGTGGCAGTTTCTCCTTCGTGGAGATATAGCGCGGGACGCACCGGCAGCCTGTGGGCAGGGCTGACTGGAAAAGGTTCTTGGGGGGCAGCCCAGCAGCAGGCAGGAGTAGATAGGGGGTGAAGGTCTAGCGCTTCAGGGCACAGCGCTTTACCTGGTGATGTTCAGGTTTCTGGCCTTGCTGGTCGGTCAGGCCTCCCAAATTAAGGTTTCTTGCGGCTGTTCTTGATTGGTTGTTTCTTATGAGTTTCTTCTTAGGAGTTTCTTCTCAGGAGTTTCTTCTTATGAGGGGGGGGAATGAGTTGGTGGTTCTGGGAGTGCTGGATGTTACTTCCCAGCACGCTGAAGGTGGTTCCCTGGGTCCCCTCACGCTGGGCAAGGTCAGTGGGTGGTGGGCGTTCCTCAGCTAGCTTACTACAGCAGTGCCTAAGCCTTGTCAGCAGCAGTAGTGTAGGTGTCCCCCCTAGGCCCTACAGCCTGTACTCCGGCAGAGGTTCTCCCAGGATCAGTGGTGCTCCAACTGACTAAAAGATTTCCCTCCAAGCCTCTTATACCCCTAGGTCAGGTGACTCATCCTAAAGGCGGCAAAACATAACTCCTCCCACAGCCCGGAAGGTTCTGGAACCTTCCACATGTCTGGCTATGTGGCCCAGAGGCGGGGACGGGATGGATACTGTATCCCTATGTCCCAGCCTGACCCTGGCTACTAGTGTGTATGTGTGCAAGGCCCCTCTGCAGTAGCAGGGGCCTGTGGCAGCCATCTTGAGTGAGAGAGCACCGGCACCTCAGCACTGGTTAGCAGTGGTAAGGCGCCCGGAGACCTAGGTCCAGTAAAAATACGGTGGCAAAAATGAGGCGCAAAAGGGAAAAAAACAGGGCAAGACCACCCTAGGGCTGACAGGTCTAACACCAGGTATTTCACTTTTTGGAAGGCGAATCTGGACTTTTTCGCGTTAATGTGTAATCGAGCGGCTCTGAGCTCAGAAAAGATAGCACTCAGATGTGTTAGGTGCTCTTCCCAAGTTTTGCTATACACGACGATGTCGTCTAAGTAGGCTGAGGAGTAGGACAGGTGGGGTGCTAACAGAGTATCCATCAGTCTCTGAAAACTGGCTGGTGTAATCCGAAAGGAAGGACTGTGAAGAGGTAGAGGCCATCAGGTTTGGCAAAGGCGGTCTTCTCTTGATCATCGGGGTTCAGGGGAATCTGCCAGAAGCCTTTAGTGAGGTCAATCGTAGAGATGTAACAGGCCTCACCTAGGTGTTCTATCAGTTCATCAACCCTAGGAAGGGAATAACCGTCCTGTTTTGATATCCGGTTTACCGCCCTAAAGTCGATACAGAACCGGATGCTACCATCCGGTTTCGGTACCAGCACCACAGGAGAACACGCACCAGTTACTATGGGATCGTACTATAACCCCTGACTTTAGCATCTGGGAAACCTCGTTCTGAAGGGCGATACGACGTGCCTCAGGGACCCTATAGGGTTTTTGTTTAACTATGACTCCTTCTTGGGTTGGGATCGAATGTACAGCCAGATGTGTTCTTCCGGGCTGGTCCGAAAATATATCCTTGAAGGAAAGAAGGAGCGTGTGTACTTCCTTTTCCTCACTGTCAGTCAAGTTAGTATTAACGACGGTGGCATTGACAGTATGGGACAGGTTATCTACATTGGAGACACTATGGTTTTTTTTGGGTGGAGGGCCTAGCCACGTCTTCAAGAGATTTATATGGTACATCTGGGTCTTACTTGGGGAAAGGCCCAGGATATACGTGGTTTTTCCTATCTTCCTCAGAATTTGAAAAGGACCTTGCCACTCCTTCTTCAACTTGTGACTAGAGGAGGAAGTAAAACCAAAGCCCAATCTCCTATACTCAGTTCTCTCCACCTTTTCCCCTTGTCGTAGAAGTATTTTTGTTTCCCTTGGGCTCTCTCTAAGGACTCATGGGCCAGGTTTCTCAGTTTATGGAGACGTGCTTTTATTTGATTGGCGTAGTCTAACAAGGACTGAGCTTCATGGGCCCCATCCTTTTCCCAGCTCTCCTTGGTTATCTCCGGAAGTGTACGGGGTTTCCGCCCAAAGAGGAGCTCGAAAGGGGAAACCCCAAGGCTGCTTTGTACCTGGCTTCTGAGTACGAATAGGGCCAAAGGTAGTAGTTGGTCCCAGTTCCTCCCATCCCCGGTCAACATTTTCTTGAGGGTGAGCTTGAGACTGCCATTGTAGCGTTCTACAAGGCCGTCCGTCTGGGGGTGGTACACCGATGTTTTTATATGTCTTATGTTTAGTTGTCTACAGACCTGCCACATCAATCTAGACACAAAGGGAGTCCCTTAATCTGTGATGATGTCACGGGGGAACCCCATGCTTGAGAAGACTTCTATTAGTCGCTGTGCAATAGTGGTGGAGGTAGCCGAACGCAAGGGAAGGGCTTCTGGATATCTGGTAGAGTAGTCCATTATTACAAGAACATACTGGTAACCCCTGGTGGACTTGGGGAGGGGACCTATGAGGTCCATCCCAATTCTGTCAAAAGGCTTGCCAATAATGGGAAGGGGGTTTAATTGAACGTTCGGAGGGATATAGGGGTTTCTCTTTTGACAAATTGGGCACTCTTGGCAATATTTCCTTATCTGGGCATGGACCCCTGGCCAGAAGAAGCACTGCAATATAGAGTGTGCCGTTTTCTCTGCTCCACAATGCCGGCAAGGAGATGGGCATGAGCAAAGAAAAGGATCTGGCACCAACAACTGGAGCTCCTCACCTTCCTTGGCCACTCGATACAAAAGGCCGTTTTACTCTGTGAAGCAAGGATATGTTGGTCGTGGGGAGTTAAGTGTCTCTCTGGCGCTCTGCCATGTATTGCTAAGGCTACTGTCATTCAATTGGGCAGTCCTAAAATGTGTGTCTATGGCCCAAGGTTCGGAGGTCATTAAGTCATTATGGGGACTTCCAGCTCCGGGATTGTTCTTCAGGTTCCCTAACATAAGGCTAGAAAAACAGGGGTTGTCTATGCCTATTATAAGGGGCTGAGGAAGGTAAGGCAGGACCCCTACGTCTGTCAGGGTTTCTAGGCCTAGCTCGGTTCGGAGACTGACTCTGGCTACCGGATAGTCCCTTATGTCACCATGTACACACCTGATACTAGCAGACCTCACAGGAAGTAAGTAAGACTGGGGAATGAGTTCCTTCCTTACCAATGAATGCCTACAACCCGAGTCTAAGAGGGCAGTTACTGGATAGCCATTCATCCTCAAACTCACATAAAAGACTGGACCCGTTTCTTGGGCGTACAAAATGGACCGGGGCAGATAGCTCACATCCATCGGCTCGTCTTCTGTTTTCTCCTTTCTCCGTCTACAGAATTTGGCGATGTGCCCCCACTCACCACACTCAAAACACTGGGGGCCAGAGGAAGTGAGGGTATCTGGTCTCCCGTATCGTGGTTTTGGGGGCTCAAACGGACATTTAGTTGATTTGTTTTCTGCTTTCCCGGGTTGGGGTGTTCTTAGGCTCTTCTCGGGTTCTTTTACCATGTTTCGGCTCTGTGCCCTGGCGTAAGATGTGGCCATTTCTATGGAATGTTCCAGAGTCAGACCCGCATGTTGGCGCAACCATCTTTGTGTCCCATAAGGCAGTGCCTTGAGGTATTGTTCGAGATAGATCTTATCCATAATCTCTTCGCGGGTAGACTCCAAGGGCTTGAGCCAACGATCGGCAGCGCCCTTTAATTTATAAAATAGTGTTTTTGGGGTGTCACCTGGCGCACCCCGTTCTTGTCTGAACTTAAGGCGGTGTGCCTCATCGTCGACCCCCAAACGGTCCAATATAAACTGTTTTACATGGCCATAGGCAGCGGTACCGTCCCTGTTGGCCATTTGGTATGCCGCCTGAACTTTACCAGTGAGTAGGGGTGCCAGATAGAATGGCCATCGGTCTGCTGGCCAAGTGCTGGCCCTTGCGGCCCATTCAAAATTCTGAAAGAAGGAGACTGGGTCATCTCCTGGGACATACTTCTGCAGGGGGACCACTGTTCCTGGTAGAGCAGCCTCCCTCCCTTGACCCAAAGCCAATAGTAGCTGGGACTGTCCTTCAGCCAGTTTGGTCAGGTTATCCGCCTGGGTCTGGATCGCGGAGGTGAACACAGTCTGGTCCATCTCAGCTTGGTTGGCGTTCTTCTCTACGGCCCATTCCAGTTTACTTTGTCCCTCTCTCATTTGGGTAATAAGATTTTCCATCTTCTATCAGATGGAGATTGTCCACCAAATTTGTCGTGTGCCCGTGAGGGGAAGTTTGTACTCCGAGGACACTCTGCCCTTAAAGAGGGATAACGGATGCCTGGTTTGTCGTTCAGATTGTCTTTATTGACAATAGTCAAAGAAAAGAAAGTCTGTCTTGTGGATGTTGGCTCTGTCCTCTGGCGGTTCATGGAAGGGTGGGCTTGGGTTCTTGGAGCTCCGCTCTCCTCCGTGACGTCGGGGAACGTTCAAAAATAAAACAAAGAAACCACCGGTCAGTGGAAGATTCTATGGCCTTTACACTCATAGGGAAGGGACAGTGAGGGACCACTGAGCTCCGCCACCACGTGAATTCCAGTAAAAACAAAGAAAGTGGTGTCCTCCCTCAAAGCTTTACCCGTTCCCTCCCAGTGATTTGGAGAGCCCCTGTATTCGGCGACATACCTGCTCCAGCCACGCTCCTCCTGGAGAGTGGCGGGGCGACGTGTGAGGTCGTTGGCCTCCTGGCGTTAGTCTGCTCCCCGAATCCTCTGGTTGGACTTCAGGACCTCCGGCTCTTCGGCAATAACTCCGCTGCTTCTCGGGCTTCCTTCCCTCTGCTTCGGCTTCACTCCCGGCTCCTCTGGCTTGCGCACTTTCCAGGAAGAATTAAAGGAGCCCTCCATGTCCTGTACACGGAGAGGCAAAACATTAGTGTCGGGACAGGTCAGCGGGTCCCGCTCCCCAGGGTCTCCCGACAGGCACGTCAGAACCGCTGCTGTCAGAGCCCGTCGACCATAGAGATAGTGGACTATACAAGTCCAAGGTGCCCATCCATATGAGGGGCACCTGCGGGAACGCCGTGGATAAAAACCAGCGGCAGGCGAGGGAGATTCGCACATTAATTGAGTCTGAAAAGGACTGAAGGGAGTGACTGTGGGTTCGGGCGGCAAGGCAAGATTGGCAATAGGAAATGGCCGTAAATGCAACATATCGATTTTGAAAAAGCATAGAATTAATGATGAAAAAATGCATAATGGGGTATTGATGCCATTCTCCTTTGCTCTTAGCATCACCAATATCGACGCAGAAGATTGCACCTTTCTGCCTCTTGATTGGCCACAGCCCCACCAATAGAAATCGAATTGTGACATTTAAAAGACACTATGCTGTGTTTAACTTCATAATGATTTATTGCACAGAAGAAGGCACCATACCGAAATGCACCTGCACTAATAAATCATGTCAACAATCCCGAAATTGCTCCGTAAATCTGTGGAGTAGTTGTTGTGTAACAAAGGCGAACTCACCCTTCGTTGACGGAAGCACCAGCCGAGTGTTCGACTGCCTGGGTGAATTTGTGGAGACAGTTTGTTTTGGCACGTCAGAACCGCTGCTGCCGGAGCCCGTCGACCGTAGAGGATGTGGACTAAAGAAGTCCAAGGTGCCCAGCCATATGAGGGACAGCTGCGGGAACTCCGTGAATAAAAACCAGCGGCAGGCGAGGGAGATGCGCACAGCAATTGAGTCTGAAAAGGTCTGAAGGGAGTGACTGTGGGTTCTGGCGGCAAGGCAAGATTGGCTTTAGGAAATGGCCGTAAATGCAACATATTGATTTTGAAAATGCATAGAATTAATGATGAAAAAATGCATAATGGGATATTGATGCCATTCTCCTTTGCTCTTAGCATCACCAATATCGACGCAAAAGATTATACCTTGCTGCCTCCTGATTGGCCACAGCCCCACCAATAGAAATCGAATTGTGACATTTAAAAGACAGTATGCTGTGTTTTACTTCATAATGATTTATTGCACTGACGAAGTCACCATGCCGAAATGCATCTGCACTAGTAAATTATGCCAACAATCCAGAGAGTAGCCCCGGGCGTAGACCTCCGCTCCGCCCGCGGAGTGTGTGGAGATTTGCCTCCTACCCGTTCCGCGGAGAAGGCAAATCTCTGCACACTCCACAGCGTAGCGGAGTTGGCCAGCCCCCGCCTCCACTCCACCTATATTAACAATAAATTATACAACTAATAAGTAAATTTAAACCACTTACCCGAAGTGCGGCATCCCCTGGCTGCCCTCCTCCTCTTCTCGCCGTTTCTGCGAATTCTTGCAAAAACTGCACATGCACGCACATCCAGCATGCACATTTCTCATTAGAAATGCGCATGCTAGGGCACGTGCGCATTTGCAGTTTTCGCAAGAATTAGCAGAAACCACGACGAAGAGGAGGAGGGCAGCCCGGGGACACCGCAGTTCAGGTAAGTGGTTTAAATTTACTTATTAGTTGTATAATTTATTGTTAATAATATAGGGGGGTGGAGGCGGGAGGCGTATCGGGGCTACGCGGAGGGCCACGAGGGCCACAGAGTTTGTTCGTACCTCCGTGGCCCTCCGCGTAGCCCCACTACCCCCACTACACCCAGGGTTACCCGAGAGTGCTCCGTAAATCTGTGTAGTAGTTGTTGTGTAACAAAGGCGGACTCACCTTTTGTCGACGGAAGCACCCTGCCGAGTGTTCGACTGCCTGGCTGAATTTGTGGAGACAGTTTGTTTTGGCACGTCAGAACCACTGCTGCCGGAGCCCATCAACCGTAGAGGACGTGGACTACACAACTCCAAGGTGCCCAGCTATATGAGGGACACCTATAGGAATGCCATGGATAAAAACCAGCGGCAGGCGAGGGAGATGCGCTCAGCAATTGAGTCTGAAAAGGACTGAAGGGAGTGACTGTGGGTTCGGGCGGCAAGGCAAGATTGGCAATAGGAAATGGCCATAAATGCAACATATCGATTTTGAAAATGCATAGAATTAATGATGAAAAAATGCATAATGGGATATTGATGCCATTCTCCTTTGCTCTTAGCATCACCAATATTGACACAGAAGATTGTACCTTGCCGCCTCCTGATTGGCTGCAGCGCCACCAATAGAAATCGAATTAGGACATTTAAAAGACAGTATGCTGCATTTAACTACATAATGATTTATTGCACTGAAGGAGGCACCACGCCGAAATGCATCTGCACTAATAAATCATGTCAACAATCCCGAGAGTGCTCCGTAAATCCATGGAGTAGTTGTTTTGTAACAAAGGCGAGCTCACCCTTCGTCGACAGAAGCACCGGCCGAGTGCCGAGTGTTCGACTGCCTGGGTGAATTTGTGGAGATAATATATATATACCAAGACCACGGCTGTGGTCGAAACGCGTCTGTTTAGCTGCCTGGAATAAACAAACTTTATTAACACTTACGGTTTGTGTGGCTCGTGGATCTTTGTTGTACCCGCAGGGGTTCTTCTCTTGTATGTGTGTATATATGATTAAGCCGCAATAAAGCACTTTTCAAGTTCAGCTCATCGTGGTCTGTTCCTGATTTCAAGAAGGAGTGAATGTCGTTTTTTTTTCAACATATATATATATATATATATATATATATATATATATACAGAAAAAATAGAATCGAGGCCTTTTAAATTGGAACCCGAGTCCTTGTGTCGGTATCCAGGAACTGGAGGGAAACTGGAGTTGGTGTTTATATATATATATATATATATATATATATATATATATATTCACTGAAAAAACCATAGGTTTCAGACACGTTATAGTTACAAATTAGCATTTAAAAAACCTTTGAAATTCACTGAAAAAACCATAGGTTTTAGGGACAGTTATAGTTACTTGGACATTGCACTCGTACAAAACCCGTGAAATTCCCCCGTTATAGTTAGTTCAGCTAACTATAACTCGCGCCCCCGCAATGCACTGCTGATGACGTCACATATTACATAACTCATGACATGGTCAGTGACATCACTGATGACATCACTGATGACATCTCAAATGACATCACTGATGACATCATCCAGTGACTGTGTGTTTCTGTAAAGTTTAAATATTTTTAATATATATAGGAAAAGACGTATTGAAGAATGAGTGGTTGTGTAAGTGTCTGTATGGATGATTTAGTAGGTGCGTGACTGACTGTATAAGTGAGTGATTTAACGTATCGTACTGAATGCATGGGTTAGTGACTAAACTGGGTGAATGTCTGTATCCGTCTGTCTGTTGCTATGTAAGTGGCTGCATGTGTTTGTGAATAGCTACATGAGTGTCTATTTGAGTTATTGAATGCTTGTGTGAGTATCTGTATGGGTGCCTGAGTGTTTGTGTGGGAGGGGTGTGTGCGACTCTGTGCATAGATGTGTGAGTGGGTGATTCACTGGGTGGATGGTTTCAAGAGTGCATCTGTGATAGACTTTATGGGTGGGTAAGTGTGTGTAAGAGTGTGTTAGTGAGTGAATGTATGTCCCAGTGGTACATGTGTGAGTAACTACATATGTGAAAGGCAGTATATATGTGTGTTGGAGTATATAAATAGCTATAAGCGAGAGTGACTGATTGTGATAGTGGCTGTATGGATGAGTGTGTGCTTGTATCAGTGATTGTATAAGAGCGTAAGAATGTGCTAGTATTTGTATGAGTAAGTGGGGTGGTGTGTGTATAACTGTATAGGTGAGTAAATGGTAGTGTGTTTAATTATTTGCATGACTGACTAGGTGTGTGAGTACCTCTATGGATGAGTGGCGGTGTTTGAGTGTCTATATAGGAGTATGAGTGCATATGATAGTCCTGTACTGAGTGACCGTAAGTATGAGTGACTGTACGGGTGAGTGAGTGGATGTGTGTGTGTAGACCTAAGAATCAGTGAGTGGGTATGTAGTTATTGGTGTTGGAGTGTCTATGGTTTTGCGAATGGCAGTCTGTAATTTAGAGTGGGTGTATCAAAGGTTATATTAGGGTGTGAGGAGGTGCATCAGATTATCACGTGGATGATGTCATCAGTGATGTCATTTGAGATGTCATCAGTGATGTCATCAGTGATGTCACTGACCATGTCATGAGTGATGTAATATGTGACGTCATCAGCAGTGCATTGCGGGCGCGAGTTATAGTTAGCTGAACTAACTATAACGGGGGAATTTCACGGGTTTTGTACGAGTGCAATGTCCAAGTAACTATAACTGTCCCTAAAACCTATGGTTTTTTCAGTGAATTTCAAAGGTTTTTAAATGCTAATTTGTAACTATAACGTGTCTGAAACCTATGGTTTTTTCAGTGAATTTCAAAGGTTTTTTAAATGCTAATTTGTAACTATAACGTGTCTGAAACCTATGGTTTTTTCAGTGAATTTCAAAGGTTTTTAAATGCTAATTTCTAACTATAACTTGCCTGAAACCTACGTTTTTTTTAGTGAATTTCAAAGGTTTTGTAAATGACAATTTTTAAATGTATTAATTGTTATTTTAATTTTTTTCATACTGATTTACTACATTTTTTGAAACATTTTTTTTTTACATATTTTATTTTTTAAATTACATTGTAATTACATTATACATTACATTACAAAAAATACTTTCTCTTAATGAATTACTTTAGTTTAAATACTTTGCAGATAGGCAATAGACTTTTAAATACAGTAGTTACAGTTGTTGCAATGGGCAACACATTTTCAAACACAATGCAACATTCTGCTCAATGTGAATTTCTAGTTAAATGCAATTAGTTACTTTATGGATTACTTTTCTAACCACAGGACTGGATCCTAGATTCAGTCCTGGTACATCTCCTGTAAACAGTTGAGTAAAAGCGTTTTGGTTACAGTCGTGATTTTTAAGGAATATTATTGTATTTTAAAAGTTGTCACTTAGAAACTTTTTCTCATAGAATCACCAATGTTATCCTATGGAAGGAAATTCACTTAGCAGGTAAAACCTGTTATCGTTACTTTTTCTTACTCAGTGTTGGATCCTGGATCCAGCACTGGTGCATCTCCTGTAAACAGTTGAAAGAATGCGTTTAAGTCATACAGGCGATTTTTAAGGAATATTTGTAGTTTGTGAAAATCAACACTTTGAAACTTTTTGCTGAAAACCAGTCAATGTTAGCCTATGAAGGAAATTCAAGTTACCGGTAAGTACGGTTAAAATTACTTTTGAGGATCAGTACTGGGCTGAAACATGCAGCACTGAGGTCTCTCCTGATAACAGGTGAGTAAATCGGAATTCGTATTTCGGCTGATTTTAGAGGAATATTTTAAAGTTCCAAAACTCCACACTTAGAAGAATTTCCAAGTGAAACCAGTCAATGTTAGCCTATGGAAGGAAATTCAAGTTACTGGTAAGTACGGTTAAAATTACTTTTCAGGACCAGTACTGGGCTGAAAGATGCAGCACTGAGGTCTCTCCTGATAACAGGTGAGTAAATCAGAATTCGGATTTCGGCTGATTTTAGAGGAATATTTGTATGTTTCAAAAATCAACACTTAGAAGAATTTCCAAGTGAAACCAGTCAATGTTAGCCTATGAAGGAAATTCAAGTTACCGGTAAGTACGGTTAAAATTACTTTTCAGGATCAGTACTGGGCTGAAAGATGCAGCACTGAGGTCTCTCCTGATAACAGGTGAGTAAATCGGAATTCGTATTTCGGCTGATTTTAGAGGAATATTTTAAAGTTCCAAAACTCCACACTTAGAAGAATTTCCAAGTGAAACCAGTCAATGTTAGCCTATGAAGGAAATTCAAGTTACCGGTAAGATACGGTTAAAATTACTTTTCAGGATCAGTACTGGGCTGAAAGATGCAGCACTGAGGTCTCTCCTGATAACAGGTGAGTAAATCGGAATTAGTATTTCGGCTGATTTTAGAGGAATATTTTAAAGTTCCAAAACTCCACACTTAGAAGAATTCCCAAGTGAAACCAGTCAATGTTAGCCTATGAAGGAAATTCAAGTTACCGGTAAGTACGGTTAAAATTACTTTTCAGGATCAGTACTGGGCTGAAAGATGCAGCACTGAGGTCTCTCCTGATAACAGGTGAGTAAATCGGAATTCGTATTTCGGCTGATTTTAGAGGAATATTTTAAAGTTCCAAAACTCCACACTTAGAAGAATTTCCAAGTGAAACCAGTCAATGTTAGCCTATGAAGGAAATTCAAGTTACCGGTAAGTACGGTTAAAATTACTTTTCAGGACCAGTACTGGGCTGAAAGATACAGCACTGAGGTCTCTCCTTATAACAGGTGAGTAAATCGGAATTCCTATTTCGGCTGATTTTAGAGGAATATTTGCACAATGGTGAAGGGAGGGGCGGGGCCTGAGGTGACATCTTTGCAAACGCGCCCCGTGGCGCGTTTTAAGTTGGGGGATTAAGTTCCCTTGAATCCTGAGGGTCCCTAGGGGCCAACTAGACCACCAGGAACCTCCAATATGCGCCAGGGGGCTGCGTTGCAGAGACGTGTAGAGAGGCCACACCCCTTTTTACACCTCTCTGCAACGCAGCTCTGTGGCGCTTTCTGGATGTACCTGTTGGGCTAGTTGGCCCCAGAGACCCTCAGGATTGAAGGGGATTTAATTCCCCATCTTAAAACGCGCCACGGGGCCTGTTTGCACACATGTCACCTGAAGCCCCGCCCTCCCTTCACCACTGTGCAAACGCGCCCCGTGGCGCGTTTTAGGTTGGGGGATTAAGTCCCCTTGAATCCTGAGGGTCCCCGGAGTCCAACTAGCCCACCATATACCTCCAAAAGCGCCACAGAGCTGCGTTGCAGAGAGGTGTAAAAGGGGTGTGGCCTCTCTACACCTCTCTGCAACGCAGCCCCCTGGCGCATACTGGAGGTTCCTGGTGGGCTAGTTGGCCCCCAGGGACCCCCAGTATTCAAGGGGAATTCATTCCCCCTCTGCAAACGCGCCAGGGGGCGCGTTTGCAGAGTGGTGAAGGAAGGGGGCGGGGCCTGCGGGCCGATCGTTTAAAAAAATAAAAAAAATTTGTCCCCTGAAGAGGGGCTGTGTAGCCCCCTTCCTTTTTCCTGTTTTTATGCCCTGGGGACCCCATCCCCCAGGGCCTTACCCCTTTAATTTTAAATTTAAATAAAAAAACGGGAAGGGGGCCGCGTGGCCCCCTTCCCTGGGCCTGTATTGGCCCGGGGACCCCATCCCCCGTGGCATGGCCTCGTTTTTATTTATATTCTTTGGAGGGGGCTGCGTGGCCCCCTCCTCTGGCCATTTAAGGCCCGGGGACCCCATCCCCCGGGGCCGGCCATTCCGTTTTTTTTTTTTTATTTTTATTTTTTTGGGGGAGGGGGCCGCGTGGCCCCCTCCCGAGCCACTACTTGCCCCGGGGACCCCATCCCCCGGGGCCTGGCCTCTCGTTGGGGACTGTGGGGGTCCCCAATCCCCCACAGTCCCGCCGGCTCCCCGCGTCCCTAGGGTGCCGGCATTGCTTTTACACATGGGGAGCAGCTAACATGCTGCTCCCCATGTGTAAAAGCAATCGGCTTTGGATATTGGAAGAGAGAGCAGGTTTCCTGCTCTCTTGCAGGCTGCCCGGGGTCCACGAAGGAGACCCGCTAAGAGGGCGGCCACCTTAGTGCCACAGGAGGGCACAGGAGGCAGCCTTCCAGTGTTTGGGACCCTCAGTGGTCCAGGTGCCGCGTCACTTCCGGGGAGGGGGCGAGGTACATATACCTCTCCCCGCCCCCTGGGCGCCCTCTTGGCCCATTCCCCTGACGCCGTTTGGACGTGTGCCGAGTCACCAGGAGCTGTTCGCAGTGAGTTAACGACCCCCCCCCCTCTCCCCCCGCAATCCCCTTTAAGGGGCTGGGGGTGAAGCCCGGCCATCGCCGAGGCTGCGGTCCGCTTGGAGGGGTTTGGGCAGCTCCCGGTGGGCACAGGACAGCACCCCTGGCCTAGGCCACTCGGCTATGCGTGTTGGGGGGCGGCCCTGGGCAGGAGGCGCCCCGTGGGACGGTGTGTGCAGCCGGGCTCTCGCTCTAGAGCAACGGGAGTGAACGAGCAATATCTCGCTTGGGGGGGGCGGCACAAGGAGCTCCGTACTCCGCCCTCACCTCCGGTAGCTTCGGCCAGTCAGGGCCTGTTTGCCAGGCAGAGAGCCAGCTTACCTCACTCCGTCGTGGCACTTTCACACCAGCCGGACTATCCCTGGGGCATGTAGGCATGGTTGTTGTGGGGGGGGGGCCATCCGCATAGTTTCCCTGCGACGGCTGGGCGGGCGCCAGAGCTTGGGGAGTAGCCCTGCGGCCGAATTTGTATAGAGAGTCTGAGCCGGCTACTCCCCGTGCCGGAAGGGTAATGTATTTACGGTGCTCGGCTATAGCGCACCAATATCTACGGTGAGAGGATGGGGTCCGGCGGCTACACTGGCGACGTGGGTGCCGGAAAGCAGGGCTCTAGCTCCGGGGTCCCGTCCACATCCGGTGAGGCTGGGCAAACCATTATACTCCCAGTGCCGGGATACTAAAGTAAATACGGTGCTCGTGTAAATCGCACCAATACATCGGGGCAAAGAAGATGTGGTCCGGCGGTTAGACTCCGGACTTTGAGCCACATACCAGGCTTCGCGCCTCGGGGTTATGTCCACATCCGGTGAGTAGGGGCGACTCACTTAATCTCCCCGTGTCTGCATGGGTAATGTAAATAGGGTGCTTAATGAATTTTCCCAATGCCGGTATCGTCAACGTAATTAAGGGGCTCAAGGAAATCGCACCAATACCATTTAACGCTTGCCTTTGTATTATGCTCATTTGTATCCTCCTCCTGATGTAATGTTGCTGTTCCTGTTGTGAAGCGCTCTGACACCCTCGGGTAAAGTCCGCGCTATATAAAAATGCATAAATAAATAAATACCTCAGGCCGGAGAGGATGTGCTCCGTCGGGTAGACTGCCGACTTTGGTGCCAGAGACCAGGGTTCGAGCCTCGGGGTTACGTCCACATCCGGTGAGTCGGGGCGAATCACTGGATCTCACCGTGCCTGAATGTGTATGTAAACACGGTGCTCAGGGGGAGGGGCCTGCAGGGGAGAGAGGATGTTGTCCGTCGGCTAGACTACCGACTGTGGTGCTGGTAATCAGGGTTTGTGCATCGGGCCGCATCCACTTCCTGGGAGTCGGGCAAATCACGAACCTACCTGTGCCATTCAGGGTTCGTTGGCGCTTGGTAGGAGAGGATGTGCTCCGTCTGCTAGACTGCCGACTTCGGTGCTGGATACCAGGGTTCGAGCCTGGGGGTCATGTCCACATCCTGTGATTCTGGGCAAATCACTTCATCCCCCCGAGCCTGAATGTGTAATGTAAATACGTGTATAGCGCTCCAATACCTTCGGGTCGAGTCGCGCTAGATAAATATACTCCCAGTGCCAGAATGGGTAATGGAAATACGGTGCTCGGGTAAAGCGCACCAATACCTCGGGGCGGAGAAGATGTGGTCCGTCGACTACACTGCCGACTCTGGTGCCAGCAACCAGGGTTCGAGCTTCGGGGTCGCGTCCACAGCCTGTGATTCGGGGCTGATCACTTAATCTCGCCGTGTCTGAATGTGAAACGTAAATACGGTGATCATGGGAAGCGCTCTACATAATTATGCACCAGCATCAACAACAGTGCATGTGGGTCCGATTGCGGGTGAGGCACGGACTGGCGTATGATGAGGGGGGCGGAGCCGGTCTCAGGGGCGGCGGCGCCGGCCGGATGTTGGAGCGATGGGTGCGAAAACCGTCAGGTGGTGGTCGGGTTTCACTGGGGAGCTGCGCTTGACGCTGGCTGATATGCGCCGCCCGGGGGCCTTTTAGCATGGTGTGCAGCATGCGGGGCTGCTGCTGGCATGTCACGCCATCCTCGTGGGCTTAGGGCTTGCGGTTGTCAGCACACTGTGAACCGCGAGGTATCTTCCTTCCCTATCGTTTTCGGCGTGTGGTTTTGCTGTGTTCCGTGGGGCCCAGAGAGGGGCCCTTCTGGCCAGTGGGCTAGCTCTTACATTCTCACTCTAACGCGATGGGGATGCAGGGATCAGTTCGACCCCCTGGGCACAGATCCTAATCCCGGTGGACACACTCAGCCTTCTTCCTTCTGAGGTCGGCAGTTGAGTAACCATTGAGCTTGGTTATAAGAACCACCTGTTATTTCACGCCAGGTTGCCAACGGGTCACGTGCGCTCCGCATGTCACGTTACTGTATGGCACACCGTGCGAGCAGACAGCACATAATTTAAGTCTCCGACATATGTGCGAACCTTTTACTCACAACGAGGGCGAACACTTTCCGATTCAGGTGGCCCGCGCCCAGCATGCGCTGTTTCCCTGCGCATGGTTCAGAGGGATGGGTCACGTACGGATTGATTGCGGGCCATGAATTGGTCGCAAGTTATATTAGGCGCTGGGCGAGCAGTTTCTGAAGGAGAAGGGCCGCGCACGGGATGCGCTGTTGGCCCCGTGCCTGGGGACCGATCGACAAGAACCCAGCATATCCCAGGGAACGTTTCACCTAACTAGACATGCCTCTAGTAACGCCTACAAGTGGTGGGCACCACTGCCCACCGAACTACAGCCAGAAAAGGGAACAGGGGTTCACCTGAGGAGACTAAGACGTTGCCAACGGGGGTTCACAACTCTGCTCTGGGTAGCAGAACATGCGATGAAATGTTGTGGGACATAGCTCAAATGCATGTGGTTATCACTAGGAAAGAAGGTTTACAAGCAGGGTGACAGGTAAGGGGTGTGTCCCTGGGTCACGCAACTGGTGGTCACAAGTGTAGAAACAAGGCGTAGGATAGGGGATCATTCACATTGGCTGCGGCCGTAGTCCTTGCTGTCTACGCAGCGAGAGGCAAATGGAAGCGGGGGTGCAACTGGATTCACATGGTCAGCTTGGGCCCTGGGGCCGTTCCCTGCGGGCTGCATTTAGCAACAGGTCTGTTGCTCTTGGTTGGCATTCAGTCAGTACAAAGGCAGCTCTGCAACCTAGGCATGCATAGTGTTAAATATAGCGTCACAGCTATGCTGGTGCAGAGCATATGGACCGAAACCAGTGAAGGAAGCCAGCAATTTGTTGCTGCTAGATTCCCCCCTTTGGACTAGGGGCATGACGCTATGTCAATGATGAACAAATTTCCAAATGTGGCTATCGGTCCAAGCGTTTAGTTTCATTACTTTGTACTGCATTTCCTTTGACACACAAAGAATATCTATCACACACCAAGTCTGGGAGCAGGACACAGTGCCAGCAGGGAGGTGTTTTTAGGCTGGGCCTATTGCCTCCACACCTCCTGAAAGACCCCATGGAAAAGTGTAATTGTTAAAATTTTGTTTCTTACAGGGAGTCTACAGTTACCTTTTTGAAGAACCTATGCCCACCACAGTTGGGAAGCTTTCCACATTATGCGGCATGGCCAGGAAACAAACACAGGGAGAGCCAGTGGGTTTGGGTCTTGCACAACAGGGCAAAGATACACCTGCTATTTAGCGTCAGGGCACCTATTGGGAGAAGTGGGCTCTAAACCTGGTTATGTTTGGTGGAGTCAATGTCAACGTCACTTGGCCTCCTTTCCTCCTACGGCAAGGACAGGAAACACTCACAGAGGGTAGCACCTGCCAGCCTCAGCGCTGCAATAACAAAGAACGGTCTGAAGCACCAGGTAAAACACTTTATTGTCCAGCCCCAGGGGTTAACCTTATTCAGTGAGGGTTGGTTGTCGGGCAAAGTGGAAGATGCTTGGGGGCAGGTCAGCGGATCTCAAAGGTGCCAGGGTCGGGGTGACCAGCTGACCTACTTCAGGAGACGGTTGAGGCTGGTCCAGATAATTAATTTTGGGGACCAAAGTGGAGTGCCAAATCTTTTCGGGGAAGAGATAAATAGGCCAACTTGTGTTAAGATGGGTGGTCAACTTGGGGGTTGTCCAAAATCTGGAGCTTCTCACTACTGTGGACGTCCGCATGAACGCGCGTACTGAAGTAAACATGAAGTAGAGACCCATAATTCCTAGGAATATAAGGTATAAATGCATCCCCGGTCCCTTGCTCCTGAAATGGATTACGGTGTGAGGTGCACTGAGGTCTGTCATGCTTTTATCTAGATATCAGTATAAGTGTTATACAATCGGTTTTGTAGGCTGCAGGGGGAGGGACTCAAACAATTTTCACCCGGCCAAGAAAGTCACAGTGATGCACACTTTACAGTCTAACTATACATGTGCTTGACCTATGAACTGACGGTGCCAGAAGTCAGCCCTGGGATACAATTTGAGCACAGCAGTTCTACATCGCAGGCAGAAGGGAGAACCTATTTACTGTCTCTGGCTGACAGCTCGTCCATTACCAAGGTACAGGGAGCAGGTAAGGTAGGCATGCCTTACTATGCCAGGCAATGGGGGTCATGACCGGCGCTTCGGCAGTCGCTCTTTCAAGAGCCAGCAACAGCAGCTTACAGGGTGGGCATACAAGCGGAAGCGCATCATGCAGGTGGGGACGATGCCCTGTCGTCAGCTACCTCCAGCCCGGCTTCCTTCGGGGCCCTGAGAACCAGTGGCGGAGGGCAAGGTCCAAAACAGACTCTTCGGGGGTGGCATTAAAGGGACAGGATGCCCGCATCAAGCAGGCTGGACAATGGGTATCCCAATGTTTGAAAGGTTCCCTGAGCCACACAGGGGAGTGGCCGGAAGGCAGGTCAAGGGTAGTATGTACAGGCAAACCCGGAATATACCACTGGCACCCCGGTGATGCACCAGAGTTAATGGGGAGGGTGCAGGTACATTACCACTGCTGGTGCAGTACATTGTTATCAGCTTGAACCCCCCGAAGCTGGGGGAATGTCAAGAAAGGGTGTTTAAGCACAGGCGTAGTCAACCTTTAAGGTGAGGCACAGGTTGCACGCGGTGCACAATGGTATGTGGTCTGTCATATTTGTATCATCAAGGTAAGGCAGACTACTGGTCAAGCTAACAGAAAGGTAGATGCCAAGCGCCGGCTTCCCGCCATCGCGGCACGTCGGGATTAAGTTATACAACTCAAGTGTGTTGGGGCTACAAAGCTTAGCGATATACTGTGTTGCAGCACAGAGGCTCTTTTATGGGACACCCGGCATCTCAACAAGTCTAGAAAGGGCAGGTGATCTGCATCTATCGTTTTCCCATTCCTGTAGCGTTTCCACCCTCTGGTCCACTACCTGGTACCCACCAGAGTAGGTCTGGCAAAGGGCAGGGTCAAAGGTATGGATGATGGGCCATCCGTGCGTGCTGATAGTGGCACGATGGGCGGAAAGCAGGAGGTGGAGGCATGGGTTTCCTGACACAGATAATTGGGATGGGGTTCCCAGGCATGCACAGGAACAGCTTGCTAGGATGCTGCAGCACAGACTAAGGGGGGTGTCTCCCCTCCTCAATTTCTGGTCTTCAACAGGAAGGCTATCAATGGGCAGTGGGGGCAGTGTATCGGGTACATTAGGTGCAAGCTTGATTAGTTGGTATAGGATGAGTGCAGTGCTCATTAAAGGTTAGCAACTTGGCATTTCGTTATGTCGCCAGGATCAAGGATCTGAGTGAATGGCCTTCCGGGCGTCTCCAGGGGCGCGAGGGGTGGAATTCAAGAAATGGAGGCATGGGGTTCCTCCAGTAAGTTTTCTTGGTTGGGGGTCCCAGCCAGGTGCCGGGACAGCTGGCTGAAGCAGCTGCGGCACAGACCAAGGGGGTGCCCCCACGTCCACAAAGTGTTTGGTAGAGGTTAGGGGCCACCGGGCGGGGTGCGCATAGGTTGGTCTACCTGTCTAGAGTGGGCATGGACTTGTCTTGTGTTGCCTGGCCCGGGCAATGAGCAGACTGGGGGAAGAGGCACCTGTTGCGAGAGAGGGAGTCCTCCAATTGTAGGACGCAACCTTTGGGGGCTTGGGAGTTATGGTGGTCAGATAGCACCCCCGTTTAGTGTGTCGAGGCGCCCGGTCAGGGGAGGCTGGGAAACCTCGCGCAGGAGAGTTGACCGTGCCAGGCGTAAATTCACCAACTGGGTTTGGCTTTATAGGTATGGTCTGCATGCCAAATCCACAGGGAAGTTTGGTACAAGATGGGGTTTCACCTGGCTAGAGTGGGCATGGACTTGCTTTGCTGGACTGGGGAGAAGCCCGGGAATCAGCAGGGTGTAGGGAAAGATGTTGTTATTGTGCAAAGAGGTGCAACCAGCCACAACCTAAGCGCTCTGGGCGGGTTTGGCAGCAGAGCGCATCAAGCAGGTGGGACAATAGGAATTCCATGGTTTCAAAGGTACAGCCGTCCGCAGGCACCCTCTGCGGCACCCGAGGATTGATGGGGTGCAGTGTTATTGTGCAACTAGGTTCAAGATGGATTAGTTGTATAATATGGGGTGCAGTGCTCATTAAAGGATGTTAGTATCGGAGCATGTCGTTATTTGGCAGGATCAAAGGTCTGGGTCAAGGGCCGTCCGTGCGTCCGGGGAGTGGCACGATGGGGAGGAATCCGACATATGGAAGCATGGGTTTTCCATCACTGACTTACCTTGGTTGGGGGCCGGCCCAGGCATGCGCTAGCACAGTTTGAGGTAGAAGCGCGACTCACTACTGAGATAATTTGGTTGGGGGCCCCAGGTATGCGCTGGAACAGCTTGTGTAGAAGCTGCGGCACAAGTCTAGGGGGGGTGTCTCCCCTCAATTCAGGCAGACACAGGGGAGGCAATGTTTTGACCCTCTGGGGTAGGAGGGCATTGCAGCAAGATATCAAATACTCCTGGTATAAGTTAAACAACCAGTTGTGGGCTGGAGAGTTATGATGGGCAGAGATAACCCCACTGTGAGTGTGGCGAGGGCTCGGTCAGAGGATGCCGGGGATTCCTCATGCAGGAGAGTTTACAGTGCCAGGCGCAGATCCACTGAACAGGGGGTTTGGTTCATCAGGCATGGCCTGCTGCATGCTAAGTCCACTTGGATTTGGAAAGAGGATGGGGCGCACCTGCCAGAGTGGGCAGGGACTTGTCTTGCTGGACCTGGGAGAGGCCCTGGAACTAGAAAGATGGAGGTGAAGAGGCCTACCTTGGTGGGGGCCCTGGCTGTGACGGTGGCCACACCCAGAGCTGTGGCGGAGTTACAGGGCGATCCAGAGGCTGTAGGTACATACGGGTACCATGTACAGAAGCACAACAAGGGTGCAAAGGCCAAATATCCACAGGGAGGTCCTCGCGTTGGACCCTGGAGGAGCGACGGCGCCCGTTAGTCCTACGGGCGGTTGTGGACCTGAGCAACCGGGGGTTGCCTGGCAGGCTCCGCCCCGTATGGGGCGTGAGCAGGGGCGTGGTCTGTGGGTCCACTGGTGGGAGGGGTCTTCCCTCCCCCAAAATATAGCAAACACCGTTGGGAGGCCACGGTGTAATTTGGCTCATCAGGTGGCAGGCGGCGAGGGGCTGCCTGCCTTGGGATCGCCCGTAAGATAACCCACCATGTTGGCATATTTGTAATGCTAATAAACCTGCAGCAGTTTTCTCCACAAAGAAGGTGTCTTGTTTGGTTATTTCTATAGGAGATTGCTGTATGGTGGGGTGCGAGTGTTGCCGATATTGGCACTATGCAGGCTGCCCGGGGTCCACGAAGGAGACCCGCTAAGAGGGCGGCCACCTTAGTGCCACAGGAGGGCACAGGAGGCAGCCTTCCAGTGTTTGGGACCCTCAGTGGTCCAGGTGCCGCGTCACTTCCGGGGAGGGGGCGAGGTACATATACCTCTCCCCGCCCCTGGGCGCCCTCTTGGCCCATTCCCTGACGCCGTTTCCCTCCCTACCGCATACCCGGCGTTCAGGCTGGGGGTGTGGGGGGGGTTTATCTAATGTATTATTTTGTGTTGCAGGCGGAGTTACAGGGCGATCCAGAGGCTGTAGGTACATACGGGTACCATGTACAGAAGCACAACAAGGGTGCAAAGGCCAAATATCCACAGGGAGGTCCTCGCGTTGGACCCTGGAGGAGCGACGGCGCCCCGTTAGTCCTACGGGCGGTTGTGGACCTGAGCAACCGGGGGTTGCCTGGCAGGCTCCGCCCCCATATGGGGCGTGAGCAGGGGTGTGGTCTGTGGGTCCACTGGTGGGAGGGGTCTTCCCTCCCCCAAAATATGGCAAACACCGTTGGGGAGGCCACAGTGTAATTTGGCTCATCAGGTGGCAGGCGGCGAGGGCTGCCTGCCTTGGGATCGCCCGTAAGATAACCCACCATGTTGGCATATTTGTAATGCTAATAAACCTGCAGCAGTTTTCTCCACAAAGAAGGTGTCTTGTTTGGTTATTTGTATAGGAGATTGCTGTATGGTGGGGTGGCGAGTGTTGCCGATATTGGCACTACTTCCAATATCCAAAGCAGTTTGCAATGACAGGACGGGAGCCGCGAGGCTCCCGTCCTGTCATTGCAAACAGCAGTGTCCCGGGGGTAGGCACCCCGGGACACTGCAGGAGCCGGCCCTGGGGGTGGCGGTCCCCAGGGCCATCAAGGGCTCCAGGAGGGGCCGCACGGCCCCCTCCCATTCATTGCACAGCCCGGGGAGGTGGTGGTCCCGGGGCTCTGGGGGTCCGTAACAGACCCCCATATTAAAATGTTTAGTGCCCCGGGAGGTGGTGGTCCTCGGGCGTGTGGGGGCTGGAGCCCCCCCACACAGGTTTAATAATTTTTTTAAAAAGCCCCGGGAGGTGGTGGTCCCGGGGCTGCGGGAGGGCTCAGAGCCCTCCCGCACCATTTTAAAAAAGCCCCGGGGGTGGCGGTCCCGGGCTTGGGGCCCTTGAGGCCCCCACACATTAAATTATCCCCCACCATGCCCCCGGGACTTGGGCCACCCGGGGGCCAATTAACATCGAGCGCGGAGACCGCGCTTCGATTTTTCGGCAGGATTCGCGCACCCTGAGCGCATCCTGCCGATTTTTTTTGCCCAGGGGTCCTTGTGGGACCCCTGAGCAAACCTAGGGGTCAGGGTGTTTCTACCCTGCCCCCTTTGTGCGCTTTGCGCACTTGTTTCTGTCCCTCGGTTCTACCGAGGGACAAAATGGCTGCCAACATTTCCTGAATCGGAATGTTGACAGCCAGCTGACAGCCAATTAACATTCAGCTCGTGATCGGGACGGTGCGCGCAAGGTGCGCTGAGGGTGCGCGAATCCTCCGTGCCCATAGATATCACTAACTTTTACTTTTCATTTTCTCAGCAACTACTGAACGGATTTACACCATTTAACAAAAGGGTTCTTTCTGAACCAAGAACTACCTCTTTGCCAAATTTGGTGTAATTCCGTTCAGCAGTTCGGGCTGTAGCCGTGTCTAAAGTTTCCTATGGAAAAATGCATGGGAAAACGCGTTTTGGGACCCCCTTTTTCTCGGCCCTCGCTTGACGTATCACCCCGAGACTTTCAGGGTAGGAGCGGACCGGAGCGCCCCACGAAGTTTGAAAAGTTCGCGAAGATACGTCAACCGGCAAGAGAGTTATTTCAAATAGAATGCCGCGGATTTCCTATGGATAATAGGTTGTAACTATAACTATCTACTGGCGACCGCCAGTAGATAATATATATATATATATATATATATATATATATATATATATATATATGGCGTGCACCTGCGGCTTGCGTTATGTTGGGAGTACCAAGCTGCAGGTGCATGTCAGGATATTGCAGCATCTCAGAGCAATTGTGAACAATGATAATGCATATCCTGTTGCTAGACATTTTAAAGCAGTACATGATAATGAGTTGGGTTGCCTCACATACTACGTGATTAATGCTATTGCACCACTTAGAAGAGGTGGCAATAGGGAAAAGTTACTACGACAACTAGAAACACATATTATTTTAGATTTAGACAGCAAGGCACCCAATGGATTAAATACCACTGAGGATATGTACAATTTTCTATGAGCAGTTTCAATGAGTATGAATTTTCCTGTAGTTTTCGCTAAGGATGGGCGGAATTTGCGGAATTGCGTTCCGCGAAATTCCATGCAACGGCAAAAATCTCCGCGAGCACGCGGAATTTCGCGTGCTCGCGGAGATTTTGCTGCGCCCTTTATATCTGTAAGTGCTTCCTGTTGAGGTTTAATTTTTGTGACAGGAGCATCGTGCCAGCCCAGAATGAATCCTGCCCTGCATATTTATCCAAGAAGATGAGTCCGTTTTGTGCAATACCTCTACTCAGCTGGAGTACTTTCTACTGGCTAATCAGTAAGTGCTACCTCGTTGGGTAAATGTATAGTGCCTTTCCTACACTACACTACAGCTGCGTAAAGGACCTGAAGAATTTTCCCCAGTGACCTGTGTGTCTGTAACTTTGCCACCGCACCGAAAGCACCGGGGTCCTTTGATTAAGCTGTCCATCATAGTGGGGAAAGGGCGGGAAGACGGTGCATACCACTAGTGTATGTGGGGCGAGGCCAAACGGGCGGGGCTTCTAGGCCCGTTCACATGCCTCTTGTTTATAAAGGGTCAGAGCAGGATCTCAGCGGCAGACGAGGAGAAGGAACCTCCTGGTCACAGGAACTACACGAGGATTGCGCTCGAGAAAATCAAGGGTGCAGAGACCTCCATCAAGGATTACAGCTAACTTTACAGGGTGGAAATGGAGAGAAGGCACATCTGCTTAACCACGCTCACGATTTCTACACAAGTATTGCGCTCGAGAAAATCATACGTTACAGAATTTGAGCTTCAACTCGGGCACCTGCTTTTATTTATACCCGAATTCCGTTCCGCCGCGGATCGCGGAAGTTTCTACATTTCCGCGTTCCTCGCGGAACGCGGAAATGCCGAAATTTCGCAAGTTCCGCGAGCAGAACGGAATTTGCCGCCCAGGGTTAGTGCAGTGGTGTTTGTGTAGTGAAGGGGTTGTGCTGGGGGTAGTGTTTTAGGGTTTAGGGTAGTGCAGTGGTGTTTGTGTAGTGTACGGGGTTGTGCTGTGGGTAGATTTAGGGTTTAGGGTAGTGCAGTGGTGTTTGGGTAGTGTACGGAGTCGTGCTGGTGGTAGTGTTTTAGGGTTTAGGGTAGTGCAGTTATATTTGGGTAGTGTAGGGTGTCATGCTGGGGGTAGTATTTTAGGGTTTAGGGTAGTACAGTGGTGTTTGGGTAGTGGAGGGGGTAGTGTTTTAGGGTTTAGGGTAGTGCGCCCAACCAGCCACAATATCCGTGGACAAAGGGAATCCTGACTCTTTGGAACGCTCCGCCAATTGAATAATTTGGGTCAAGGGCCCTACCACGTCCAAGACCTAGCAATTCCTTTCTTGGGATCCCTCATATACTTGGAGAAAAAGGTACATAGTTTCTCATCAATTTCAGGCGTGTGTGCCACCTTCCCCTTCAGTGAGGGTGTAAAGATGATAGAAGGCGGAGAGTGAGTAAATCTTGAAGTTTATTTCAAAGGAGGCACAGTACGTGTAGTAGATATGAAATCCAACAGCAACTGACAATACTAAAAGCTCTGGAACATGGAACCAGGAATGTACACGCAGGTACATGGTTCCATATTCCAAGCAGGGAAATGGGCACGGGGAAAAAGGAAGGGAGAGGAGGGGATGTAACACATCTCATCCCTAACAATGGAAGAACAGGGGAAGAGAAAGGAGGCAAAAAAAATAAAAAGTAGAAAATCAAGACAAATATCTAGTAGGTACGAACCTGGGTCTGTTATTACCCTTTACTCTGGATGCTATAGAATGGGCAGGATGAGAGGAGTTACTATAAGAATTAGGAGACACCCTCAACGGTAAAGCTTCTTCACTGTCTGTGCTAAATCCTAGAGACCTACATTTGGCAACTCTCCTAACATTCCACACTCTTCCATCCTGGGTAATGATACTATTCTTGCGAACCTTAACGATCTTGATGGGATGACCAAACTTGGAAACCCCCTTCGTCAAAAAACCAGGTTTTTGATCCTGACCCACTCTCCTACATTGAAATCAGGTATCTTCACATTCATTTTAGAGTCAAACAAGACTTTCATCTTGTCTTGCCTTTCTTCCACACGCTTAGCGACCAGATTGACATCGATGGTGTCATCAGCCTTGTTAACCTTCTTAATCCACCAAGGGCAAATATCTGAAATAGGATCTCTGCCCTTCAAAAGTCTGAAAGGACTCACTCCCGTCACAGAGTGGGGAGTGATGCGGTACATCCACAACCTCTTTCTTACCACATCTCTCCACGGTTCACTGGACATGCAAGCAGATTGGATACCATCCTTAAGAACACGGTTAAACCGCTCCACTTGGCCATTCTCTCTCGGTTCGTACAGAGAAGTGGTCACATGCTTAATGCTACACATATGCAGGAAACTCTCCATCTCCTGAGATGTGAGTTGTACCCCATTGTCTGTCACTAGAACTTCGGGGAACCCCTCACGCGCAAAAACTTCTTTAAAAAAATTGATGATGACCGGAGTGGAGGCGCTAGCCACAAATTTTACTTCCGGCCACTTGGAATGGTAGTCTATCATGACAAGGGCGAAACGGGCATTAGAAGGCAAGTGTCTGAAAGGACCCGAAACATCAAAGGCTACCTTTTGCCAAGGACACTCAGGCCAGGAGACAGGCCTGAGAGGAGCAGAAGAAACCTGGAGCATCTTGTCACTACTGATGCAGTCGGGACATTCTCTCACAGCCCTATCAACCATTTTGTCAAGACCAGGCCACCAAAAATTGGCCCGGATAAGACGTTTCATGGAGGACATACCTAAGTGTCCCTGATGAGCAAGTGATAAAATCTTCTTTTGCATGGAAACAGGAGGAATAATCTTTCCTCCTTTGAAGAGCAATCCACCATCCTCCTCAATCTCATTGGAGACATGGCAAAAGGAGCAATTTCAGCAGTGGCAGACCTTTCTTTGGGCCAACCTTTCTTCACACACTCAATAACTAGCTGACATATAACATCATTATTCATTTCAGTGACCCACTCAGATTCTGGCAAACACAGAAATTCATGAGAAACAAAATCCTTGATGGTGGCAACTATATCCACTTCTTGTTCATCAAAGGAAGCACCAACCTCAGCACAAGGTAATCTGGATAAAAAATCGGCAGTAACATTGCTCTTGCCGGGGACATACACAACCTCAAAATCATACTCTTGTAATCTGGAAGTGAGACGAGCAATGCGGGCTGTAGAGTTCCAACCCCCACCAGGAGATAATATTCCAACAAGTGGCTTATGATCAGTCCTAAGAGTAAATCTGTTTCCCCACACATAGTTGCGGAAATGTTCGATGGCCCAAATGCATGCTAACAACTCTTTCTCGATGACAGCATACCTTCTCTCAGTAATAGAAAGGGTCCTAGAAGCAAAAGCTACACACCACTCTTCTTTACCGGAGCACTGGCTAAGTACACCTCCTAGACCGTAAAGACTAGCATCAACAGTAATTACACATCTTTTATTAAGGCAAAAGGACTTCAGGGTGGGAGCATTGACAATTTCGTTTTTGATTAATTTGGAAGCCGTCTCTTGTCTCTCAGACCAGACAAACTCAGTGGATTTCCTGGTCAACTCTCTGAGGGGCTCCATCTTAGTGGCAAAGTTTTGTATGAATTTGCTGTAATATTCACACAAGCCCGCAAAGAGAGAAGTTTCTCTCTATTGTCGGGAGAGGGTGCATTAATGATGGCATCTACTAAAGACTTTTTGGGCACTACACCATCTCCTGAGAGAGTATGGCCAAGGTATTCTACTGATTTGCAGAAAAATTTACACTTACAAGCCTTAAGTGTCAAACCACACCTTTTCAACCTCTGGCAAACTTCCTCTAAGTGTTGAGAATGATCCTCTTCACTTTTAGAAAAAATGAGGATATCGTCCTGAAAACATTTTACAAAATTGCTGACATCCTTAAAGATATGATACATGGCCCTCTGAAATACAGACGCCGCTGACGCCAGGCCAAAAGGCATCCTCTTGAACTGAAATAGCCCATGGGGTGTGATAAATGCGGTATAATGTTTAGAATCTCCCGTAAGTTCAATTTGGTGGTACGCAGACCGAAGGTCGAGTGTGGAAAAAATGCAGGCACCATCCAACATGCACACCATTTCATTTATATTGGGAAGAGGATGGCAATCAGCCACTAGACTGGCATTCAATGCTCTCATATCAACACACAACCTAATACTTTTGTCAGGTTTTTGGGCCAAAACTATAGGAGAAACCCATTCAGATGACTCAATTTCTTCAATGATCCCACCCAGAACCATGTCATCCAACATCTTCTTCAATTCATCTCTAATGCTAATGGGTACCCCCTTAGTTTCTGTTTGACAGGAATAGATCCCTCTCTCACTTTGATTCTGTGGCTGAAACCAACAAGTTTGCCAAGTTTTTCAGAGAACACACCAGGGAATAATTTGGTAAGATCAGGACCAGCAGGGGTTAACTCTTTTGTAATCTCAGGACCCACAGAGGTTAACGCTAGTACAGACACGGGCTCCCTATCTCTGGGGTTCAGCACAATACCCAGCTTGGCTTGGTCCCGCCACCCTAAGACATTAACACCTTTAAACGCTACATAAAGTTTGATTATAGCAGTGTTCTCTTTAAATTCAATAAGCACTTCCTTGAAACCTATGAAATCGATATTGGAACCGTCAAAGTTCTGTGCTACAATATCAGGTTTGCACAAGGAGTTTAGGTCAAACAGATCCCCAAAGGATTCTAAGCAATCATTTTTAGTGATTATGGTCCAAGGTGACCCAGAGTCTGCCATTAACTCCAACTCTCTTCCAAGCACATGTACAAGACATTTGGGGGGGGCAAATCTTGTCGGCTTCAGAAAGGTCAATTGAACCTAGGATGGAAACCACAATACCAGACTCTAAATTGTCCTGGACCTGGTCACAACTTGAAATATCGCAAGATACACAAGAAACTTTCCCTTTGGAAGAGGACGGAAAACTCCTCTTTGTGTCCGGGACACTCTTCCTGGTATCTCTGCACATCTTGGAAAAATGGCCTGATCGTCCACACTTACTGCATTCTTTACCTATGGCAGGACAACGAGGAAATGATGCTAAGTGCCCCGGATTTCCACACCTGTAACAGTAGAAGTTTTTTGGTTAGGATTACCCTTATAGTTGGGTAAATCTTTCGAAGTGGCAGGATTTACACTGTTAACTTCACTGGAAGTAAGATTTTTGGTCTCTTTGTTGAGAGACTTCATCCACTTCTCAGATTGCTCCAATGCTTTGGCCGTACTGATGGCAGCCTCTAAATTGGGGTCACCCATTATCCAAAGTTGCTCCTGAACTTTTTTGCTTCTTACGTGGACAATGATTTGGTCTCTAATCATTTCGTCAGTTATTAAACCAAAGTTGCAGTGTAAAGATAAAGCACGGAGAGCAGTTAAGAATTCGTCAAAGCTCTCTCCCTCTTCTTGGGCTCTGGTATAGAATTTAAATCTGTTTAGAGCAAGACTAGTGGTTGGTTTAAACCTGCTCTCAATTCGCAAAATGGCCTCATCGTATACATTGTGATCACCACTAGATCTAATAGGAGGGAGAGTTCTATAGACTACCTGTCCTTCAGAACCTAAACAGTGGAGGAAAATGTTCTTCTTCCTCTCTGCAGACATGCGTTCACCATCAATAGCTTTTAAATAAGTGATGAATTCTTCCTTCCATCTTGTCCATGGAATGGGTGGTTCTCCCTTGACTTGTAGAAATTTTGAAGGTGGTTCAAACTGCATTGTACTAATACAGAGGTAATATCAACAGAGTGAACATAAAACACAGTTCAAGACCGTGAAAATGAGCACATTAATAAAATGAATGCAGCATGAAAAAAATGCATTGTACCATAAAATGGAAATAAGGAAACTGGACTTGTCACCAATAGTATAACACTGTAAAATACTGAAGGTGTGCCAGTCACAGCAGAAACTGGACATAAACTGGACTTGTCACCAATTGTATAACACTGTAAAACACTGAAGGTGTGCCAGTCACAGCAGATAAGCAGAAAGTGCAAATAAGAAATGCGTTAAATGTGCATGTCACTGAGCCGGTAAGTAGCGAAATATGAGAAGTAAAATTGTAAAATCCAAGGTGTGCCTGCCACCGATGAGGAACAGGCTTTCCTACCTCTGTACACAAAGAAGGTGTGCTCATCACCGTGTGAAGGAGGAACACGAGAGAGCTCCTAAAAAGGTGAGACCCTTGTCGAGTGTGAAATGCCAAGCGCTCAAGGTATATGGGAAGATGAACAGGTTGCGAAACGGGCAGTAGTAGAAGTTATGCCTTCCGAAATGCTCACTGACTGAGTGGCGGTCTTTGAAATGCGCTGACAGCCCAAACTGGAGTGAAAACGGCAAAGTCTTGTTGATCCCCTTGTAAAGTATAGGGGAATCCTGTTCCAAAATGGCCGCCGGCGTGAAGATTCACGGCGTACCAAACGTAAGGAGCGTAGGAGAGGCGTGCAGCAAAGGAGACACGGTAGCTAAGCAACAGTGGGCAGGTGTGACGCGACCAGGCACGTCACAATGGTTGAACAAGCAACGCAGATGATGCAAGGCGGTCCAAGTGGAAATGGCCGTTGCTCCCCAAAAATTGCCAAAAAACTTGAAATAGAGTCAGAGGAGTGCCGAAAGGTCAACAAACTCACGGTTTGGACAGACATGCTCCCAAGAGTCACGCGGATGAAGCGGAGCAGCACAGAAGTACAGGAAACAGCAGGAACAGGAAAACGGGTCCGGGAAGACTTCGCAGCACCTGTGCCTCTGGTAAGACGTAGCTAACGAAGTCCTCGGTAGATCGTCGCCAATTGTAAAGATGATAGAAGGCGGAGAGTGAGTAAATCTTGAAGTTTATTTCAAAGGAGGCACAGTACGTGTAGTAGATATGAAATCCAACAGCAACTGACAATACTAAAAGCTCTGGAACATGGAACCAGGAATGTACACGCAGGTACATGGTTCCATATTCCAAGCAGGGAAATGGGCACGGGGAAAAAGGAAGGGAGAGGAGGGGATGTAACAGAGGGCCTGGGGCATTCTCCCCTCATCCTATTCCTGACCTCCCTTTCAAGGGGTTGATGGATTTTCCCCACCACATACTCTGCCACTTTGGCGTCAGGGGTCCACTCCGCCGACCTAGGATGGTAAATTTGGGTAGGCTCGAACATGTCCGAGTGGACCCCGTCCCCAACCGGGGACTGAGAGGAGTGGGACTCTGGACGTCAGGGACACCCCGAGTCCTTATCCTCATCGGAGGAGAAATCGTCCTCCGATACAGCCTCTCCCTCTAAGGGAAACCTGCCGTCGGGATCTACAATAGTGGTGACAGCGTCGCAATTTTCTCCGGGCTTAACCACGCTCACGAATTCTACACGAGGATTGCGCTCGAGAAAATCAAGGATGCAAAGACCTCCATCAAGGATTACAACTAGCTTTTCAGGGTGGCAATGGAGAGAAGGCACATCTGCTTAGCCACAACCTCGCTCACAGAATTTGAGCTTCAACTCGGGCACCTGCTTTATTTATACCCGAATTCCGTTCCGCTCGCGGATCGCAAAAGTTTCGACATTTCCGCGTTCCGCGCGGAACGCGGAAATGCCAAAATTTCGCAAGTTCCGCGAGCGGAACGGAATTTGCCGCCCAGGGAGAGTTTTCGCACATAAGAAAGAACAATATTTGTATGGAATTTTGTTTCGAGTAAGTCAAGAAGTGCTTTACATCTGATGATGTTATGCATATTGATATTTTGTATATATAGATTTTTTGCCTTTTTTATAAATGTTTTTTAATAGTGTCTAATTATACTGCTTTTTAGCCGCTATCACTGTAGATATGGGGTGTCCATCAGATTTTAAACTAGGTTTTATAAGTTCACGGGTTTTAAGATATGAATTTAACACGATTTTTTAGATATTGTAGGAGCACTAAGCACTTTATTTAATATTATATGTTTACACATGATAACAAACTGCTAGATATGGAAGCATTTTACATCAAGTTTTAGGCACTAGTGGCATTACAATTATTTTTAACTCTGTAGATGATGCCATTCATATTAAAACATGAGTATAATATAAAGGAAAAATTTTGAAACATGCATTCATGCAGAAATTATTCATCAAGAGTGGCAATGTAAGGCGTAGATTGTGGCCACTGTCTGAGGCGAAATATATTAACGTTGTTTACATGATTAATTTTATGTTGACATCTACGTTATGAAATTATGCACAAATGGTTTTTAACAATTTTTAAATCCAATTATGTGTTGCATAAACAACAATACGTCTGTTATTGCACATTTGCACAATTGCGATTTGTTGCACAGAGGTCGTCACTGTTTTATCATTGCTGATTAACATGGTCAAGAACTTATAAGTTACAATGTTCAATTATTGTCATTTAGTAATTTATTACGATGATGATTATGTACAGAGGATTTTGTGGATAAGTTATTCTCCGATGTGAGACCACAATGTAATGCGTACCTGTAAGAACAGTGGAGCAGATTTACGAGCCCCCTGTGCCACCAGTACGTCACTTTTCGTGACGTACTGGTGGCGCAGGGGGCTGCTCCATATTTACAAGGAGAGGAAAAGCCACCCTGCGTGACTTTCCTCTCCTTGTAAATACGGCCCCTTCACACGCAGCACTTTGCGGTGAAGGGGCGTTCCATGGGTGTTGCTGTGGGTGTTCCCACGCAACACTCATGGAACAAGACACATCTCCAGAATTACGAGAAATCGTAACTCTGGAGATGCGTCTGAAAGCTACGCCACCCTAGAGGTGGCGTAGCGAAGCGCACCGAGGAGAAATGTTTTCATTTCTCCTCATTTTCCTCTTTCAATGCGTGCTGCATTCTACAGCACGCATTGAAAGAGGAAAATGGTTGTAGTGATTGTTTTTGTGCAGGAAGGTTCCCCTTCCTGCACAAAAACAATCTCCCACGATGCAGGCATTCTTGCACCATGGTGCAAGGGTGCCTGCGCCGGCGCATGGCTGCAGTTTGTGCGCCAGCGCAGGGGGAAGCACAAGGATGCAACATATTCTTGTAAATATGTTGCATCCCTGTGCTTCAAAACTAACGCAGCGCGGCGCAGCAAAATGACTTGCTGCGCCGTGCTGCGTTAGTTCAACGTAAATCTGCCCCAGGATTTCTTCCATTTCTATGATCATGTGACACAGGGGTGTGGACACCTGGCATTTAAAATTGCAATGGCGGACGCTGTTTTTCTTGTGTGATCAAGGGCACAGTGTGCTCGAAACGCGTCGCAGAGGGAGAAAATAAAGACATCTTACCTGCCAGATTTAACCGGGTCCGTCTCTCTCTGTTCGCCAAGGTGGAAGTGTGGAGAGTGTGCTTGAAGGATATATGTATATATATATATATATATATATATATATATATATATAAATATATATATATATATATATATTCACTGAAAAAACCATAGGTTTCAGACACGTTATAGTTACAAATTAGCATTTAAAAAACCTTTGAAATTCACTGAAAAAACCATAGGTTTTAGGGACAGTTTTAGTTACTTGGACATTGCACTCGTACAAAACCCGTGAAATTCCCCCGTTATAGTTAGTTCAGCTAACTATAACTCGCGCCCGCAATGCACTGCTGATGACGTCACATATTACATCACTCATGACATGGTCAGTGACATCACTGATGACATCACTGATGACATCTCAAATGACATCACTGATGACATCATCCAGTGACTGTGTGTTTCTGTAAAGTTTAAATATTTTTAATATATATAGGAAAAGACGTATTGAAGAATGAGTGGGTGTGTAAGTGTCTGTATGGATGATTTAGTAGGTGCGTGACTGACTCTATAAGTGAGTGATTTAACGTATCTTACTGAATGCATGGGTTAGTGACTAAACTGGGTGAATGTCTGTATCCGTCTGTCTGTTGCTGTGTAAGTGGCTGCATGTGTTTGTGAATAGCTAAATGAGTGTCTATATGAGTTATTGAATGCTTGTCTGAGTATCTGTATGGGTGCCTGAGTGTTTGTGTGGGAGGGTGTGTGCAACTCTGTGCATAGATGTGTGAGTGGGTGATTCACTGGGTGGATGGTTTCAAGAGTGCATCTGTGATAGACTGTATGGGTGGGTAAGTGTGTGTAAGAGTGTGTTAGTGAGTGAATGTATGTCCCAGTGGTACATGTGTGAGTAACTACATATGTGAAAGGCAGTATATATGTGTGTTGGAGTATATAAATAGCTATAAGCAAGAGTGAGTGATTGTGATAGTGGCTGTATGGATGAGTGTGTGCTTGTATCTGTGATTGTATAAGAGCGTAACAATGTGCTACTATTTGTATGAGTAAGTGAGCTGGTGTGTGTATAACTGTATAGGTGAGTAAATGGCAGTGTGTTTAATTATTTGCATGACTGACTAGGTGTGTGAGTATCTCTATGGATGAGTGGCGTTGTTTGAGTGTCTATATAGGAGTAAGAGTGCATATGATAGTCCTGTACTGAGTGACCGTAATTATGAGTGACTGTACGGGTGAGTGAGTGGATGTGTGTGTGTAGACCTAAGAATCAGTGAGTGGGTATGTAGTTATTGGTGTTGGAGTGTCTATGGTTTTGCGAATGGCAGTCTGTAATTTAGAGTGGGTGAATCAAAGGTTATATTAGGGTGTGAGGAGGTGCATCAGATTATCACGTGGATGATGTCATCAGTGATGTCATTTGAGATGTCATCAGTGATGTCATCAGTGATGTCACTGACCATGTCATGAGTGATGTAATATGTGACGTCATCAGCAGTGCATTGCGGGCGCGAGTTATAGTTAGCTGAACTAACTATAACGGGGAATTTCACGGGTTTTGTACGAGTGCAATGTCCAAGTAACTAAAACTGTCCCTAAAACCTATGGTTTTTTCAGTGAATTTCAAAGGTTTTTTAAATGCTAATTTGTAACTATAACGTGTCTGAAACCTATGGTTTTTTCAGTGAATTTCAAAGGTTTTTAAATGCTAATTTGTAACTATAACGTGTCTGAAACCTATGGTTTTTTCAGTGAATTTCAAAGGTTTTTTAAATGCTAATTTCTAACTATAACGTGCCTGAAACCTACGGTTTTTTCAGTGAATTTCAAAGGTTTTGTAAATGACAATTTTTAAATGTATTAATTGTTATATTAATTTTTTTCATACTGATTTACTACATTTTTAGAAACAATTTTTTTTACATATTTTATTTTTTAAATTACATTGTAATTACATTATACATTACATTACAAAAAATACTTTCTCAGAATGAATTACTTTAGTTTAAATACTTTGCAGATAGGCAATAGACTTTTAAGTACAGTAGTTACAGTTGTTGCAATGGGCAACACATTTTCAAACACAATGCAACATTCAGCTCAATGTGAATTTCTAGTTAAATGCAATTAGTTACTTTATGGATTACTTTTGTAACCACAGGACTGGATCCTAGATTCAGTCCTGGTACATCTCCTGTAAACAGTTGAGTAAAAGCGTTTTGGTTACAGTCGTGATTTTTAAGGAATATTATTGTATTTTAAAAGTTGACACTTAGAAACTTTTTCTCATAGAATCACCAATGTTATCCTATGGAAGGAAATTCACTTAGCAGGTAAAAACTGTTATCGTTACTTTATCTTACTCAGTGTTGGATCCTGGATCCAGCACTGGTGCATCTCCTGTAAACAGTTGAATGAATGCGTTTAAGTCATACAGGCGATTTTTAAGGAATATTTGTAGTTTGTGAAAATCGACACTTTGAAAGTTTTCTGCTGAAAACCAGACAATGGATTCCTATGTTAGAAAATATAAGTTACTGGTAAGTACGGTTAAAATTACTTTTCAGGGTCAGTGCTGGGCTAAAAGATGCAGCACTGGGTTCTCTCCTGATAACAGGTGAGTAAATTGGAATTCGTACTTTGGTTGATTTTAGAGGAATATTATAAAGTTCCAAACTCCACACTTAGAAGAATTTCCAAGTGAAACCAGTCAATGTTAGCCTATGAAGGAAATTCAAGTTACCGGTAAGTACGGTTAAAATTACTTTTCAGGACCAGTACTGGGCTGAAAGATGCAGCACTGAGGTCTCTCCTGATAACAGGTGAGTAAATCAGAATTCGGATTTCGGCTGATTTTAGAGGAATATTTTAAAGTTCCAAAATCAACACTTAGAAACTTTTTCAGCAAAAAGCAGGCAATGATATCCTATGCAAGGAAATTCAAGTTACTGGTAAGTACGGCTAAAATTACTTTTGAGGATTAGTACTGGGCTGAAAGATGCAGCACTGAGGTCTCTCCTGATAACAGGTGAGTAAATCGGAATTCGTATTTCGGCTGATTTTAGAGGAATATTTTAAAGTTCCAAAACTCCACACTTAGAAGAATTTCCAAGTGAAACCAGTCAATGTTAGCCTATGAAGGAAATTCAAGTTACCGGTAAGTACGGTTAAAATTACTTTTCAGGACCAGTACTGGGCTGAAAGATGCAGCACTGAGGTCTCTCCTGATAACAGGTGAGTAAATCGGAATTCGTATTTCGGCTGATTTTAGAGGAATATTTTAAAGTTCCAAAACTCCACACTTAGAAGAATTTCCAAGTGAAACCAGTCAATGTTAGCCTATGAAGGAAATTCAAGTTACCGGTAAGTACGGTTAAAATTACTTTTCAGGACCAGTACTGGGCTGAAAGATGCAGCACTGAGGTCTCTCCTGATAACAGGTGAGTAAATCGGAATTCATATTTCGGCTGATTTTAGAGGAATATTTGCACAATGGTGAAGGGAGGGGCGGGGCCTCAGGTGACATCTGTGCAAACGCGCCCGTTGCGCGTTTTAAGTTGGGGGATTAAGTCCCCTTGAATCCTGAGGGTCCCTAGGGGCCAACTAGCCCACCAGGAACCTCCAATATGCGCCAGAGGCTGCGTTGCAGAGACGTGTAGAGAGGCCACACCCCTTTTACACCTCTCTGCAACGCAGCTCTGTGGCGCTTTCTGGATGTACCTGTTGGGCTAGTTGGCCCCAGGGACCCTCAGGATTGAAGGGGATTTAATTCCCCATCTTAAAACGCGCCACGGGGCCTGTTTGCACACATGTCACCTGAAGCCCCGCCCTCCCTTCACCACTGTGCAAACGCGCCCCGTGGCGCGTTTTAAGTTGGGGGATTAAGTCCCCTTGAATCCTGAGGGTCCCCGGAGTCCAACTAGCCCACCATATACCTCCAAAGCGCCACAGAGCTGCGTTGCAGAGAGGTGTAAAAGGGGCGTGGCCTCTGTACACCTCTCTGCAAGGCAGCCCCTGGCGCATACTGGAGGTACCTGGTGGGCTAGTTGGCCCCAGGGACCCCCAGTATTCAAGGGGAATTCGTCCTCTCTGCAAACGCGCCAGGGGGCGCGTTTGCAGAGTGGTGAAGGAAGGGGCGGGGCCTGCGGGCCCGATCGTTTAAAAAAAAAAAAAAAATTCTCCTCTGAAGGGGGGCTGTGTGGCCCCCTTCCTTTTTCTTTTTTGGGCCCTGGGGACCCCATCCCCAGGGCCTTACCCCTTTTTAAATTACCTTTAAAAAAAACGGGAAGGGGCCGCGTGGCTCCCTTCCCTTGGCCTGTATTGGCCCCGGGACCCCATCCCCGGGGCATGGCCTCTATATTTATTTTTTTGAGGGGGCAGCGTGGCCCCCTCCTCTGGCCATTTTAAGGCCCCGGGGACCCCATCCCCGGAGCCGGCCTTTCCTTTTTTTAAAAAATGTTTTGCTCTTTTTGGGGAGGGGGCCGCGTGGCCCCCTCCCGGGCCACTACTTGCCCCGGGGACCCCATCCCCGGGCTGGCCCTCTCGTTGGGGACTGTGGGGGTCCCCAAACCCCCACAGTCCCGCCGGCTCCCCACGTCCCTTGGGAGCCGGCATTGCTAGTTCCACATGGGGAGCAGCTGACATGCTGCTCCCCATGTGGAAAGCAATCGCTTTGGATATTGGAAGAGAGAGCAGGTTTCCTGCTCTCTCTTCCAATATCCAGCAAGTTTGCAATGACAGGACGGGAGCCGCGAGGCTCCCGTCCTGCCATAGCAACTACAGTGTCCCGGGGGTAGGCACCCGGGACACTGCAGGAGCCGGCCCTGGGGGTGGTGGTCCCCAGGGCCATCAAGGGCTCCAGGAGGGGGCCGCGCGGCCCCCTCCCATTCAGTACACAGCCCCGGGAGGTGGTGGTCCCGGGCTCTGGGGTCCGTAACGGACCCCCATATAATTTGTTAGTGCTCCGGGGAGGTGGCGGTCCCGGGCGTGTGGGGGCTGGAGCCCCCACACAGGTTGTTTAATTTAAAAAAAGCCCCGGGAGGTGGTGGTCCTCGGGGCTGCGGGAGGGCTCAGAGCCCTCCCGCACCATTTTTAAAGAAAGCCCCGGGGGTGGCGGTCCCCGGGGCTTGAGGGGCCCTTGAGGCCCCCACACATAAAATTAAACCCCCACCATGCCCCCGGGACTTGGGCCACCCGGGGGCAAATACATCGAAGCGCGGGAGACCGCGCTCGATTTTTCGGCAGGATTCGCGCACCCTGAGCGCATCCTGCCGATTTTTTTAAAAAATGCTTTTTGCCCAGGGGTCCTTGTGGGACCCCCTGAGCAGGCCTAGGGGTTAGGGTGTTTCTACCCTGCCCCCTTTGTGCGTTTTGCACACTTGTTTCTTTTTTTCTCGGCGGGATACGCGCACCCTAAGCGCATCCCGCCGATTTTTAAAAAATAAATCTTTTTCTGCCCAGGGGTCCTTGTGGGACCCCTGAGCAGACCTAGGGGTCAGGGTGTTTCTACCCTGCTCCCTTTTGCGCTTTGCGCACTTGTTTCTGTCCCTCGGTTCTACCGAGGACAAAATGGCTGCCAACACTTCCTGAATCGGAATGTTGACAGCCAGCTGACAGCCAATTAGCATGCAGCTCGTGATCGGGACGGTGCGCGCAGGGTGCGCTGAGGGTACGCGTATCCGACGCGCCCATAGATATATATGTACTTTTACTTTTGATTTTCTCAGGAACTACTGAACGGATTTACACCATTTAAGCAAAAGGCACCAGTCTGAACCAAGGACTACCTCTTTGCCAAATTTGGTGTAATTCCGTTCAGCAGTTTGGGCTGTAGCTGCGACTAAAGGTTCCTATGGAAAAATGAATGGGGAAAACGCGTTTTGGGACCCCCTTTTTCTCGGCCCCCGCTTCACGTATCACCCCGAGACTTTCAGGGTAGGAGCGGAGCGGAGCGCCCAACAAGTTGGAAACTTTCACGAAGATTCGTCAACCGGCGCCAACGTTATTTCAAATAGAATGTCGCGGATTTCCTATGGATAATAGGTTGTAACTATAACTATCTACTGGCGACCGCCAGTAGATAATATATATATATATATATATATATATATATATATATATATATATATATATATAAGGTGACTTTGTTTATGTGGATATATATATTTATATATGTGTATGTATATATGTGCATGTATATATATATATTTTTTCTTTTTTAGCCTTTAGGGAGGGTATGGGTTTTTTGCTTGGTAAGGGTTTTTTTAGGGTTTACGGTGAGTATGGGTTTTTGGGTGGTAAGTGTATTTTTAGGTTTCAGGGTGGGTATGGGTTTTTGGGTGGCAAGTTATAAGGCATTTTAACTTAGTGATAACTGTTGATGTATTTTCCTGAAATGTTATGGTATTTCACTGTACTTTGTGCATGGTACATAGGATTGACAAGCTTTTATGTCATTGGCTTGGCTAATGTCTACTCTAAAAAAAGTTAAAGGCAGCCAGGTTGCTTTTAGGTACACTTTACCTGTGTTCTGCGTTTCGCCTTAAGGTGTAGGTGAGTATTTGGTTTGATTATTTTTTGCTACCAATCATCACTTTATTTATGTGGTAATTGATAGGGAAAAATATAAGTTTCTATATAGCTTTAAAAAATGTACAGAGTACTGCAGTACTGCCTCAGAAGTACTGTGCAACCGAAAATAAATTAAAAAACAAATGATTATGTGAAAACATTAGAAATACTCTGCTGTACCCTATATTTTACTATTCTACTCCATGCCACTTAACTTTACTCCACTTCAGTGTACACCACTGCACTGTACACTATTCCTCTGTATGCCACTGCACTTTATGCCACTCCACTGTAAGCTACTTCACTATACACCACTCCACTCTAATTCAATCTACTGTATGCTATTACACTGCACAGGATTCCATTCTATGGAACTACACTCTATGCCACTCCATTGCACGCAAATCCACTCTACCGTACTGCACTCTACGTTATTCCACTGTACGACCCTCCACTCCACTCTATGTTAACCACTATGTGCCACTTCATTCTATATCACTACACTGTATGGCAGTAACACTCAATGTTATTCCACTCTACACCACTCCACTGTATGCAACTCCACTCTACGCCACTCCACGCCACTAGACTCTATGCTATTTCACTGTTCACTACTGCACTCTACAACACTATGTTCTATGCCAGTCCACAGAATGCTATTACATTGTGTGCAGCTACAGTCTACTCCACTACACTCTACTCTGCTCCACTCTACAACATTCCACTGTAATGTATTCCACTCTACAACACTCTACTCTGCACCACTACACTCTACGCTGCTCCACTCTGTGCCACTCCTGTCTACTCTACTTCACTGTCCACCATTCAACTCTAAGCTATTCTACTCTATGTCTCCCTATTGTACCACTCAACTCTACCCCACTGCAGTGTATGCTATTCCACTGTATGCCTCTCCAGTATAAGGCAGCCACTCCACTCTACAGTACTCAACTCTACGCTTTTCCTATGTACGCCACTACACAATACCTTCCTCAACTGTGAACAACTCCACTGTACACCACTGCACTGTACGCCACTCTTCTCTACGCCACTCCACTCTATGCCACTCCACTTTATACCACTCCACTCTATGCCACTCCACTCTGTGAAACTGCACCCTATGCTAGTCAACTCTATGCTACTCCAGTGTACGGTATGCCACTGTATGCCACTTTAGTATAAGCACTCTACTCTAACCCACTCCACTTTACGCTATTCCAATGTACGCTACTACACAATGCCTCACTCCACTGTACTGTACTCTACTTCACTGTTCACCACTCCACTGTACGCCACTACACTCTACACTATTCCACTCTACACCACTCCACTCTACTCTACACCTTTCTAGTGTACACTGTTCCACTGTATGCCACTCCACAGTATGCCACTCCACTGTAAACTATTGCACTGTACCCCACTACACTGTACCTCACTCCACTCTATGCCAGTCCACTCTAGAACGCTCCCCAGCGCGCCACTCCAGTCTGCCACTCCACTGTATGGCACTCCACTCTACGATATTCCACTGTACGCCACTTCACTCTAATATACTCCACTGTACACCACTGCGCTGTACATCGCTATCCTTTTTGCTATTCCAGTGTATGCTGCTCATCTCTATGACACTCTAGTCTACACTACTGCACCGCATTCCACTACACAGTATGCCAATACACTCTACACTATTCCACTGTATAAAACTCCACTGTACAGCACTGCACTCTATGCTATTCCACTGTATACCACTCAACTATGAATATAGCATGTTACAACGCATGCTATTACATCGCGCTCCTTTACAACGCGTTCGTTACAACGACTGTGTTGTTAGAACGCTATACCTTTACAACACAAGTCATTAGATCGACTCACTCTAGGGGGCGTGCTGGGCTTAGGAATAGTATAATTTACTATTCCAACTCCAGCCTGTGCAATAGTAGGGAAGGTGTTGGGATAGAAAATTATACTATTCCTTTGGTTGAAGCGCCCCTACAGCAAGTTGGCCTAATGACTTGCTGTTAGAAATGGGGATCTCTAGTTGGCAAGGGCCTGCACCTTTGTCCAAGTAGGGACCCTTCTTCCTAGTCAGGGTAAGGGAGTTACACTCCTAAAATAACCCCTGCTCACCCCCTTGGTAGCTTGGCACGAGCAGTCAGGCTTATCTTAGAGGCAGTGTGTAAAGCATTTGCACATAACCAACAGTAATACAGTGTAAGCACTACAAAAGGACACCACACCAGTTTAGAAAAATATCCAATATTTTTATATACTTAAGACAAGACCAAAAACGATCAAAATCCACAATACAATATTAAGAAATCTTCAGTTATCAAAATAACTTTGAAAAACAGTTGCTTGATGTCGATAGCTCCGTCCGGGTCTATCACGGCGTCGTGAACAAACAAATCCAAACAGTTCTGGCTGACCGCAGCATCGCGGGCCAGCTACGGGGTCGGGAAGTCCCGCAAAACAGTACCTTTAGAAATGCAGGGCGTCGGCGACCTCTCGTTGAGCTTCTGAAAGCACGGCGTCCGCAGCCGTCGGTTCCGGAGGTTGGTGCAGGAGTTGTCGGGCCCTTGAAGTCACAAGCGTTGCAGATCGAACTCCTCTCTGTTGAAGTCAGGAGCGCTGGCGTCGGCAGGCGTCGGGCGCTGCAGTGCGAAGTGCAGCGGTGCGGCGTGCGTTGCCCTCAGGTCGCGGTGCGAGCAGCAGCTCGGTGGCGGCGTCAGATGGCGTCGTCGGCGAGACCAGGGTCGTAGTGCGAAGTGAAAGCGGTGCTCGTCGCGGTGCTGGCAGGTCACGGTGCAAGCAGCAGCGTCGTCGTTGCCGAAGCGCTGTCGTCGGCTGACGAACTGGAGTCGATGGCGCCGGCATCGGTAGACCAAGGCTGCGGTGCGGGATGAGGGCAGTGCATCGTCTAACTTTACGAGCGGTGCCCTCGAACAACAGTGCAAGCACCAGCGTCGATTTCGGCGTGGAGCAGCGTCGTCGGGGATACCAAGGCGTCGTCGCGAAGCGGTGCGGAGTGCGGTGCCCACAGGTTGCGGTGTGAGCAGCGGCTTGGTGGCGGCATCAGCAGGTGTCGTCGGTGAGGCAGGGTCGCATTGCGGCGGTGCCCTCTGCGGAGCCTTCAGGACACGGAGTCGGCAGCGGCATCGTAGACGGCATCGGATTGCTTTTTCTTCTGTTGCAGCACAAAACACACAGTTCCCAGTGCTGGGGGCAGAAGAGCTTAAAGTCTTTGCTGTTCCTGAGACTTCTTGAACAGAGGGCAAGCTCTACCTCAAGCCCTTGGAGAAACTCACAAAAGTAGATTGCAGAAAGTTCAGTCCAGTCCTTTCACTGCCCAAGACAGAAGCAGCCACTGCAGGCCAACACAGCAAAGCACACAGCAAAGTGGTAGTTCCTCCTCACAGCTTTTCCAGCTCTTCTTCTTGGCAGTCTTCTTGGTCCAAAAGAGTTCTAAAGTTCAGGGGTTTGGCCTCCACTTTTTATAGCCCAAAATCCTTTGTCCTTTCAGGCAGAGAGTGTCTGTGCCCGGCCAGAACCAGTTCTGCCCTCTCTGGTGTGGCTTCCTGGCAGGAGGTGGAGATGGCATTGTCAGAGGCAGACCAGGCCCATTCAGGTGCAAGGAAATCTCCTCCCCCTACTCTAAATGCAGTCCAGGTCTACTCAGCCCTTTCCTGACCCACCAAGACTATCCAGGGCCACTCCTGCTCCCCAGCCCCTGTCATCCAAAACCCAGACAGTCAATCCACAAACCCAGCAGAGGCCTGCTGGATGGCTGAGCAAGAAAATACCTACTTTCTAAAAGTGGTATTTTCAAACACAGAATGTAAAAATCACCTTCACTAAAAGATGCTTTTTTAGATTCTGAGTTTAGGCATACTAAACTTTATTTTCCTACCTAGTTCCCCGGGCCAGTTATGTTTATAAGATGTTATAAACAAACTCCCCATTCTGTCCTACGGGGAACAGGTAGCCTTGCAATAGTGAAAAACGAACTTGGCAGTAATTCACTATCAGGACATTCCACACACACCAGGGCATGTCCTACCTTTCACATACACTGCACCCTGCCCACAGGGGTACCTTGGGCCTACCTTAGGAGTGACTGACATGTAAGAAAAGGGAAGTTTAGGGCCTTGCAAGTGGGTGCACTTGCCAAGTCGACATGGCAGTACCGGACTGCACACAGGCTCTGCAATGGCAGGCCAGAGTTACATTTACGGGCTGTTTGTGTGGGTGGCACAATCCACTGCTGCAGCCCACTAACTGCATTTGATTTACAGGCCCTGGCACACTCAGTGCACTTTACTGGGGACTGACACATAAATCAAATAGGCCAATCATGGAAACACCAATCCATAACACAATTTACAACAGGAGCACTTGCACTTTACTACTGATCAGCAGTGAGAAAAGTGCTCAGAAACACTAAGCCAGCACAAACAGAGTCAAAACCGGGAGGTCAGAAAGCAAAAACTCAGGGGAAACACGCCAAAAGATGCCAAGTCTAACACTTGCGATGTAAAGGCATCACGTTCTAACAACGTGGTCGTTGTAACGACCGCGTTGTAAAGGAACGCGATGTAATGACAGCGTTGTAAACGCTGTTTCCCCTCAACTATATGCACTCCACTCTGAGGCCCCTCTAATATATGGTATTCCATTGTACACCAATCCAGTGTACGCCACTGCACTGCACACCACTCTTCTTTACCCCACTCTACACCACTCCACTCTGTGCCACTCCACTGTACACCACTCTACTCTATGCCATTCCATGCCTCTGCACCCTACACTAACCCACTCTATGCTACTCCAGTCTATGCTGTTCCTCTACACTGAACTCCACTCTCACCACTACATTCTACGCTATTCCACTTTATGCCACTCCACTGTACACCACTCCACTCTAGACTATTCCAATCTAAGCCACTACATTCCATGACACTCCACTGTACAACACTCCACAATACACTATTTCCCTCTGACACTCTACTCTACGACACTCAAATCTATGTATTGTATGGTATGCTACTGCTTTGTACCACTCTTCACTCTACTCTGCTCCACTCTACGCCACATCACCCTACGCTACTCCACTGTATGCTATTACACTCTACCACGCTACAGTCTACGGCACTCCACTGTTCGCCACATCACTATTCGCTTTTCTGCTGTGCGCCACTCCACTCTACAACATTCCACCTTACTCTATTCCATTCCACTAAACGCCACTTCACTCTAAGCCAATCCATTGTACCCAACTCCACTCTATGCCACTCCATTGTACACTATTCCACTGTATGCAACTACATTCTACACCACTCAACGCTACCATAATTGACTCTATGCCACTCCACTGTACACCATAACAGTGTGTGCTGTCCTATTGTACTCTACTCCAGTGTATCCCACTGCCCTCTAAGGCACTCTACTCTACGCCACTTCACTCTATGCCACTGTACTGGCTAAAAATTTGCACTGAGGAGGCACGTCGGGAAGCAAGAAAAGGACGGACCGCTAATGAAGGTGAGGTGCACGGAGGGTTCATACTCCCTGACCAGCTCGAGAAGGCCTCTGCAACCAGCGCTGATGGGACATATCTGGCACACTATGTATGGAGGCGAATACCAAAAATAACTAATGCCACCATTTTGCCTAGTGGTAACCCCCCCCGCGGTGAAGGACTGTCACTTGGGACCTGGTGGTGGCCTGCCGTTTCCTTCTAAAGGAGCGCATGAGTGACCCACAGTGGGGTGAGACCAGAGCAGAACAGTCCAGCCACCTACACACTGCAGAGAACACACATGTGGCCTGAGCTGCGGCTCTAGCCCGCACAGGACATTAATGAATGCCCCAACTGGGAAACAACTGCAAGGTCGGACACCTAAGGGACAAGCACAGCCCACAGAGTAGCATCTGAGCAATGCGTGCTATTTGCTGTGTAAGATACGTAGGACTCAAGAGCCCTTCGTCCGCCTGACGCAACTGATGTGTGTTCCTCGCATAGCATACCATCACCTCATGGTGGAGGAGGCGGACTACTGTCCTGGCTACTGACATTCTCCAGCCACAGATGTTGAGTACCACGGGGGGAGGGATAATAATGTGAAATTGGGGGAATAGGCGAATCACCCCTGTGCCTCAACAAGTAGAAGAAACAAATCGAGAATACAGCAGCATTAGTCCCTGCCCACCGGGGAAGTTGCCTCATAAGCCTCAGGGGCGCAGTAACACGCTAACATGTGGAATATGAACAGAAATCAAACGTGCTTCAATTTTGAATGCCGAAGCTCAGAGAAACTACCATCGGATGCCATGCCAGCTCAGGGGCAGACCTCAGGCTATAAGAACATGACCTCACTGGAAGCTACATTACTTGCGATGCAGAGTAGTCTCCAGTCTATTTATGGAAAGATAGACACAGTAAATATCATAATGAACCACATGGCTGTTAAGCTAGACAAACTATTCTCTCATCTCACAGAAGCGGATCAGAGAATTTCTCAAATGGAAGATGGCCATCAAGCTGTTAGCATGAAATACTTAAACATGGAGTGAGTCTTGGTGGTCATCCAAGCCAAAAATGAGGACTTAGAGACACGATCGGGACACAATATTCTGCGCATTACTGGGGTCCCTGAATCAAAAAGCACAGGGAAGATGGAAACATACATAGAGACGATGTTGGCCGCAGTATTTGGTGCTTATAACTTATCCCAGCTCCTGCTAGTTGAAAGGGCACATAGAACCCTCATGGCATAGCCCCCATCTGGCATGCCTCCTCACCCAATCATAGCAAAACTTTTAAATTATTTTGACAGGGATGCGGTCCTTTGAATGGCATGAGACAAAAGAGACATTGAGTATCAAGGAAATCATATTGTGTTCTATTCAAACTTTATGGTGGCGGTCCAGGAGGCCCAAAGAGAATTCCTACAGGTGAAGCGACTGCTACAAAAGTCTAACATCCCATATGCCATGCTCTACTACGCTTGAATGTGGGTTGACTACAAGGGGAAACAGAGAATCTTTGTAACACCCAAAGCTGCTAAAGACTTCATCAAATCACTTTCCCCATGCAAATGAGATCGACGTATGGATGAACCAGGGGACGAGGAATCCTATGTGGGAATTCCAACACTGAATACATCTGCAATTAAACAAGATTCAGTGCCAACTCCATGATGTATGATGGTGCAGGACACTCTTACCTATCATGAAGATGGTAGCCTAAGGATACTGACTCAAGGGACAAAAAATGTCAAGATTTTGTACTTCCCACCCAGCCACCTCTGTGCACTTGAAGGGATACAGGGATCCTGGTGACCCCTCGAGGGAGCACCTCAGATGAGTTTGGTAAGTACAACTGACCTACTTTGCTTATTTCAAAATGTTTTCTTGTTGTATGCCTTTTTTTTAGTACATGGGAATGTCTTTGGCAAGTTCTGTATGCTGAAGTGGGATGGAGGGAGTTTAAGGGATGTTTGTTTCCATGTCACTTGCTCGCTGCTTGCATCACTTGGCATAGGGCACTCTGCAAGGCAAAACCTGTACACCCATACACCTAATTTTTTTATAAATACCCTGGATGGCTAGAACGAGTGGTAAAATAAACCTATTTACATGGAGTAAACGTAGACTCAATGACCCCCACAAACCCAGACTGGTACTCCAATATTTGGATCGACACAATATTCAAATTGTAGAAAGAGAGAGACAGGCAGCAAGGGATAACTAACGCTGCACTAACCTATTATACACTCTAATTTTATAAGGCACACATTTCTTTGTAGCCCACCTCCAAGGCCCACTGCCTATAGACCTGTCAACAATAATACAAAAAAAAAAGCAAAGAGAGGCAACACAAAATTACAACAGCATAAATGCTAAAAAAGAGAGAAAGGATTTTTCCGGACTATTCTATGTCGTCAAGCACGATATTTTAATAGTTGCTTTGTTCAAAAGAATGATGCACCAATGCAGCCAACGCGTTTCACCCTGAATAGGGCTTCCTCAGGGCAATAAACAACTGTACTGCAGTCGAATGTATAGTTTCTTTTGCTGCGTAGTTGATGAAGAAATTCGTCAAAACTAAAATTGCTGAAGTATGGGAGGCACTCGGAGTGTATCATTCGTCCAGTCCCAAACAACACTAAGTTGTCAACTGTAGTAAGTTGAAACAAAATAGATAGAATTTTCAAATGGTAGACGCGAAGGTTCAGAAACGCTTGGTGGGACGCGATCTTTCACGCTCCCGCCAACACGGAAATAGTGTGCCAATATTCAAATTGCACTCCTGCAGGAAACTCATCTGACATGACACACTGACAGAGCCATAGGTTCCAATTGGGCCAGAGGGGTATTAATACTGGCCAAATGTGGGGTCCCTTTTACACTTACGAATTCCCTGGTCGACAAGCATTGTCACCTGGCCATTGCCCAAGAGCCGCTATATGGCACTCCTCTCACCCTGGTCAATACTTATGCTCCAAATTCAGATGATCCTGACTTATTTTCGTCAACCTGGCAACACATACATTTCCTATCACCTGTCAACATCCTTTGAGGAGGAGATCTGAATACAAATCTAGACTTTATTGTGGATAGGTCCACTATAGCGGACTGGCATGGGAAGCTGGCAGCGCAGGTTGTCGGGCAGGGGATGGAGGAATATGGCCTGGTGGATGTATGGTGCATCCGACACCTGTCCTTGAGAGAGGGCACATTTATGTCGTCTGTGCATGAAACATGGTCCAGATTGGCTATTGGCTTATCCACAGAAACTTGCCCGTGGATAGACAAGATAAAACTCATGCTGAAAACACTGTCCAACCATGCTCTAGTCTTGCTGTGGTTAACACTGCCTAATATACGACCTCCCTTTTCACATGGAGGTTCTATGCAACAGCACTGTTGGATACCATGTTAAGAGATGGAGTTCGCAGGTCAATCATTGAATATTTCCAAAACAATACTGACACCGTGGCGGGGAGGGACACTCTGTCGGAGGCCTTTAAGGTCACAGTTCGGAGGGTCTGTATCAGTACCCAGGCAGGGGTGCTGACGGTGATCCACACACAACTACAAAAAAATGAAGACACACTGCACTCACTGGAGCGTGATTATGAGCGCCACCCCGACCGGATCATTCTGGTGTCCATTAGGGAGCATCTGACGGAATTCACTGATCTCGCAAAACAGGAATCGCAGTTCTTGTCCAAATGACATGTTGCGTGTGCTTATGGTGAAGGAGGTAAACCTGGCTGCAGTCTGGCTGGTAAACTAAGAATGCAGAGAAGCACAAATCCCAATGTGAAAACAGAAGATGCATAGGCGCACACTCACTACTCCACACCATCCATGCTTTGGCCTTTAAAAACTTCTATACTCAGTTGTATAGCACTCGCAGTACCTCCTCTCTAGCAGAGATAGATGAATATCTAGGAGATGTAGCGCTAGCTTTGCTATCTCCTGACCAGTGAGAGGTACCTCTTTCAACCTATCACAGTTAAAGACATTAAGGATGCTATCCACACTCTACCTAATGGGAAGGCCCCTGGATAGGATGGGCTGACTGGAGAATTTTATAAAGAATTTGCTGAGCTCATTGCGCTGCATTTACATGCCATGTATGAGGAAGCCTACAATAAACAAATACTGTCTCCCTTATTGCATGTGGCCTTGATTGTGACCCTCTTGAATCCGGATAAGGACCCTGAGCACTGTGAGTCTTACAAACCACTATCATTAATAAACATCTACACGAAAATACTTGCTACGGTGTCAGAAATGCGCCTCCAGCCACTACTCCCTAACTTGGTCTTACCGGATCAGGTCGGCTTCATCCTCTCGTGTTTGACCGAACATAACCTTCGCAACATTTTTGCATTATTGCACAAAGTGGACCCCACATTGCAGGAAGCAGCGGTCCTGCTGGATGCTGCCAAAGCCTTTCACTCCATTCGATGGGATTACATGCTTGCTGTCATGACCTGTAGGATACAACTTCTGTATAGTGACCCGATGGCCCGGATATGTGTAAACTGTAACACGTCAGATGAGCTCTCAATCAGCAGGGGGACGTGTCAAGGCTGCCCCCTGTTGCCACTGTTATTTTCTCTCACACTAGAACCTCTGGCATGTCTTATTCAGCAGAGGCATGCATCATTGGCCCCAAGATTTCATTTACAGCTTTTAAGTATTTCCCTTTATGCAGATGATATGGTCCTATATGTAAGGGACCATTCAACACATCTCTCCCCTGTAATCAGGGAATACATCAAATTCGAATACTATTCTGGCCTCTGTATTAATTGGTAGAAATGTGTCATTTTCCCATTCACGCCTGCCACTCAGCAGTGCAAGCTTGATTCTCAATTGGTCTGGGATACGGACTCGGTCAAGTATCTGGGCATTTGGATACATATGGAGTCTAACACAGTGCTGAGAGCGAAATACGGGAGGACCGTCTCTAAACTGCAAGACCAAGTCGCCTGATTGTCGACACTACCGCTATCGCTAGCGGATAGAATAGCAGTCATTAAGATGGTGATCCTACCGAAATTGTTATATTTATTTATGAATATCCCCATCATCCTATCAGCGTACATCTTTAAAAACTGTGTGTGTTGCTGGTCATACTGACATGGGCGGGGAAGCAACCAAGGATTAGCTGGGATATACTCATGATGCCTTTTGCCAGTGGGGGTTTCAACGTGCCGGACTTTCACTTGTACTACCTCTGAGCGCAGGCACATTTTGCCCAATATTAGTATGCAGCACATGACTTCACTCTGCATATTGCGGTGGAACATGATGATGCCTTTCCAATCCCACTTTTGGCTATTCTGGAAATTAAAAAGGCTGGATCCCATGCCACTGCGGCCTGGCAGGGGCTAGCATGGCGGGCAGGGAAACTCCCAATGTATGCTCCCGCATTACTCCTAAAGTACCTCCTTGAAATATCGGTATCTCAAAAAGAAAAGGCACTTCAGCTGCTAACCAAGGTGGCCTTAAAAACTATGTGGGATGCATACCCCAATTGCAAGTTCATGGCCTTTGGGGACCTCCCTACATCCTGGGAGGGCCCCCCATTACTGGAGTTCATATATTACCACCTCTGTGCGGCTATGCACTCAATTTACCCACAATTCCCATAAGAGCCACCTACACTCATAAGCACTACAGGTTCTGCTCACTAGCACAACATAACAACACCTCATCACTAACACCTCTATAATGCTGCGCAGACAAAGAACTAGAGGGTTGGAATGCTGTGCTTCCACAACCTATAGCAGATGCGGATTGGAGATTTTGCTATACAAAATTACACACACTCACCTCTAATTGTAATTTGAGAATAATACACTTTAAATACCTGCATCAAATGTACTACACTCGTACGAAACTCCACAAATATTGATTAGAAGATGATGTGAACTCTGTGAGATGTGGAACTAGGAAGGCAGCTTTTCTGCATCTGGCCTGGACCTGACCCTCGGTGATGCAGTACTGGAGTCAGGTCATGCTGGCATTAACAAATATGGTGACAGAGAGTGTTAGGTGTGACCCAGTGGTATGTCTATTGGGATTGATTAAAGACCTCCAATCTCTAAACCAGAGATATGTGTCCGTGAGCCTTCTGTTGGCAAAGAGGAGGATTGCACTTCATTGGGGGAGTAGAGTTAAATTTACTAAGACGGCTTGGTTGTAAGACATGGCTTATTGTCAGTCCCAAAAGGAACTATTCTCAGAGGAACTACAGAGAACATCGAGACCTAAAGATATATGGGGCCCTCTAAATGCATATTTATTGTTTATTTCAGATGACATAAATGGGACAGCTGTTGCTAGAGGCTTATAGCTGCAACATGAACAGACTGCGGGTGGTAGGGGGATGTTGTTATTGCACAAAGGTACCTTTATATGAGGCCTTTCGTATGGGAAGTGCGGGAGCTGGTGAACTGACTGTTTTGTATAAGATGATTCACACCTGCATTTGGGACATGTTTTTTGGCAAAAGGCAATAAAAAATATATACATGTTAATTGTGTTAAGCTTTTTTATTTCAATTACATTTTAACTGTTGACTGTTATGATGTTTGTGGGAATGTTGTGTGGCATTTTCATTAAGTTAATATTTGTTTTAAATGATAATAATTGTTAACATTTGTAGTAATTATGTAATTTGTTTCATTTTTTAAATAATTTAGATATATTCTTTTTATATCTTGAATTTTATATGTTTTGGTTATTTAATAGAGTTGTTAAAATATGTTATTTGTTTGAAGTGAACTACTCTCTCTCTACTGTTGCACAGACTGTAGTGGAAATAGTCAATTTTACCCCTTTGATGTTCAGTGCTTTCCCTACTAGTGCACAGACTGTAGTGAGAATAGTAAATTCCACCCCTGCTGAGTCCAACGCTTTCCCTACGGTTGCATAGACTGGAGTGGGAATAGTAAATTTTACCCTTCTGAGTCCAATGCTTCCCCTACTATTGCATAGACTGGAGTGGGAATAGTACATTTTTCCACTCCTGAGTCCAATGCTTTCCCTACTGTTGCAACAACTGGAGTGGGATTAGTAAATGTTACCCCTCCTGAGTCCAACGCTTTCCCTACTGTTGCAATGATTGGAGTGGGAATAGTACATTTACCACTCCTTAGTCCAACGTTTTCTCTACTGTTGCAATGACTGGAGTGGGAATTGCAAATTTTACCCTTCCACAGTCCAAGACTTTCCTTACTGTTGCACCAACTGGAGTGGGAATAGTACATTTTACCCCTCCTGAGTCCAACGTTTTCTCTACTGTTGCAACAACTGGAGTGGGAATAGTAAATGTTACCCCTCCTGAGTCCCACGCTTTCCCTACTGTTGCAATGATTTGAGTAGGAATAGTACATTTGACCCTCCTGAGTCCAACGTTTTCTCTATTGTTGCATAGACTGGAGTGGGAATAGGAAATGTTACCCCTCCTGAGCCCAATGCTTTCCTTACTGTTACACAGACTGGCATGGGAATGGCAATTTTTACTACTCCTGAGTCCAACGCTTTCCCTAATATTGCACCGGCTGGAGTGGGAATGGTATATTTATTATTTCTAAAATGTAATAGTTTTGTTAGTATTGTTAAAATATATATTATTATGTGTTTGTGTAATTAATTTCATATTTTTGGATTAGCAAATGTGCTATTTGTAAGATATTTTTAGTAAAACTGATTTTTTAGATTGTTTACTTTTTATATATAATTAAATTAGCAATGTTTTTAAATTTTTCCAGGTTAATTGTTATGGTTTTTATTTTTATATGTATGTATGTGTGTGTGTATATATATATATGTTATATTAGTAAATAGAAAAACAGAAATGTATAATATAAATTAAAATTATTAGCTTTAATTATAATTTAAATGTATATATGTGCAAATCAACATACACACATAAATAGATGTGTGTGTGTGTGTTTAACACATTATATTTATCTCTCTCTATATATATATATATATATATATATATATATATATATATATATATATATATATATATATATATAATTAAATACTATTTAAATATATTTAATCAACATTATATTAATGTTAAAACTTAGAAAGTTTTACTATTTTTAACTATATATATATATTTTTACAATATTAGTGTAAAACAATGTTTTTTTTCTTCAATATTTTTGTACTTACCATACATGTATACAAAAACGATATTTTTGACACAATATTTATATCACAATATTCAGGGCTTAGATATTATGTCAGTGAACCACTGTACACTGCTCCACTCTACAGCACTCCAGATAATGCCACTCCACTCTACTGTACGCTATTTCAGTGTATGCTACTAAAGTGTACGCTATTCCAATGTGTGATAATCCACTCAACGCCACTCCCCTGTACACATCTCCTCTTTACGCTATTCCAGTGTGCACCAATCCAATCTACCCCATTCCACTCTACACCACTCCACTCTTCAGCACTTCACTTTGCACTATTCCTCTGTATGCCACTGCACTCTACGCCACTGCAAAAACACTGTATGCCACTCCAGTGTACAACACTGTACTCTATGCTATTTCACTGTGCATAACTCTATTTTAACACACTCCACTCTATGCTATTTCATTCTATGAGACTCCACTCTACGCCACTCCACTGTATGTTACTCCAATCTATGGCACTCTATTCTACTCAACTTCACGCCTCACCACTCCATGATGCTCCGATCAACACAAAACTCCACTCAACAACAGTCAACGCACCTCCAGTGTACCATGCTATACTTCATTGCATAGCACTAATCTATACAAGAGTTTATTCCTCTCAATACTACTGTTTAACACCCTACTTTACACTGTAGCACTTTATAACACTCTCTTCCACTCTACGACACTCTACCCAACTCCCTTTGTGTCGCTCCACCCCAGTTAATATACTTTTCTCTAGCAGACACTAATCCACTGTTCTCTAGTACTGCACTCTATAACACTCCACTGTATGCTACTCTATGCCATTCAGTTGTATGACAATCGATTCAATTCCACTCTACCATACTGAACCGCACTCTAATGTACTTTACCACATTCCACTGTTTTATTTTCTCTATGACACACTACTCTACTCCACTCTATGATACATTCTGACACTCTACAACAGAGAAGTCCAGACCACACACCACACCACTCTACAACACATTATTCTATTATATCCTATGCCACTCCACTCTACTCGATTCCATACCACTGTACTCTAGAACACTCCACTCCACTCAATGTTATGCCATTCCACTGAACTATATTACACTCTACTCCAATGCATGACACTTTACCCCACTCTATGGCACTGTACAACACTCCCCTCTACCCCACCTCACTGTACCATACTGTACTTCACTCTATGCCACTCAACTCTGCAAGACTTGGCTATGCTCTGTGGCACCATACAACATGGTACTCCACTTTATGCCCTTACACTACATTGTACAACCCTCTACTCCACTCTATACCCCGACACCCCAGTGTACAACACTCTAATCAACTCTATGACACTTTACAACACTCTATGATACACGTTCCACTGTACTATACCACACCAATTTATAACAATTTACTCCAGTGTACGTTAGGCCTCTCCACTCTTCTCAACTCCACTGTATTTTACTCTATGATACTGCACTCTACTCCAAACCACTCTACACCACTCTACTGTAACTATACTCCACAGTACGCTATTCCACTGTATGCCACTCCACTGTACCACATTCCACTCTACAATACTATAGTCTATGACAGAACACTTTACAACACTCTCATTCACTCTTCTATACCATACTCCACTCTTAATACCACTCCAGTCAAGGAAAGTAAACACTACTATTTCAAACATGTTTTATAAAAAATTAAAAGCCATTGAAATTTAATGAATAAACGAAGGTTAAACCTTTCTTATAGTTGTCAAAATATTATTTATTCTTACTGTTCAAACCAAACTTAAAATACAAATACATTGGAAATTCTTAAGTTATAGTTATAACTTAAATTTATAAGTTAAGCGCCACCTTTAAATTTAATGTAGATGTTTTCATTCTATATCTTCAAACAAAAGAGAAAGTGCACAAAAAATGTCCATTTTTAAACGTATACATTTAATTTATGCAACACTTTCCAATTATTATAACTTGTGCACTTCCATACACCACACGCTATGCCACTGGATAGTTACAGTTAGGACTAAGTTTCTATAGGAATTTTTTTTTTTTGTTTTCCTAATAACTTTGGCACTGTTTGATGAATCTTCACCAAACTTTCCCCCCAAAAGTTCTTCCACCTCAGCTCCTTCCTGAAACGTTTTGGGGTGATCCAGCACGCAGGGGCCTAAGAAAAAAGGTGAGTTCTAAAACACTTTTTCCCCATTCATTTTTCCATATGAACTTTAGACACAGCTACAGCCCAAACCGCTGAACAGATTTACACCACGTTTGGCAAAGAACTAGGGGCCGATTCACAGAACTAGTCTGAGATAAAATCCTAAACTTACTACTTTTGGTATTTACAGAAGGCATTTAGTAGTAGTAAAGTTAGGACTCCTAACTTTACTACTACTAAACCCAGACAAAATCCTAACTTTACGACTTTCGGTATTCACAAAAGGCATTTAGTAGTAGTAAAGTTAGGATTCCGAACTTTACTACTACTAAATGCCTTTTTTTGAATACCGAAAGTCGTAAAGTTAGGATTTTGTCTCAGTTTAGTAGTAGTAAAGTTAGGAGCCCTAACTTTACTACTACTAAATGCCTTCTGTGAATACCAAAAGTAGTAAGTTTAGGATTTTATCTCAGGTTAGTTCTGTGAATCGGCCCCTAGATGTTGGGCCAGAAAGAGTGCTTTTTGTCATTTGGTGTGAATCCATTCAGATGTTCTCTTGCAATTAATGCTCAAAAACTTTGAACATATTATGCTGCAGAGGATCAGCGAACCCAGCAGATCTATTGGAGATATCTTATAGGCCGCCCCCACATCAACAGCAATGTGGCTGCAGCCATCTTAGGACTCAGGACTCAGTCCAGAGTGCTAAAAAATTTGGAAAAAAGACATAAGGGGGCAGGGTGGTGACCCAGTGACCTCCTAGGCCTGGTGCCAAAAATGTTTTTATTTTTTGTTTTGCAGCAAATTAGTGGAGGATCTGGAAAATCGGTGGTAATATTTAAAAAATAACAGGCTCCTGTGGAGTTAATGTTGTCACTGACATATTCACCTAACTATAACATTCCTTTAACTTTTTTTTCCAGTGAATTTCTCAGGATTTTTTAAACAAACACATATTTTTTTATTGCACCTTATATAATGTTACTTTAAACTTTGGTGTGGATTATTTTAACACAAAGTAAAGTTTTATTACCATATTATGAAACCAACCCCCTGCTTTACATGTTCTTTTTCCATGCACGGGTAGGGTTTGACTACAGGGCCTGACATCTGGCCATACCCTACGTCATACCCCCAAGCGCAGCCAACCTCACACTACCGCCAGGCCCTGCAGCCAAACCCCCAGCAGGCTGCCAACCCCATACTGTACACAGCCTTTGGTGTGAGCAGCATAGAGTTGGCCTTCAGGACCAAGAGATCCCATGCTGCGGGGCCAAACATAATAAAAAAAAGGGAGAGGGGCCTCGTAGCTCCACTCTCCAAGCAATTTAGGCCTGGGGACCCCATCCCCAGGGCCTTTTTTTAAAGGGGGGCAGCATGGCACCCAGAGCCATTTTTTCTTTACATGTTTTTTAACAGCCCTGAAGAAGTCCCCCTATGTTAGGACGAAACGCGCTGGCTGTATATGTGTGTTCACTATATGAAACGGCTAAATAAAGAAAAAAAGTCTACGGATACACAAATCAAGATATTGCCTCATTTTTTTGGTTTCTTTCTCCCTGATATATTGGTTTATGTTTCAATGGATTGTTGGATATTTAATGTAATATGACTTTAGAAATGTAACCCATGAGTTTAACTAATTAATTAATTAGGATAGTACTCCTTCTACTTTTACTTGCAGGCAAGGAAACTGCTGTGTCCCAGTTGGGTTCCCGGGGACACAGCATGTGAGCTGGCCCCGGGAGATGGGATTTCCAGGGCCATAGAAGAGTCAGGCAGTGGGGCTATGTGGCCCCCTTTTCTTTTAAAAAGTTTGGCAGACCACAGGGATGTGGTCTTTAGAGCCTCGGGATTGGGGGCTGCACAGCCCCCTCACCTTTTTGTGGCAAATGGCACCAGGAGTGGACTCCCGGGGACAATAATGGATTGGGGAGGGGGCTGCATGATACCCCTTACCTTAATTAATAAAAACAGCCCTGGGGATGGGATCCCTGGGGCCTTTGGGGGCTTGAGGTGGGGGGGCACATGGCCCAGCCCTTTTTCTGCAAATTTCAGCATTGTGTGTGCGCTCCCTCGGGCCTATAATGGCTTGGGAAAGGGCCCCCTCCCCTTACGGAAATTGGTCCCGGGGTTGGCTCTTCAGGGCCTATAATGGCTCAGGGAGGGGGCGTACAGCTCCTCCCCTTCAAGAAACAATATGTCCCCATGGGGGGGGGGGGCTCCACAGGGCCTATAGGTGAAGAATGTTGTCCCAGGCACCCTTTTTTTTGTTTTGGCAGAACTCTTGTGGGATTGCGGCAAATATTCCAGATTTATTTTTTACTGTGGCCCCAGAGGGGGTTCCTCCAGGTCCCCCATGGGGCCTAGGGGGCACAGGATTCCTACGCTGCCACCTTATATTAGGGATTTTTAACATCAGGACAGGATACTAAGTCCCGGAGTCCTGTAATAGTTGCTAGCAACATTTTTCTCATGTTGCCAACAACAAATCAAAGTGCTCACTCTTGCGGGAGTCCAACTCATGAGGGAGCGAATTGGCCCAAGAGAACTAAAGCTCCCTGGGCCAATCAGAATGCTCGGTTTTTAAACTGGCGCTCCAGCGAGAGTTTCTCAACACTCTCGAGGACCCAACCTGACCCAACCAGCAGGATTGTAGCAAAAAAGAAAACAAAATGGCGGCCATCATTTTAGAATAAATACATGTGGAGGGTGGCATCAGTTAATTTGCCTCACCACGGACACGCTGTACTCTCAAGGGAATACCAACGGCAAAACAACAAATGAAGCCTTCTACTAAGCTGGTCGAGATACTTGTGATTGGTTGACCAAAACATGAAGAAAAATGTGGCCACTATTATGAACTTAGAGACTCAGTCTTTGTGTCTTGAAAATAAAAATAAAAAAACATATAAGGGGCACCCTGCCCCTGTCCCTGGTAGGGGCAGGGGCCTAGAGAGACCCCCTAGCTTCAAAATGAAAGAAAAATGTCTGCATTGCCGTGGACTCAGGTACTCAGTGCAGCCTCCCTGTGAAAATTTCTGGTAGTGCCGCAAAATTACCAGAGGATTACTGTGGGAAGAAAACAAGACAAAAAAAGTTGAGAGGGTGTCAAGTGCTGTTGCTTAACCATGGGGGAGGGGGTTAGCCAACAATGGAGGGCTGGGCGCCTGTGTGGAGTTGCCTGCAGGACATCATCACAGGCCAGGCCCAGAACCCAAATCCAAGCTGTGCCTGGCTGAAGATCATGCGGGGTGGTGGCTGGTAAACCTGTGGAGAGTTGGGTATCCAATCCCACGCTGCACACAACCAGAGGCTGTGTGCTGTGCAGGGTTGGAATAGTTAAGTATGGTAATAACATCTTACTTCATGTTAAAAGACTAGAAATGCATTTAATAAAGCAAAGGTTAAACTAATGTTATAGTTAGACATGGTAATAGCCTAATTTGCATTAAAATAAATACCTTAGAAATTCATTGAAAAAACAAAGGTTAGGGTGCCCATTTTAAACTCACAAAAACACTGAAGTTCACCAGCTATAGGTTACTGAAATAACTATAACTTGCACACTTGCCATCATTGATGACATTCCAATGATTATGACAGTTTTCTAAACACTTCTGACACTGAGGGGCATATTCACAAGGAGCTATCGCCGAATTAACGGCACTTTATCGCAGCCAAAGTTGTGATAAATTTACCTCCCCATTCACAAGCCGGTGTTAACAACCCACAGCACCAGTTTACCCGCGATAGCAGCCGCAAAAATCATCTCCACAGAGGACCCCCGCAAATATCGCTAATGAGATGCAGAGTAGGCGTTCCCGTGCCAAAAGTTGAGACAACATCACACCTCAACATTCACAACGACCAGCCACATCGGCAATAAGAACACAAAACAGGCGATAAGGCGCGTTAGTACCAGGAAATCTGCACCTGCTCTGACCTGGTGTGAAGTCGGACGGCAGCCAGCACCACAAAAGGAAGCACAGCCCAGGGCCACATCCGAAGGGCAACAGATGCCATGGAGCCACCCATCATGTGGCCCGGACACCCAAGAGGGCCACAACACCCACCGCCACCACCCCAGGACCCCAACCCACACCCGGACCACCCCCCCCGGACCACCACAGACAAAGACAGCAGAACCCCAGGAAACGTACACGCCGCACAGACCCAACACCTGACAATGTCACCATCCACTACAGGCTGAAAGGGACAACCATCCTACGCATCCTGACCATCATCGCCCAACAGGCCTACGGCACCAACACAGCGGACAACCAACATCCCACCCCACACAAAGCTGCTGGCTTGGCTGCACCCGTTGGCCCCTGGCACCCCCCAAACAACACCCACCAGAGTCAGAGGAGTCACACAGCCAGCCACATCCAAGTCCCCCACACCTGTCCTGGACATCACCATCACCCTGGTATCCCAGTCCCCATACGTCCAACACAATGTGCAGGATCCGCTGGAGACCAAGCAAGGACCATACGCCATAGCAGAATGCACGCACGTGTTAGGGGCAATACACAGCACACATGTACTACCTGTGCCCCCTGGTGACACAGCACACAATCACCTCAACAGGAAGCACACATCTCACATCAATGTGCAGGCAACAACAGAACACCGTGGAACATCCAACAATGTCGCCTTCAAATACACAGCCAGTGTGCATGATACATACATACTCCAACAGTCCATCATCAACCAGCGTTCCCAGGATGGCAACAAGGGAAATGCACACCCCCTTGGCAAGTTCGAAATGAACACCTCACACACCTCAACTCCACAACCATGCAACCCACAACTCTGGCAATGCACACGTCACAAAATCACAACCAACATGCACAACAACATGACCACCCACCAGACAAGACAGAACAACTTATGATGGTAACCTGGGCAAGCCCTGAACATGAGCCACCAACGGCATGGCACCTCAGCCACATAATAGCCGAATGTGGGGAGAGGTGGCAACCAGGCATGTGTGAAGGATGCAGTCAAACCATGATCGGGAAAGCACACAATGCCAAGAGTGACGGAGATGTGCTGGACAGACCGCAGTATGCAGAACATACCCATATCCATGGCAACATACACCTCTGGCGTATGGAGTGCAGTGGACAGTGGACGCAACCATGTCACCCCAGCCAGTGGGGAACCTCACGGAAATGTTGCCTGTGACGCCACCATGCTAAGCGTCACGGGAGTGGGATGACCCGGCGTAGGCCACGCCAGTGTAGGGGTGTGAATAAAAAGCACGTAGGCCTGGGCGTGGTCCTCTCCCGGAAAGCCCCACGACTCTGCCAGGGCTGTGCCTCCCACCCCGCCACGAGGCCGACGCCGTCCCCGTGAGCGGAGTTGCCTGCAATGCAGTGCGCCTGCCGGACCCGGCACACTGGACCATGAACCCGTCAGGCCTGCCCCTGCGCAGCCAGGCCACACTGATCACCTGCCGACACCGGCGTGTGTCAAGGAGGGCCCACCACGTGCCGGCGCAAGCTCCAAGCCAGAGTCCTGCGACCTTGGCAGTCAGTTCAGACCACCAGGCCTCCACGACACAGGCCCGCTTCAGTCCTTTCTCGTTGACGTACTCTACTGCCGCCTACGGCCCACTCTTTGGACCAGTAGGTCCCATATGTGAAACTGTGTCCTGAGTCATGAATGACAGTAACCCCAAATCCGGGCCAGCGGCCACAGCACCAGACCCCCCCGATCAGTGAGGCATAGTTCCATATGGGCTTCTTGCGACACGTGGTGCCACTAACCCTGTTCAACGCCAGCCGGCTACACGTGGTGCCACTAACCCTGTTCAACGCCAGCCGGCTACACGTGGTGCCACTGAAACTGAACAACGCAGGCCGGTGGGGCCATCCAAACTATGCCGGCGACACCAGGTGAATGGGCCGTGCTGACCGCTGCCTCAGGCCTTTCACCACGGTCAGGTAGGTCACACATTTGGAACTGAGTCTTGATTACACCATGGCAGTGAACATTATTTAAGGCAGAGAACAATTCACAATACACCCTTCGATGTGGTGGCAACAAGTCTGTGCATGGCATCACAACAACACGTGTCTGTGGGCCTACGCGGACTACTGCCCTCGGCCTACACTGCGCACGAGTGGGGTCACAGATTTGGAACTGAACATCGGTAATTCAAAAGACAGAATACATTTCATCGCACGCACGGAGAGGCGTAAGAGGATGACGCGTTGCAGTCCGGAAGGAACAGGATCATCGTTACGGAGGTGATTGAACACTACCGACAACTGCCACTGTGTCACTAACTCTGTGCCTCGTGAGCCAACGACACGTGGCTGTGGGCCACTGCTGACCGCTGCTTCCGGCCTACACTGCAGTCCAGTAGGTCACAGAGTCTTGATTTGGCAATGTTGGAGTTCACATCTGTGTACCAGCATCATCGCAGACTGCATCCCCTCTGAGCACCTGTGCCACTAAGTGTGTTCCCCGACATTCATGGGCACTCACTGGTCGTACATTGGTGGCGTTTGTGTCAATGGAATAGGGGCTAGTTTTCATCCTCATGTAGCTGATACCGAATTGTTGCTGAAAACGAGGGTTGCGCTTTCCACTCCTCAATTTGCTGCTTCCAGATAACTTCAGACCTTCCGCATCATGCCCTGGAGAACACCTTCCACTGTCCCCCGCAACACTCCGCAACATACACCTCGGACATTGATGGGGACCATCTCAGGTCGCATGGCCCATCTGACTGCACCGCAAGTCACCGTCCCATGGCTGGGTGCCTGTGCCGGCCGCAGTGCATCCGGGGCCACTAACTCTGTGCTGCTCAGGCCTGGGACCCCTTCTTCTGGAGACATTGAATGGCCTCTGTAGCGATGGTCTTGGGGTCATCAACGCCATGTGTCTGTGGCCCTGCGCTGTCCGCATCCTCCGGCCTCAACTGCGGGCCACCAGGGCCCACACATAGCATCGAGTCTTGACTGGGCCGGACGTCGCATCACCGCAGGAGGCACACGCCACCACGGCAAGGACCATCTCCAACCGCCAACTGCCAGAGTCGAAACGGTGGTCCTGACAGACCTACGGAGTTGCTCAGACCTGTCGTGGATGCCATCATCGTCCTGATACCCTGCTCAGCACTCCAGGTGCCAGTGACTCAGTGCACCGCAAGCCATTGTCCGTTACTGATCGAGTTTTGTGCTGTTGTGAGGTTGCGCAGCAATGTCACCTCATGCAGTGGGGAAGACCTGGGACAATGATGAGGAAGATGTGTCATGTGTGTGGACGGGAGAAGGCACAGACAATGGGAGGGCAGGAGGCAACAGCCCCAAGGCAGGAATGCAGACTGGTGGTGGTAGTCAAGCTACACACCCGGATCTATTACTGGGTATTGCGCTGTGGACTGCGGACGCAACTGTCACCTCAGGCAGTGTGGGAGACCTGGGACGTTGATGAGGAAGTTGATGCTGGTGTAACACACCCCACTGCATCTGCATCAGGACTAACCCGAGGGACACAATCCTAGCAATGTATTCACATGGGCGCGCTCTTCTCTAGTGCCCCTACCTCAGTGCACTGCAACTCACGGCACCTCCTGACTGGATATTGGGTGACCTCTGTCCTTACTCCGGATCCCTCCATGTTGCTCTGCAGTTGACTCTGTTATGCTGGTGTTTTCTGTTTCCATTACACTGGTGTCCACTGTTCAAGTTGTTGCCAGCACCAAGCACTCCGTGCGGGCTGGCTTATACTCACCCCACACACATCCAGCACAGGCGTCACTGTGCATGTGGCCCTGCCAATAAAGGGGCCGGGCGCATGTGCCCGTAGCCAGTTCAACATGATATGTGCATGTGTCCCTGTGGTGTTGTTGTATGCATGGGGACCCTGTGCCCTACAACATTACATTGTGCTGTGTACAGCGGATGCAGACATGTCACCGCAGGCAGCGGGCTAGAACCTGGACATGTAGCTTTGTCATCACCCACTCAATTCGTAAGGGGAGTGGACTGTGCCGTCGTACGCAGAGCCAACGTGGGTGTGTGACTGATATGTGCGTGCCCCTGGGCGTTGTTCTGTACTGGGTATGTGCATCTGCATGTGTCTCTATGGCAGTGTGGGTCTCCTTTGTGTGGTGTAGGTGGGCCCTGAAGGGTATTGGACACCCACGTATGTGTTCTAGTTTGCCTTCCATGGGTTAGGCAACGCCCGCACCTGTTGGGCCACCTCCTTTTGGCGTTCTGGCACCTGGCATTGGGGTGCCATGTGTGGGTCGGTGAAGTGTTTTGAGCCAGCCGTGATTGCGAGTGCTTCATGCTGTGTGGTCTGTTGCAGGGGCTGGGTTCTCCTCTGAGTAGCTGGTCTGCCCTGGTCCTGGTGGTGGGTTGTGTGGGATGTCCATGGGCTGTTGTAGGGCGTCGGTGTCGAAGGTGTGGTGTTCGTCTCCGGCATCACTGATGGGTTGTCTGTTCTGACCTGCTGGAGGTGTTGTTTGTCCTTCTGCATTGTGAAGGGGAGGTGCATGTTGGCATTGTGTTGGCGCCTTGTTCTTGTCGACATGCAAACCGTGTGACAATGTACATTGTGACTGTTTGGGCGGTGGTGGCTATTTGAGTTGGGACAGTGGACATTTGGCCTACATGGCTGCTGTGTGGTTGTAGCCGTAAATATGCATCTCACAGCTCCCTGCTCTGTCCAATGTGATTGTTCTGTTACTGCGCCTGGGCGGACCCAGTTGTGTCCCCTGTTCTGCAGTGTGGGTGTTGCACTTTGTGCCACATTGTCATGGTATGTGCTGTGATTGCTATGTGTGTGTGCTGAAGTGTGCCACGGGGGTGGGGGACATGTCCCTGGGTAATTGTGGGTGTGCAGTGTGCTACACCTCGTTGTGAATGTGTGCCATTGTGCCCATCATCCCCCGTCCCCCCAGTCCCTGTTGAATCCTCACCCTGTTGTTGTTGTGTCGGGTCCTGTCGGGCTGTGTCCGTACTCCCACCTCCTTGCACCATCTCCACACTGATGACTGTGGCGTGGGTTTCCTCCAGCTCCTCCTGTGGCGCTGGACTGCCACCTCCTGTCGCCGTTGCTGCCTTCCTGTTGGCAGCGGGTTTGTGCCTGGTTTAGGTTGTCACGTCCTGGCGGCGCCTCTTGGCCTCCTGGATTGGCCTTCTGGGCACTCCGACTGCATTCCAGGTGGTCTGTTTGTGGGTCAGTTGCTGGTGGTGTTCTGTGCCTCCGTGGCGCTGGTCTTGTTTTCCTGTGGTCTGCACCCCGTCTTCCTCTCCCTTTTCTCCTTGGCCTTCCCCGACCCCGTTGTTCCTTGCTGGTGGTCTGTGGGGGTTGTGGGGTTCGTGTTATGCTCTGCACTGGGTCAGGGTGCATGGATGTTGCTACGTGCTTTGGCTTGTTTCTGGTGTGTTGTTTCTGTGGTTTTTATGGTGCACTTTCCCGCCAGACGCGTGGGATTTGCAGGCCTGTGGCTGCTTTTCGCTACTTTTTGTACCACGATTGGCCTCATGGCATGATTTCTCGCGTTCGCGTTTCGCATTTTTTTCGGCATGGCGTTGATTTTCACGGTGACATTTGACGCATTATCTGGTGACTATCGCATGCTACCGCCTTGTTGTGAATTCCACATTGACATGGGGTTATTTTCCCGTGATAGGCTGCGATGTTGAAAGTTGCGTTACGCTACTCTTGCGGTAGTTATCACACGTTCTTGTGAATATACCCCTGAGTTTTATTTGGTGAGCTACCTCTAACGCAACTTTTCTATAGCTGCTATACTGCTAAAGTGTGTAAGTTTTTACAACATACTTGAACTCCTAATAGGGCTTTAGGGTGTGGGCTCTCCATGTAGAGTTCTACACAGGACAAAGGCTGTGTATAGCAGGTGCTTCACCACCTAACAGAGTTTGTGAGTATCTAGGTAGTGGGCTGTCCATGGAATGTTGTGCAAAGGGTGATGGGTGTGTGTAGTATGAATATGCCATCCTAATGTGGTGTGGGTGTCTCCAGGGAGTGCCCAATCCATTAAGAGTTGTGCACAAGGTTGAGGCTGTGCATAGTAGGTGCTTGCCCACCTAATGCGACATCCGTGTTTCAACTGAATGAGCTCTCTGTGAAAACAATGCACAGGGCTAAAGGTGTGCATAGTAGGGGCTTGACCAGATAATAGGACTTGGATGTCTAGGGGAGTGGGCTCTCCAAAAAGAGTTTGCACAGGGTGAAGGTTGTCTGTAGTGTAGGCTTGGTCACTTAATGTGGCTTGGATATCCAGAGGTCATGGACTTTACATGAAAATGTGTTGCTCAGGATGTGGGTAGCAGGAGCATGGCTAGCTAAGGGGCCTTGTGTGTCTAAAGGCAGTGGGATACTGTCTCATTATTTTATATAAGCATGTATGTTTATGTAAGTTATACTTTAAATGATTTTGTGCCATGTATTAATTATTTACATATATCAAAGACTGGAATGGATTGTAGAGTAAATTGATCAGCAGTATAGAGGATGATGTAATCAGTGAAGTCATCAATAATGTCATTTGAGTTGTGATCAGTGATGTAATCAATTATATCATTGAAGATGCCATGAGTGATGTGATATGTGTAGTCATAAGCAGTGCATGGCGGGAGCACATGTTATAGTTAGCTCTGTAAACTATAACTGGTGAATGTCAGTGTTTTGCTTGTTAACATTTATATTTTTGACTGATATTTTCACCCAACTATAGCATCACTTTAACCTTTGTTTATTTCAGTGCATTTTTACGTTTTTAACATAAAATTAGATAATAATATTAAACCTATATATAATCCAATTTTAACCTTTTTTATTGAATTTCTGAGGTTTTGTAGCATAAAGTAAAATCTTATAACCCTACCTAACTATGACATAACTTTACTCTTTGTTTTCTTGAGTGAATTGTTAGTTGTCAATGCAAATTATGATCTTACTACCATACCTAACTATAACATCACTGGCCTGTGGTGGACAGGCCCCTTGCCCAGCCCCACCTGGGCGGCCAACCCACTTTGCAAGGCAAGCCAATGTGACCACTCATCCCGAAATAAAGTGGGTCTATTGACTTTCTCAAGGGTTCACCACATCAACATATGAAAGGCAGGCTGATTGGCTTTGTCAAGAGGTGACCACATCAACATACAAGGCAAGCCTATTGGCTTTGACAAAGGTCGACAACACCAATATACAAGGCAAGTATATTGGCTTTGTCAAGGGGTCACCACATCAGTCTATGTAGGCAAACCTATTAGCATTGTCAGGGGATATCTACATCAATGTATAAGGAAAGTCTAATGGCTATGACACTGTGTCACTACATCATTATATGAAGACAAGCCAATGGGCTTTGTCAAAGGATGCCCACACCATTACATAACACAAGTCTATCAGCTTTGCCAAAGAATCACCACATTAACATATGAAAAGCAAACTAACTAGCTTTGTCAACCATATGAAACAAGTGCCAGAGTTTTTCTTTTACACTCCTAAGGTCAAATAATGCAATCATAACGCCATCTACAAGGGGGGGAGGGTGGTCTATAATCCTCAGCTGAACAGCAAAAGCTCCAGCTCTAGAAATACTATAAACGTTTTCTGGGGGCAGGTTGTTTACACCCCAGGAAACATCAGATTACTTTAAAAATGATTTCTGTGTGATTGCTCCATTTGCCTTGGCCCCAAAAACATTTTTAGCACACTTGTGGTGACCCTGCCAAGACTAAGGCACCTCAAAGGAAGAACAAATATGTAAATTAGCCCATGAAAGGCATCATGGGGCACTCCTCGTCAGAAGCAGTGAAAAATAAATGGGCAGCTTGGCCACTCATTTATTATTTAATTTTAATGACCTCTGGCTGCATTTTTTTTTGGTTGAGTGTCCTAGTCCCACCTGGACACCCATATCTGTGAATAATTTTAGGGGTGTGAGGGGAGCCCTGTGGCCCCTGCGGCCCCACCAGTTACCTGACCAGCACCCATCCTGGGTGCATGAGAGCTGGCCGGCCTGCCTTTTGTTTTGGTCAGTGCCCTGGCCCCTCCTGGGGCACCCACAACAATTCCTTCCTTTGGGGGCTGCAGGGGGAGGCCCATGGCCCTGCAGACCTGCCGGCTCCCCTGCAAGCACCCATTAGGGGAGTGTATCACATTGAACAGGTTCAATGAGATTGAGTTTCATGAGGTTGTCGATTTCTTGTTCAACCTGTTTGATGAGTCTCTATGACCATGGCACTCCCAATTCAATTGTTTTTTGAGATTGTTCAGTTTATGAGGGCGACAAATCAGATGACCTCCGATGGCCTTGAAGATCCTAGGTGTGTAGCCAACCCCTTTATCTGGTGCCTGGTGCTCTGTCATCAGAGATTGGAGTCACTTGTGACTTCTTACTTCGACATAAGGATTGAAAGCGAGACCTCCTGCCACAATTGTGTCACGTGTTCTGCAGCGCAGGATGCATGGTTGAGTGTAGGGAGCAGAATCCTTATCTGAAACAAGTGCGTTTGCCATCATCTTTCAGGGAGCATGTGTCTACAACCTTGCACAGTGACTCCTCAACTTCTAACATTTACAGAGACCCATCACTTCTGCTTGATACTCGACAACGCGGGTGCTCTTGCCATGGTTTGTGTGAAGATGTCAGATTCACGGGCAACAATGATTTGTGATCTTAGTGCCTGTTCATTGCTGTGATTATGGAAATTGCAGTGCAGCACTCGATCTTTTATTCTTTGTTCTTGTCATAAATGCATCCATAGTCTTGCCTTTTTTTTGCCGCATGGAGTGGAAAAGATATCTTTCATAATCAAGGTTTTGTTTTGAAAGAAATTTCCCCATCAGCTACTGTTTCACACAATCATATGAAAGATTTCCATAGTTATCAGATTGATATATGAGTGTGAGACCCCACACAGTACACAAGGAAGCATATCAATCTCTTCTTGTTCACAATGACTATAGCCCTGGTGAGCACATCACTGTCTCTGATCCATCAGCATCATCTTGGGCCTAAGTTGTTCATGTCACCCAAACTGAATGGCACAGGAACCCTCAATGTTAATTGCTCAGATAATGACTCATTTTTTGTGTGTTTTATCAGACTCATCTGTACACCATTAGCCAGGGCCGGACTGGCTACCGGGCGTTTTGGAATGCTGCCGAGCTGGGGGCTGATTTCGTTGATGGGGACCTGCGTGTGCTGAACGAAATTCGTTTTGCCTTGTTAATTTCGAAGCACACGCAGGTCTCCATCAACGAAATTAGCCACCACCGCAGTGACATCAGCCCCCAGCTCGGCAGCATTCCAAAACGCCCGGTAGCCAGTCCGGCACTGCTATTAGCTGGCGTCTTTCACGCTATGTTACTGTCAATGAGAGCTATGTGGTTTCATTAAAATGAAATACATGTAAAAAATGAATTTGCACATTTACTATAGCAGCACAGACAACCACCTACATAATTAAGGAATTATATTTTCCTGCATCTGTATGTTTTACGGAATATTTTCACTCGGCCACTTCCATTTAGAAACTATACTATTTGATCTCTGTCAAAAATATGAAATAGTGAACTGGTAATATTCGATTACAAATCTATCAATATGACAATCAGATCCGTCTTTTGATTGCAAAGCAATTTCAGTTATAGATGTAGGGAACAACCAGACAAAGAGGCTAGTGCATGGTCAAGATAAACATTTTTGGGTACCTTTAAGTTTGCAGCTTTTTTTTAAAACCTTTCGAAAATTTGTCACCTTTTTCTGGAATTAATCTCTTTCTTCTCTGGATTTCTTTGCGTTAACAGATTCCTGTTTCTTTTTCAAAGTCGACGAACTTTCTGAAGCAGCTCTCTTGGCAACTATATCATCCTCATCGGCTGCCGGAACGGATCTCGTGTCCAACGGTGAGTTTGCCGCCCTTCTAGCAAGGCAAAAAACAGAATATAAACAGGAGAAAGTTCTACTAATATCTGTAATGTATGAAACCTTTTTATTAACATAATGAACGATGTCTCCAGCAGCTAAACAATCATTCACCATAATACAAACGGGATAGCACAAGCCACCCACTCTAGAGCCAGTGATTAAAATCAGCAGGTGCTGGCCAGGGCTCAGCCCTGGAACTGATTTCATGGCACAGTGGAACTAAACTGTGGCTTGCATCTTTCATTTCAATGATTTGGAAACTTGCAATGATTTTCAAACTCCTTTGATAGAGCACGTGATTGCTTCGCACTGCTAATGGTGGAGCGGGCCTCCCTGCCTATCTCTCATCTGCTAGGCTAGGCACGGATGCGGAGCAGTAGCGGCCCGTGGTGGGAGTGCTGTCGGGCGCTGACGTGGTGCAGGGGAGGGGCAGGGTGGGGGGTAGTAAACTACGGATTACGGCCGATTAGAGGTAAGTAAACATATAAATAAATAAAACAAATTTCGTTGCGTGCGCTGCATCGCATTTGGCGATGCAGCGCGCGCAACAACATTCGTTTTATTTATTTATATGTTTACTTACCTCTAATCGGCCGTAATCCATAGTTTACTACCCCCCACCCTGCCCCTCCCCACATCAGCGCCCGGCAGCACTCCCACCACGGGCCGCTACTGATGCGGAGGCGATGAAGAAGCAAAGGCCGTAAAATTGACACTGAACACAATCAGCACCAAACCGGCATGACGCAAGAGGATGAGTTAGTGTGGCAATGAAAGTTAAATAATTCCTAGTTAGCGGACTGTGAATGGCTATTAATGCGGCATTGCTAATCAGATGGCGTGGGACTGCAGGTACAATGCGATGCGGAACGGAGGGGAGGGGTTACAGTGGTCGAAGTGGGGGAAAAAAGTTGGGGAGCTGTGGGTGGAGAATCAGAGGGCGGGAATACCCGAGCATTGGGTCAGTGGGTGGAGTCAGAGGTGTGGCCAGAAAGAGCAAAGCATCCTGATTTTTAGTATTTCTTTGCCATTTCACTGAGCAGTTACAGCTTATTACCTTATTTAATTCAACCAATGGATACACATGTTTATTTGAGGTTTAATGAGTTTTTGACATTAAAATACATTCACAAAGTGGAATGCGTATCCAATTACAGAATGTCCCAAATATGCTTAAAAGTGGAATTACAAGCCTTTTATCTCCGAGCCATGCAGTTTCTGTCATCAGCAGTTGTCCTCCCTTTTTCCCAAGAGCAGTTCAAACATGAATGGAAAAATATTGTAGTTTGCTAATGTTGCCACATAATTGTGGCTCTCCCATATTTTCCACATAATATATCATATGCTGCATAATCTGATAATTTTAATTAAAAAATTGTTTGCAGCTCATACGGATCAAAAGTTACAAAAAATGTGACTTGTGTTGCTGCAAAGTGGAGGGCCCTTTGCAAAGGTTGACTGCTCACCTTTCACGCTGCTGTATTTGTATGTTTTTTTATTTTTTATTTGTTTATTCATTTTCAACAAGAAACAGAGAAATATATGCCGACATCCTGTCAGCCTCACAAGGTAACAAAACACAGTCATTGTAATAGAAAGCATAATATACACAGAAGATCACGAAGTTTGCGGCTATCATACCTCAGTTTGGCTACAGACCGTGCCCGCAGGTGGCATGTATAGGATATCGTTTAGACATTGTACATTCCAACCTTCTACAATTCTGTCTGCTCCCTCCTCATCGCTTTGCTGAGAGAGCAGCCTCTAGGTCTACAGTGTTTTCCCCTGACTCTATCTCTGCAGCAGACTGCTCACGTAGATATGCTCATAGGGGTTCCCAAATGCCTCTTGGGTGAGACGCAGGTGGCATCAGCTCAGCATACACCGTCAGCTGCTCCTGGCAAAAGACAAGGTCATGCAACCAGTCCTTAAACTTTGGTGCTCTCCCTCTCCCCCACCTGCAAGCCACCCTATGTTTAGCCAGGAGCAGCCCCAGCAATATGTACCACCTGAATGGCGCTTCAAGGTCTTTTATGTGTTCCAATAATGTGATAAGTGGGGTGTTAGATATGACTATCCCTGTCATCTGGCTAAGGGTCTCGGTTACTGTGGTCCAGTATGACTGAATAGCGGTGCACTCCCATGCTAGGTGTAGGAAATCTGCTCCCTCCCTCCCGCATCTGTCACAATTATCATTTTCCCTGAGCCCAAAGTGGCATAGTCGTACCGGGGTATAATAGAGGCGGCGAAGGTATTTAAAATGTATTATTCGCAGGCTACTACTTGCCGAGATTCTTCCCGTTTGCTGGCAGCAAAATTCCCATTGGTCGTCGGTGATAGGGGATTCCAAGTCAGCCTCCCATCGTGATCGCGCTCCATGAGAAGCGTGAGGACTGCCTATTTGGGAGGCTCGGTATAGCATGGATACTACGTGTGTTGGGGGAGAACGCTGTAGTAACGCGTGTAGCGGGGCCATTGTAGGTGATTCGGCGGGAAAATCAGGGGTGGCGGACTTGACGTTGTGCCGGAGCTGTATGTACATAAATAGTTCCATAGTGGTGGGCTGGCAGTTTTTAAAGAAGTGTTCCAGTGACTGGAAAGTTCCTTTGTCATATAGTGCACCCCAGGTGTGAATGTCAAATTTGCGAAGCATTTGTCGGCACCTTCCCTCACTCGTAACTGGGATGTCTAGCCTGCCAGGTAGCAGCAGTAGCAGAGAATATAACGTGTCTATATTCATGCGCTTAGCTATTGCCCTCCAAGCTCTATTTGTGCATTACACTGTGGTTGGATCGGCATCTTTAGGGTTGGTAGGAGCTCTTATGTAAGCCGAATATGGGGTCGGCACCATAGGCCAATGCTCTACCGCAAGATGTGACATGTACGGTGGCGGATGCATCCAAAAAGCTGCAAAGTGTGCCTGGACGCACCAATAATATAACTCCATGTCAGGCACTTCAAAACCCCCTTGATTGAAGGGTAGAGTTAGTGCCTCCCACTTCAGCCGGGGTTGTTTGGCCCCCCACGTCAACCGAATGAGTTGCGTTTTGAGGGCTTTAAAGAAGGATTTACTGGGCGCATAGGGGTTATTAGTGAAATAATAGATCATCTTGGGGAGGATAATCATTTTTATCAGAGCAATCCGGCCAGCCATCGATAGGGGCATTGTTATCCACCTGGTGATGGACTCCGTTAGTGTATCCAGTGCTGTGCCGTAGTTGGCCCTCATAAGGTGCTCCTTGTCTCTAGTGATTATTATTCCTAGGTATTTGATCTCGCCTTCGCACCAAGTTAAGGGGAAGTCTGGGGTGTATCTCTTTACCGCATCTGTGAGGGGGAAGATTTGTGACTTGCTCCAATTAATATTGATCCCCGAGAGCCTACCAAACTGCAAAAAAGTCCATAGTATAGGATTCAGACTCACCCCAGGATCTCTGAGGTATAAGGTAAGGTTGTCAGCAGAATAGGACACATTACAATGCAAACTTTTACAACGCATGCCTTTACAACACGGTTTTTACATCGCAACATCCATTACAATGCATGATTTTACAACGCATGCCATCACAACACATTTTTAGAAACTACACTTACAACGCATTCCATTACAACGCATACCATTACAACGCATACCATTACAACGCATAATACTTTTAGGGCAACAGTAGTGTAAGTGTTGGATAGTGTAGGGGTAAAAATACTATTCCCACTCCAGTGAGTGCAACAGTAGGGTAAGTGTTGGATAGTGTAGGGGTAAAAATTACTATTCCCACTCCAGTGAGTGCAACAGTAGGGTAAGTATTGGATAGTGTAGGGGTAAAAATTACTATTCCCACTCCAGTGAGTGCAACAGTAGGGTAAGTGTTGGATAGTGTAGGGGTAAAAATGTCTGTTTCCCATTACTTACCTTATAATGCGTTGTAATGGCATGCGTTGTAGTGGCATGCATTGTAATGGCATGCATTGTAGGGACATGCGTTGTAATGGCTGCGTTGTAATGGCATGCAATGTAAAGGATGTTGCGTTTTAATGACTGCGTTGTAAAGGTAGTGCATTGTAATGACTGCGTTGTAATGGTTGTTTCCCCGTCAGCATATAAGGATATGAGGATTTGCCTTTCAGGGTATATGAGGGCATGTTCACGGTGGTGTTGCCGGAGCTTATCTGCCAGTGGCTCCATGGCCAGGGCGAATAATAGTGGGGAGAGCGGGCATCCCTGCCTCATCCCTCTCGTGATGTGGAACTTGGATGAGCACATGCCATTGACGAGTATTTTAGCCTGTGGTTTAGTGTACAATAACTGGATCCACGCTAAGAAGGGTGGGGGGAAGCCCATTCGTGTCAGTACAAAAGCCAAACAATCCCATTCGAGGGAGTCGAAGGCTTTGGTGGCATCCAAAAAGACTGCCACCGCGGCCTGGTCTGGGTCGATGTCTTGCATAAGGGCAAAGAGAGTGCGGAGGTTGTGCGATGTTGCCCTACCGGGTATAAACCCCGATTGGTCCGAAAGTACCAGCGCTGTCATCAGAGGATTCAGTCGGTTGGCGAGCAATTTCGCCAATATTTTGACGTCGCAGTTTATCACTGAGAGTGGTCTATAGGCCAGACTGCAGCTGCATGATTGCGGAGAGTATTTCCTCATCTTCAAAGTCTGCCAGAACAAATTCCCTCTAGGTATCCCCCAACCACCCCAGCGCTACATCCTCAAAAAATGTCTCGAAGTCAATCGGTTGTGCCCGCTGTGTTTTGTAAAGAGTGTTGTAAAAGTCGTGGAATGTGTCCAATATGTCTGGAGTGTCCCTGTGTATTCAGCCCGTTTGGTCAGTAATTTCCACTATAGTGCCAGAAAAACGTGGCTTCCGGGTTAGCTCTGCCAGAGCCTTCCCAGGGCGCTCCCCTTCCCCATATTGTCGGGCACTGTGGTACTGCCCTCTAAATTTGCCTTCCCGTTCTGCAGTCTCTTGGTAATCTGTCAGCTTATCGCTGATCAGTCCCTCTAAGGCAGCACTGGGAGTAGAGCTCATTTGTTCCTCTAGCTTTTTGAGGGCGGTTTCTAATGTACGAAGTGTGTTCCGGATATCTTTTAATATGCCCCCCTCTTTTGCGATGCAGGTCCCTCTAATGGTCACTTTAAATGCCTCCCAGACCGTCAAAATCTGAGGCACAGTGTCTATGTTGCGTGGGAAGAAGTCTGTGATCTCTTGTTCTAATTCTGAACGGAATAGGGGATCCAGCAGCGCATTCACAGGTAGCCGCCAAGATTGGTATGGTGATGTTGAGAAGGGCAGAGTAAGGGAGAGCAGCACGGGTGAGTGATCAGAGTAGGTGCGCGGGAGGTGTCTCGCCGCCATGAGCCATGGTTTTAGTCCTCTAGTCAATAATCAGCCATCTATGCGTGACCATGTGGAGTGTGTTGAAGAGTGACATGTGCCCTCTCTTACAGTGGGGTGTAGGCTTCTCCATGCGTCTATCAGTCCATGTGCGGTAACTGTTTCTGAAAGCTGGCATTGGGCCCCTGTGTAGTGATATAGTAATGGTCTTTGCCGATCTATTTTCAGATCAAGAGTGACATTGAAGTCCCCGCCCCAAGCCAAGTGAGTGGAGCCCATATCTAGGATTTTACCCCAAATGACGTTAAAAAACTCGGGATCATCATGAATAGAGGTTTAGAATGGGGGTTTTTGTGTTTAGTCAGGAAAATGGCGCTCAGGCAATTGCGTGTGCTATTAATGAACCTTTGGTAATGCGGTGCTGCCAGATCAGGGGAATAACCCGATAACCCCTGGGGAATCTGTGGGTCATGAGATCCACAAATTATAACATGAGCATAGTCCTGGGCACACGCAGTGAGGGTATTGGTAATGTGATACGCAGTATAGAAGCGTTATTCAAAAGCAACGGTCAACATCAGTATTTATCCAAATAGAAGTTATTTATTTCAACAACAACTGTGTTGAATATAGTACATCAGCCTAGTAAACCAGCCGACACGTGTTTCGTCACCGGGTACAGTCCCGTGACTCATCAGGGCAAAGAACAGGAAAGGTTTACGACGACCCGTGGGGGCAGAGTCGAAACCGAGAGTAATAATGACGTAGCCCAGTAGTGGGGAAGGCGAGGTGTTGGAAACAAGGGTGCAGCGAGGAAGGAAACGAGTGGGGTCTCCCTGGGCTGTCGCACGTACGACGAAGAGGCGGGTACGCCTCGGCAGTAGTAAGAGGCAGAATCTAGAATAACGTGGAAGGCTGTCCAGTGGCCGGCTCGTTGGGAGGTGCACTATGCCAGGTAGGCGGGGTGCGAGGGTCAGGCCCGGGTTCGGGAATAGGAGAGGACTCAAGAGGTGTGCATGGCAGGGTATTGGAACGCCTGGGGTCCGGATCGGAGAACAGCGAGGGCGCACTGGAGCCGTAAAATGAGGCAACACCTCGCCTTCCCCACTACCGGGCTACGTCATTATTACTCTCGGTTTCGACTCTACCCCCACGGGTCGTCGTAAACCTTTCCTGTTCTTTGCCCTGATGAGTCACGGGACTGTACCCGGTGACGAAACACGTGTCGGCTGGTTTACAAGTTGTTGTTGAAATAAATAACTTCTATTTGGATAAATACTGATGTTGACCGTTGCTTTTGAATAACGCTTCTATACTGCGTATCACATTACCAATACCCTCACTGCGTGTGCCCAGGACTATGCTCATCATGAATAGGTCCATAGCAGCATCCAATAGTTATGGACTGGGATGCCATCCGTCCCCATGTAAGGCAATAACGCCCTTGGGGGTCGGCTTATGCCCCCATAGGTACATATGGGATGTTTTTTTAAATTAGGATTACTGTCCCCCGGGCATAGGTGGAATATGTCGAGAAGCATCTATATGAAGCCCACCGGGCAGCAAAGGTGGTCGGGGCATTGGGGCCAATATGAGTCTCCTGGAGCATGGGGCAGTGTATGTTGTGTCTATCCAGGTAGGCTAGGACATGTCGCCGTTTCCTGGGGTTCCCAAGGCCTCTCACATTCCAAGTGAGGAAGTTGTAGCTAGGCGGACTTGGTTGAGTCATTTATAGAGTAAGGGAGGTGCATTGCATAACGAACAAACTTAAAAAGCTCAGTGCGGGCAGAACAGTAGCCTGTGATTGTGTCTGTGCATAAAGTGTTGTTGAACGTTTCCAACAATCCCCCCCACCCTCCCTTCACCCCGATCGGCAGCCCAAACCTTCCTCCCTCCCACATCAGCAGCCCAATCCTGCTGTGACGTACAGACCCTCACGTCCCTCCCTTCCCACCCAGTTCAAAAGAAACGAAAAAATCAGCCCTTGTAGAGAAAGGGAAGGTAAATAAAAAATGAATAAAGCCATAAACTTTTAATATTCTGGGGATGACCCTTTGGGAATAAACGCTTGAGGGCACAACAGTCTCCCCCCGCATGCCCCAGGGTGCCCAGGCTCTAATTCAGTGCCTCTTACGTCCTGATTGCAAGTCTATCTTGTGTGTGGGGAACATAGCCATAATGTCCAATGGCATCTATAGCAGGCGAAGTCTTCAACCAGTCGAGTTCGATATGCCGGTGTTCATTGCTCAGTAGAGCTTTGTGTGGCTCTGTAGTCTGCTCCGCTAGACGTTTCACTGTGTCAGGGGGTTGAGTAGAATGAGTGGATTCTTAGGGAAATCATCTCAATCCTGGCGGTGTCATTCTATGTCAGATAGTCCTGTATTTGAGTGGGTCGGGCTCAGTAATAGCTCGTTCCGAGGGGATCTCCGGAGAGTAGTTTTCAGGAAATCTGCGACATGTTGCGGGTTGGTGAAGTAATGCTGCTTGCCCTGATGTGTGACCCCAAGTTTCGCAGGGAATAGCATGGCATAGGTGATGTTGGCCTGCTGTAATTTCTTCTTGACTGGCAGAAACTTTTCCGGGCTTCCTGGACCGCCAATGTGAAATATAGGAAGATGGCTATTTCAGAGCCCTCAAAGGAGATTGTTTTGCGTTCTCGTGCTAGTCTCAGGGCAGTGTCACGATCTCGGTAATTTAGCATTCGAGCGATGATCGGTCTTGACGGAGCCCCAGGTGGTGGGCAAGCGGCCAGGGAGCGGGGGGCTCTTTCTACTACGAACATTGTGTAGAAGGCACTTCTTTCAAATATCGACGCGAGTAAGCGTTCCACAAATTCCTCCATCCGGCCTGTGTTGGTGGATTCCGGAATGCCAAGAATTCTTATGTTGTTGCGGAGCTATCTCGACTCCAAATCTTTGTTTTTCGCAGCTATAACTTTCAGCAAGTGCTCCTTGGTGAGTAATTGTTCCATCCTCCCCGCAGAGGTGTCTTCCAAATTGAAGATGTGCTGTTCCGTCTCTTTGATGCGCTTGTCGTGCTGGTTAAGCTTATGAGTGACATTGTCTATGCGTGTGTTCATTGCGTCCATCTTGGTTTCAATTGATGTGAGGCTGTGCCTCATTGTAAGGAGTAATTCCTTAAGATCATCAGTAGAAGTCAGGGATCCTGAGCTAGGGCCGTCTGCCATTGCGTGTTCGGGATCGGTAGTAGCTCTGGTGGATTTGCGTGCCTCAAAAGGTAATTTAGATTGCCTGCCATCTGTTTTGCCCATAGCTTACTCCCTGCTCGGTATGTTCCCTCTCGCTGCGCCAGCCAGAGGAGCAGGCTTTGTCGTTCTGTTATGACCAGTTCGCTTCACGTCAGGCTCGGGCCTTGCCAAATAGTCCTACAAGCGAGGATACACCAGTGCCAGCTTATAAGACACCCTCCAAAGTGTACCGTTCTTGTTAGTGCACCTCTGGCCCGTGCACCTTGACAGCTGTCCACAACTCATCAAAGGATCGGAGCACGCAGTGCGGTCCACCCCGCTAAAGGAACATGATGTGTCTCCTCTCTCTGCCACAGGTTAACCCGCCCCCGGATCACCCCAGACGGGCGCACTCTGCGGCTCTTTTAAATGGGGCCCAGGCCCAGTAACTGCAACCAGTAGCCTTGCTCGCACTCACTGGCGCCCAGAGCAGGGAAAGTCCATGTATCTCACAAGGCGCTAATATAGGCACTAGTTCCCTGCCTCTCCTCGTGCAGCGCGCTGATCTTTCCTTCTCTTAGCCTCTACTGCACAGGGCATGCCAAAAAGCTGCCAGCCTGTGGACCGCACTACAACGTTCGCGCTGCCCCAAGCAGGTCACAGTGTCTTGGCGGGCTATTGTCTCTTTGAAGTATGGTAGCAGTATCTTGGTCCGTGCAGCTCCCTATCTCAGCAGCCCCTCTCCGCAGTCACCAAGCGGTTCTTGCTGGGGAGCTGAGCCAAATCCATGCCAGTACAGCCCTCAGTTCCCTCGTGCGCCACTCCAGCAGTCTACTCACGGCTCTGGGCGGGCATGGGGCCTTGCGGTCCTCCTTCCGACCAGCCCCGCTGCGGGTTATGTCTCTCTCGGCAGCGGCGTGTGTCCCCAGCTACACACTCTGTGCATGCAGCCTGGGGCCCGCATCACAGTTTTGCCTTGGGGAGTCCCCAGGAGATCAGCCAGCTGGCAGACCCCGCCCGGAGTCACCAGCACTCCGTCACCGGGAGCCGCTCCGCTACAGTTGCCGGTCGGCCACCATTTTCCACGCTGTGACTGGAGCAAGCAGGCCCTCAGCGTATTCAGCGGTTGTGCTGTCCCCCCGAAGCCTTTTAATGAGCTGCAGAGCTTCAGCTGGGATTCCGATGACTGTTCCCACATTCGTTCAATCCGGGAACGGGTGTTAGGGCAGGATTAAAACGGATCGTGAGCGTAGGCAGCAAGGAGCCTCACGCAAGTGCGGCCATCTTGCATGCGCGCCCTCTAGTGCCCCCCTGCATTTGTATGTTACACTAGTACTGAGGCAAACTTTTTGCAGCGACTGTTAGTATCTGTAAAAATGTAAAAATAATAAAGTATCAGAAAATGTACCACATTACGCTGCAGCCTTTTTTTTGCTGAATAATTTAGTCAACACTTTGACAAAATTTCGTCCTCCATTGCTGCATAATTCCAGTGGCCCCAAAGCAGAAAGCACATGTTAAAAGTGCTTGTGCATGAAGCAGAGAGACCGTGAAGTTTGTGAACTTAGTTTGGTGTGCATATAAATCCTGCATTGCCGATCCCTGGTGAGTAGCACTACTATTGCTGAAACAAGGCAAATGGAGGTCTCAATGGGTAAGGCGTACTGGCCTCATGGGTCCTGTGACCTCAGTTACAGAGTCACTGCCGCTCTAGGGTGTGCTGCTTCATAGGCCTGCCCACAAGACTGGAGGTGAACTTCAGTATGAATTTTGGTGGCCAGGATTTCAAGGTTAACCCACACTTGCCACCACTAGGATCCACCTGCTGGTGCTAAGACTCCAGGGGTTCTAAGGTCTAGCGGGCCTTTTAAGGTCTAGCATAGAAATGTGCTCCCTCAAAACAGTGGTCTGGTGGACTGGTCATGAAGGCTGAACTTGGTTCCCCAGCTCCAAATTCGGCAGCTCTGGCCATAGTGCCACATCATCTCCCTCACTGAAAACCATACTGCCCCACTGAGAGAAACTGGCACTGCCTTCAACTACAACGCAATTGTTCCCCGCTATTAACACTTGGATGTGACTCAATTCAAATTATGCACTAAACAAGAGTAATATGCTGCCTGAAAAAAGAGTAACAATATCCTGTAAAAAGCAAAAACTCATAGGGAATGCAGGATTAAGTAAAGCATGTGAAATGTAAGCAGGAACAACATGGTTACCGTAATGCTTTTACACTTATAATTCAGAAATCAGTTAGTGTTTTTGCCTGAAAAGCTAAGGACATGATTACAGGGCCTGGAAGGGACCCATTGAAATTTCCATTGCTTATATCCTTACAAAACGTATCTCTGAACACAGAGCTGCGGTACACATTTTATAAACTGAAATAAGGAAAACAGCTGATAAGGATCACATTTAACGTTTTCCACTTGAGGCATCAACCAGGTATTGCAGTACCTCCAGGAATGGTGCACTTTCCCACCTGGGGAAAACAATGTTCAAAGTAAGACGAGAAAATGAAAGTAGGGCTTCACTGGAAAACTCTGTAAAGTGGCGCTAATATGTTTGGTTGTGATTAAAACTAATGTGGACATTTTGCAACCACTCTCTCTTGCTTTAGTAATTTTTCATATTTTTAACCTTTTTTTCTCTTCTTTCCGAGGCTGCACATTGGAATAGAAAATGCCAGAAAAAGAAGACATTTCCAGCAAAAGTGTTTCTTTATTATTTGGATCAATTTCAAAGGGGAACAAATGAAGGAAACGAGAGGAAAGAGAGGGTGAGAGATGTTTCTTGAAGTCACGTTTTTCAGCAAGTGAGGAGGAGCGAGGCATAGACATAAAGAGAGGGAATAAGAGGAAGAAAGAGAGAGAGGGGCAGAGGGCAGCTGACAGCAGCAGAGCAGGAGAAGTGGGCACTGTCCTTGTTTTCTCTGGGAGACAGAGTCCTTTCCTTCTCTGTCCACACAGTCCCCGAACAACAAAGAGTGGCCGAGCGTTATCTATAGGTATTGGCTATTTCTGCCATACTGGGATGTATTTTTAAAATAAAATAAGTAGGAAGGAAGAGACAGAGTCCTTTTCCATCTCTGTCCACCCAGTCCCGGAACAACAAAGAGCGGCCGAGCGTTATCTATAGGTATTAGCAATTTCTGCCATACTGGAAAGTATTTTCAAAATAAAATAAGTAGGGGAACATATTCTATTAAATTTAAAAAGTAGGGGCACGCCGTACTCTGCTGATCCCACCCACTTCAACCACTGGGGGTTCGCAAGAATCTGCTTCACAGAACAACACACAGAACTGCCTCACCTGGTGAAGCTGGGGTGCAGCGGCCTTGACTGTGTGGAGAGGGGCTGAGACTTGGAGGTCCAACGGTGCATGCTTCTTGGACTGGCCTGGGATGAGATATGGATTGCTTGGTTTGGGTTGTTTGGGCCACAACAACGCGTTGATCACTGGCTGAAGGAAGCCAGTGTTCTGACTGCTATTTGGCCCAGGAGAATGCAGCTGCAGAGTTCCAGCGTGGTGGGGTGCTCTGAGGGTGCCTCAAGCACCAAGAGGCCTGTACCAGGGACAACTTTAAGAAAAGTGGGCACCCCTATATTACCTCAGGAGGCCGGTAAGGAGTCTCAGATGAGGGTGGTGTTGGGGGCTTAGTACCAACTGTTCTGTGAATGCAAAGGAGAGTGTGCCAACCAAAGAATCTCTCCTGGGCTTCAGATTATCAAAAATATTTATGCTCCACTAAGGAGGTCAACCCCCTTCCTGTGCAGAAATCTATTACAGTCAATGCCATTCCAAATACTTTGTGAGAGGGGGCTGATCATGGTCGTAAGGTCTGTTCTGGCTTGGACATTGGTCTGGACACTGACTGGTCTACTCATGACAACCCCATGGGCAGTCTGGCCGCCTCTGAACCATTAGGGGCTCATTGCTCAAGCAATCAAACTGCTGAAGACAGGGCAAATCATTTCAGGGGTAATGGCTTGGCAGCATCGGATACCAGAGCTCAAAGGAGTGGTATTGTAAAGCATGCTAAAGCCTCAGGGGTGCCACCATGCCAGGAGGAGATACCTAATGTGAGTATGACGAAAGCCAGGCATGATGAAGCTGAGGGAGAGAGATAGAGTATTGGCAAGCAGCAGGCACCTGTGGGCTCCTCACATGAGCTTTATGAGATTCAAGAAGCTCTTGAGGCCTTAGTTTCTCTTTCAGTGGCCTGTAGCCAATCAGAGGCAGAGGAGGAGAATATGGAGCAGATTGATGGTGTTCAAGGCTCACAGACCAAGGGGCCACCTTTGTCAGATATTACCACTATTCAACTTGAAATGGCACTCCAGAAAGATAGCCCTGGACATGCTGCTGGTCCCAGTGTGCCCAAGGCTGCTGCTACATTATCGACTGGACAGGTGGAGAAGTTGCTGTTGCAGATTTTTGAAGCTGGCTCCTTAGACCCAGACTGGTTTGGTGAAGAGGAAGAGCTACTATGGGACCTCGAAGGAGTTGAGCTTACCTCGACAAGTGAACAACACCAGCAGCACCGAGAAACACTGCTAAAAACATCAAAAGCAGGGGTGAAGCGGGGGGCATGGCTTCAACGCGAATCATGGCGGCTGCTTGAGCGAGGTGCTCCGCAGAGGCCTAACATTAATCCTGACAAAACAGCCTGCTGCCAATACCAGGACGATATTACCACGCGTCGCCGAGGGCCGGCGAAGCTGAAGAGCAAGTGGAGATGTGCTAAAGCGGAGGAAAACGGTGTGCTGCCAAATGCCGCGAGCGGCCTGAAAACCACAGGCCACAGTGTACACACGCCCAGACGAACGCAGTCGGAGGCGCGGTGCTCCTCACCATAAACTGGGCCCACACTGAGCTAGGAAGAAACGGAGACTCCGCCCTGGGGACACAATCCAGCTGGACCAAGTGAGTCAGGACACCCAGGGGGAAGGGGCTGAGAGGATAGATCTCGGCGCCCGAAATGGAGCAAGTGAGAGCCGGGCCGAGGAGCGCCAGCAGCCCATGCGGTAGGCCCAGCACCGGGAGTTCTTTGAAGCAATGGACGGTACCCCTAGAAGCAGGGGACACTGGGGACGGCCTCCCCCCGAGGCTCACGGTATATCCAGCGGGCCATGCACCAGTGACGTCCTCGGCACTGTGAGGCAGGATTCGGGGAGGAAGTGTGGTGCCAGAGTGATCGAACCTGCACTGGGCCCCTGGGGGAATACCTACATCGTTCAGAGACTGAGGATTAAGAGGTCAGAGCAAGCTGTGGTGACCCTGGAGAAATGCCCTGTGGCCAGAAGCGAGCATGGGAGATGACATTAACTGTGGCAGTCCCTGGGAGGCACGCGCAGTGGGCCTGGACACAGTGGGGCTCCTGGGACACCCCTCTCTCGCCCTTCCGGGCGACGTGATCTATCAGGACAGGCACCGCTGGGACCCAACGTGGATACTGGGGGGGGCAGAAATCAGAGAATGACATACCCAAGTATGGGGGCAATTTGGTCCCATTATACAACCGAACACCCCTTGTTGCCAGTCTCCGACAGGGCACACAACAGGGAACTGCTGACCTGGCTTGGAGTCTCACGTCTACGCCCTGAGGAACCCCCTGCGCTCAGGGGTAGGAACGAGGGGGCTGCCTTGTAAAAAAGACACAGTGACTAGGGATAACGCAAGTCACAACGAAGTTATGCACAAGGTTTGGCAAGAGGAAACTGCACAGGACCACCAGGAAAAGAGGGGAAAGCCCAAGCGTTGGCAGTACAAACGTGCTGGTTAAGTTGCAGGAGTGGAGGCGGAGTACTTCTAAGGGGGAACAGGTAGTGTACCGGCAATACAGTGGCACAACAGTGAGGGCTCCCAGAGAAGGAGCTTGCGGGCTCATCAGGCCCCAGGGAGATACCCTCCTAGAACTTGAACACTCCCTCGCCATGGGCAAAGCATGGCAAAAGCAACCACCTCAATAAAATATTAGCGGCTATCGCAGACACAAAAGCAGCACTGCAGCAAGATATAGGGGCGGTGTCCATTGGCCTCGGATTACTACAAGTGGAACACCACTAACTGGTGGACAGGATGAAAATAGTAGAACAATCAATTGAAACAATGCAACCAGATTGCACAGCCACATCTAACAAACTGGAGAGTCTGGCAGCAAGAGTATCTACTCTGGAAAGAAGGGTAGAAGACCCTGAGGGACGTAACAGATGCAATAATATACGCATAGTAGGATTACCTGAAAATAAAGAAAGCACAGAAATGGTGGCTTTTTTAGAAGAATGGTTGAAGACCATTGTGGCCCCGGGTTGACTCACACCCTTCTTTGCTCTAGAGAGAGTGCACAGAGTCCCCTCGCGCCCGCCTGCACCAGGGAGGCTCTCCGGCTTGTGGTGGTGCGCCTCTTGCACTACAAAGACAGCAACATTTTAATACAACAGGCCCGTACTAATGGACCTTATGCCATGGACAACAGCATGGTATCCATTTTTCCAGACTTTACAGCCAAAGTGCAGGCCCAGTGCGCCTCATTTTTAGAGGCCAAGAAGGCATTGCAAGGAGAGGGAATCAGATACTCCTTAATGTTCCCGGCAAAATTACGAATCACTCTAGACGGAGCTACGCATTTCTGCCACTCACCGGAGGATGTGTGGACCTGGTTGGAGACCTTCAGAAAAGGTGGTCCCATGGCTCAGGAAAGATTGCACGGCTCTAAGCTGCCCAAACCACAGCAAAAAAGACTACGACGCTCGTCCAGGAGAACCCCGCTACAGAAACCCTCCGCATCACAGACTGCACAGGAGATATCATCATAACTGGTCGCGGTGACCTGGTGAAGGAGCACACAAGTACAAGATTGATAAGATGTATGGGTTCCCGACGGCAGGAGGGAAACGTTTCCCTGCCAGGAGACATAGAGACCTATGTTGATAAGACATGCAGTGACTAAAGCCTTTGCACCCCCAACAAGATAGTCCCGACTGAATGGGAAACGGGGACAATCTTGCACTAATTGTTTTCTGTTTTTACAGGTTTGGGAGGCCAGCAGTTGCAAAGCTGCCCGGGGGAAAGGGAGTTACTTGTTGGGGTAATGTGGTGGTCTCTGAAGGGTTGTTGTTGTTGCATGCCAAGATGTCCACAAGAGGTTGGAAGACCTGGGGGGAAGAAAGGGAGATATAATCCAAGACGATCACTGTCATGCCGCTAGTTCACAAAGATGTTAAGATGCTCTCCTGGAATGTAAGAGGCATGGGGGTCAATGGCCAAACGACACAAAATACATAACTACCTCACATGCCGAGGCATACATGTGGCGATGCTACGGGAAACACACCTTTCTCTGGAAGAGAGTGCCCGACTGAGACGCAAATGGCGCGGTCACTTGTACGCCACCACATACTCTGCATTTTCAAGGGGCACTTTAATATGGATCAGAGCAGGCACCCCCATTGAGGTGAGCAAGGTTCTCACAGACCCAGAGGGCAGATATGTCCTGATACAGGGAAAGATCCTAGGTAAGGAACTTATACTTGGAAGCATTTATGCACCAAACCATGATCAAGTCTAGTTCCTATACCGATTGTCAAAACAGCTCTCTACACTCGACACTTCCCACATGTTGCTCGGGGGGGATTTCAATTGCATAGCTGACATAGAAATGGAGAGGTCGACTCCCCCGTTGAATGACACCCGGGTAATTAAGGTGAATAAGGGGTTTGAGAGTGGCTGGAGGGATGGGAAATGGGGGATATTTGGAGACTACAGCATGGACATACAAGAGATTATTCATATTACTCCCATTTGTATAAATTGCACACCAGGCTAGACACGTATACCTGCTCCAATACTCTGGGACAGTCGATTACCCACATGGAATACCTGGGGCGCACTATATCGGATCACAACCCTTTGTTGTTGTCTATTCACCCCTTATCAGAGCCCACGTTAACCCCCACATGGAGACTGGACCTTGCTCTCCTGGAAGTTGGCTTGTTTTGTACGTCATTACAAACGGTCATCACGGAATACTTCCAGTTTAACCAGGACTCAGCCTCTTCCAGGGCGAAAGAGTGGGAAGCCTTTAAGGTGGTTGTACATGGACAATATTTGGGCCACAAAGTAGGAATGAGGAGGGAAATCCTGAGGGAACTCACCAACCTGGAAACCCAACTACATGAGAGGGAAGCCCGCTTAGCCACAGATGGGGATGCTCAGGAAGAATGAAGTGACTTAAGATAAAAATACAATGAAACGCTAGAACGATTAAAATGCTTTGACACCCGAGAATATCAGGGGCGGGTGCACATTGAGGGAGGTAGAGCGGGCAAATTGCTTGCCTGTCTAATCCGGCCTGAACACAAGGGAGAACCCCTATCTCCCAGATACAACTGACAGAGGTGGAGATTAGGGAAATAAATTATACATTCCGGTTCTATTATGTCAAATTGTACTGTGAACCTCAATCGCAACAGAGAGACCATAACAAACTACTTGGCACCCCTTCCTCTAATGGTTCTACCACCTGACCAACGCAAGACTTTAGGGGGTTGGTAACCGAGATGGAAATGAGGGCAACATTGAAAGAAATGGCTAGAGGGAAAACACCCTCCCCTGATGGTTTGCCAGTGGAGTTCTATACCACCTAAACTCAAACCCTGGCACCGAAATTAGAGGAGCTGTATGCGGAGACCTGGGAAAAGGGGAAATTGCCCTTCTCGACCAGGGATGCGCTAGTCGTGCCTCCACAAAACTAAAAAGCCACACCCACAGGTATCAGACTTTCGCCCACTATCGATGTTCAACGCAGATTTTAAAATTCTGAGCAAAATCTTAGCCACACGTCTCTTGCCATATATGACCAGTTTAATACATACAGATAAAAATGGGTTTGTGCCGACCAGATCCACCTCTGGGAACATGCGGTGGTTGTTTTCTGTGCTGCACCATCCAGACCAAGACCAGTACCCGGACGCACTTATAATATCCATAGACTTAGAGAAGGCATTTGATTCAGTGAGGTGGGACTTTCTTGAAAGCACAATTGAACGAATGGGACTAGGGGAAGAATGGATTAGATGGATGAAAATACTATATATGCACCCATCTGCACGAGTTAGGTCAAACGGAGTGATCTCGGAACCCTTTAATATACACAGAGGCACTAAAAGGGGTGCCCCCTGTCCCTGTTGTTGTTTGCTATTGCAATAGAGCCTTTAGAGACAATCTTTCAGCAACAGGAACACCTTATTGGTATTCAGTTGGGACATAGGCCTCACATGATTTCTCTCTATGCAGATGATCTGTTGCTATATTTAAGAGAAGGGGTGGGAGCACAGCGGGCTTTGGCCATGCTGGATGAGTATGCAAACCTAGCAGGGCTCAGAATTAATAAATCTAAGACCTGTGCCTTCCCCTTAAGGGAAGACCAAGTGCAGCCGGGGACTCTCCTGACGGGTCTGGTGTGGGCCCCCCGTTCGTTCAAATACCTGGGAGTCCAGATCTTCCATAGGTCAGAAGACTTGCAAGAGGGCAATCTTAAACTGATTATTAGATCACTGAGGACGTCCATACAGTTTTGGCGCTCCCTCAGGCTGTCACTGATGTCCCGAGTAGCACTCTCAAAAATGATCATGTTACCCAGATTGTGGTACCACTTTGTGAATCTTCCGGTGGTGATACCCCTAAGCTGGTTCTCGGACCTGAATCAATATCTCCGGGAATTGATTTGGGATGGGGGACGAAATAAGGCAGCTTTGGAAATAGTACAAATGGCAGCTGAAAATGGAGGACTAGGAGCCCCAGATTTTGAGCTAAACTACCAGGTTTTGTGCAATACTCCATACCGACAATCTATGGTTAGGATGATATTTACCACCAACTAATCTAACCAGTTTGAACTCCGTTTAGAGATCATACACTAACTGACAACAGTGAGTGCGTGCATAGAGTGAATGTATTTGGTGCACTTATTCTACATCCTATTTTGGCGCCTACAGCACCTCTCTCCTGCTCTGTAAGAGAGTACATAAGTTGGATGAGATGCCATCTACCATCTCATCATTGAGAACTACACAATAACTATGTTTTCAAGTCTGTCTATGTATCGTCTGTGTGTTTTTGATCTTCTCTTGCTTTTTCTAGGTCGCAAGAAAAGTGGTTATAACGAGCTGACACCACCCTGTAGATTACACAAGGGGGACCACTCTTCCACTTCTAAAACAGGGTTTCTTTATGAAATACTTGTTTGTTTGAATTTCACATTTTAACACTAACCTTTTTGGTCCTGATAAAGTGCCAAGGATCTTTATGACCATCGTAGGGCGCAAAACATGTCGACCTAATAGTTACTAGAATACATTTTTAGGAAATCAGTAACACATAACCTATAGGTTTTTTAACCTGACAGGGGAACCAACATTTAAAAAAAAAATTATGGCATCTCCTAGCCAGTTTTGATCATTCACTCACTCACCTTCCTCTCACAACCCCTCTTAACTGGAAATCTCATACCCTCACTCATACGGCGTACTTAAAAGATCTCCGCCAAAGTGACCCTTCGGGGGACCCGTAGGGCATTGCAGTGCCAGCCCGACGAGGAGCAACGCCCAATGATGAAGCATGACATCCCTTGGGATGTGTGAAGGCAACAAGAGACAAAATTTGTGATTGTCTCTATCTGTGAGAACAGAACCTAGACTCCTCTGTTCCCCCTTTTCCTTTTCTGTGCGGACATTAATTGTGTCCCTATAGGAATAGTGACTCAGCAATTAACTATCACCTGCATGAGTCTTCAGAAAGAGGTGTGGGATACAGTTTAACGGAGATGGCGCACAAAACAGGTTCTCTGTTTTAAAAACAGTGAAGAGATGGGACGGATTCTCTCTTTTCAGATCAGCGATAGACAATCAAAGAATGTAATTGCTGGCATTCTGTATTTGTCAGGGCGGGTGCATTGTGGCTCCGCCGCTATTCTATCTGTATTTCAGGAGTTCTATGCAGCACTTTATCGTGAAGAAAGCCCCCCTTCTTTATTAGCTATAACGGAGTATCTGGAAGGGATAAACTTACCATACTTAATGCTTATTCAAACCCAGATGTTAGAAGCCCCCGTTACGCATATAGGGATAAATGTCCATTGGCTCTGAGGTGAATTTTAAACAATGTTTAACTGAGGTTATTCGGTGGATGCAAACTAACCACCTGAAGAGTAATACCGACAAGACGGAGTTAATGCTTTAAGGCAAGGACAGCACATTTGATCCTATATTATGGTGGCCGAATTCCCCCCCGCCCAACACCGTTGGCATAGTAAAAAACCTGGGTGTGAAATTTAACTCCTCCCTATCATTCCATCCGCAAGCAGTGGCAGAAATGTGCTTTAACTTAATAAAATCACAGAAAAATTATTTGACTACCTTCCCCTTTCAGCAAGAAAAACAGTGGCATTTGAACTGATTAGACTATTGTAATAGTATATATGCAGGTACCACTGAAGGGAAACATCCATTACAACACAGTCATTACAACGCACTACCTTTACAACGTGGCTGTTACAACGCAACTGCCTTTACATCGCATGCCATTACAACACAGCCATTACAACGCATGTCACTACAACGCATGCCATTACAACGCATTATAAGATAAGTAATAGGGATTTTTTAAGTTTAAGGGTGGGTATGGGTTTTAGGGTACATGGGAATAGTAATTTTTACCCCTACACTATCCAACACTTACCCGACTGTTGCACTGACAGGTGTGGGAATAGTCATTTTTACCCCTACACTATCCAACACTTTCCCTACTGTTGCACTCACTGGAGTGGGAATAGTAATTTTTACCCCTACACTATCTATCACTTACACTACTGTTGCATTCACTGGTGTGGGAATAGTAATTTTTACCCCTACACTATCAAACACTTACCCTACTGTTTCCCTAAAAGTATTATGCGTTGTAATGGTATGCATTGTAATGGAATATGTTGTAAATGTAGTTTCAAAAAATGTGTTGTGATGGCATGCGTTGTAAAATCATGCGTTGTAATGGATGCTGCGACGTAAATACCGCATTGTAAAAGCATGTGTTGTAAATGTTTGCGTTGTAATGTCATACATTCACCACTGAACACACTCTTCACAAACTTCAGGTAGCACAACACGCAGCCGCAAGGTTAATGCTAAAATTGCCATGTCGTTCATCGGCCTCAGCAGCCCTTAAAACTATCCATTGGCTGCCAATCCACAAGAGAGTCCTCTTTAAAATCATTCCACTTACTGCAAAGCCTACAGAGCAGTAGGACCAAAGTACCTTACTGCCAGATTCACTCATTACACTACCTCTCGGTTTTTGAGATCTTCATCTGCTAACCTTAAACCTCCTACTTTTAGGCTCAAGACTATAGGAGGCAGATCTTTCGTGTTTTTAGGGCTAAGGCCTGGAATCAACTTTCCATGCAGTTGAGACACATTGATTCGGAACCCCTTTTTAGGAAACTATTGAAGATGTGGCTTTTTATGGCCTCGGACTCCATGTGTCATTCATGTGTCATTCATTCAGGTCTATCTCGCTGATACTGAGTTCCAGTTTCTTTTCATTAACTGTTAGGACTTTTTGATTGTTCTTTACCGCCTAGTGCCAGGATGCTCTCTTTGGAGTGACAGTAGCGCTCTATAAATGCTAGATTCATTCATTCATTACAAAAGCACTGGCTGAGTTAGCCTCAAGGATAGCATCAGGACCGGACTCTATTCCTCTTGGGCCTGATTCACAGAACTAACTTACGTCAAAAACGTAAAGGTAAACATAAACGTAAACGTAAAGTTAGTACTTTTTAGGTATTCACAGAATACACTTACTCATTTTGGTATTCACAGAATGAACTTACTCATTTTGGTATTCACAGAATAGTACTAACTTACGTTTACGTTTACGTTTTTGACGTAAGTTAGTTCTGTGAATCAGGCCCACTGGGCCTGATTCACAGAACTAACTTACGTCAAAAACGTAAACGTAAACGTAAAGTTAGTACTATTCTGTGAATACCAAAATGAGTAAGTGTATTCTGTGAATACCTAAAAAGTACTAACTTTACGTTTACGTTTAAGTTTTTGACGTAAGTTAGTTCTGTGAATCAGGCCCCTTGAGTTTTACAAATCATTTGCTGACATTTTGGTCCCTAGATTTGAAGAGCTGGTTAATTCTCAAGCTTTTGTGCAGTCAGTACCTATGTCCCAAGGAAGCATATAGCTCGATTTTTATAAAAAAAGGTTAAAGATCTGCTTAATTGCAGGGCCGTACCATCCAATTTCTTTAATGGATACGGACACTAAAATATAAACTAATGTCCTGGCAAATTGCCTGTCTGCAGTTGTTCCAAACCTAGGGGACAATCAGCAGCATGAGTTCATTCTGGGACAGTATACCGCAGCCCATGTTAATACAGCCCTCCCTGTTTTGGATGTAGCTGAAACAAGTGGCAAGCCTGCGGGCCTGATCCTACTCGACGCTGAAAAGGCATTCAATAGGGTGGCTTGGGGCTTTTTTGGGGAGGTTTTTCCAAAAATTGGGTTCGGACAAAAGATATAGGGTTGATTAAAACCCTCTACACTTCTCTATCTACTAGTATTTTCAGTTTGGTGCAAATATTGAACAGCCTGTCACTTCGACGGTGTACTCGGCAGGGCAGCCCCTGTCCTCACTATTGTCTGCATTATACTTGGAGTCCTTTATCCAGAAACTTAAGCTCCTGGATACTATAACTCCATTGCACCTGAAGGTTATCATCAAGGTAATGTACTATGTGGGTGACATTGCCATTTTTCGTCATCCCCTGCACAGGCACTAGTCAGGATTGTAGCTGCGGCTGCTGACTTTGGCACAGTCTCTGGTTATAAATTGAATATTAGCCAAACCAAATTATAACTATCTCGGCTGTAGTCCCTACTGAACCCTGCAATGTTAATGAGGCACTTTCCTAGGGGTCTGCAATTCTCCACGCACAGAGCAGGTGATTTAGCATAATTACTTGGGACTAAACTATTAATCTATGACACTCTTTCTTAAATGGTATAAACTTCGGTTAGGGCTGATAGGCCACTGCAACCTCATCAAAATGGTTATCCTGCCTCGGTTATAATACCTTTTATCAGTATATACCGTTACACTTCCCAGGAAATTCTTCAAAATGGTAGAGATTAGTTGGCAGGGATTCATATGAGGTTATAAAAATGAGTTGCGCTATACGATATCTGCAGTTTCCTTAGAATATGGGTAGCCTGGCTCTTCCATCTTTGTGGTTGAATTTACTTTATTCATTTGGGTTTCGACTAAGGGCAGTCATGGGGAGGACAGAATGGCAGCTATCCTATCTATTTCCAGAGTACCGGGTTTTTAACTAAGCACCACCATTAAAGTCAGGTTTGATTGGTACAGTCTATTTCAGACGCATAAGGTTAAAGACACTGGTGTTTAATTATAGGGCTGTGCTGCAATTAAGATATACAGTGGAATTTCTGCTTTTACCCAGTTCACCTAACATGAGAGCAACCCCAACTTACCTATGCCCTTGCAAGAAGGTTATTTGCAATTTTGCTTCAGATCAACATTAAGCAACTTGGCCAACAGTTCACTGACAGCATATTGCACTCATTTGAGGAAATCCCAGGTTTGTATTGGGCACATCAACAGGACTTTTTAAAATACCTACAACTTAGGGAGTTTGTACCCACTTCCCAGTTAAAGGTCTCTCTATGTGCCCTAATCTATTGCTGGAGCAGCTCTACCGCCTCCCCAAATCTAGGTCCATTTGCACTTCGTATATTACTTTTCACTCAGATCAGAAAAAGCTTTATTTGGCACAAATTGTCCGAGCCATAAAAGCACAAGATATTAGAATACATTATTACAGTGTAGTTAAAAACATTGATCTCCTAAAACCAGAATTCACACAGTGCCAAAGCAGTTAAAATATAACATAAATGTGAATAACATGGAATTATATACAAATTTCATTCATAAATGCACCAAATCAAATAATAACCATAAGGTTCAAATTGAGTTCTGCTGACACTGTTTACATTTAATCATGAAGCCCTAATGGAATCACCAATAAAGCAAAGCACGTTGTTAAAATTAGCACATTAACCCTTATCAACTTTTCCGGTTTCCTGAATCATCTAAGAAAGCTCTAATATGGATTACTCCAGAGCGAAACAGGGCAACTCTATAGCATACTTTGATATCCCCTAATTCATAAAAAAATTTAAAAGTCGCCTGATGGTAAACAATCCTCTCTTGCAAAAATAATGGTGCTCGGTGGACTGTTCTGATCTATTATCACTGGAACATTTTCTGGTAATTGTGCCCTAGCTCTCATTTTTTGGGACTGCAGTCAAATAATGAAACATTAGAAGGTGGAAGCGAGTTAAAAGATACCAGTGCCGTGTACTGGTAACTATCGTAAAGTACATTTTACACCCTGGCTGCTCATCCCATACTCTGTACTGCCCCACTGTAAACTTAGGAAGGTCTACTTGTTCCCTCTTCCCACAACAGGCTTCCAGAACATGCTCTCTAATGTCTTTTTTTGAATACCTTATGATAAGCTCTGGATGAGATCACAAATCTCTCTACGTCTGGTCTGAGATCAGCTCTCTCCCCAGCAGCTCTGCTCTGACTTGCCTTGCCGCTGATTCAGTTTCACCTCCCCTGCCTGGGGTTCGAGGCCGCTGCAGTCCGCTCCTTGCTGAGTCCGTTCCAGCCTGCCAGCTCGTTTCAGCCTGGTCAGTGCTCCTCACTGCGTCCTGCGCTGTTGTTTGCCTCTTTTTGCTTACTGTAATTGTACTGCTCATTTTATTTAAGTGTTTAACATCTGTACTGCTCATTTTGTTTAACTGTTTAAGTTCTGTGCCCTGTGCTTAGTTTTTGTTCTGTCCCTGCGTGCCCAGCTCTCTCCCCACTGCTGCTGGCCCTGCGGCCCCTCCCCCCTGCCAACACCCGTTCCCGCCTCCCAGCTGCTCATCCCTCCCCTACTTAATGGCGGCCGCTGTGGGCGCACGAGCAAGACCTCTGACCTCTGGTCTGAGATCTGCTCTCTCCCCAGCAGCTCCGCTGTGCCTTGCCTCGCCGCTGACTCCATTTCGCCTCCCCTGCCTGGGGTTCGAGGCCGCTGCCGTCCACTCCTTGCTGTGCCCGTTCCAGCCTGCCAGCTCGTTTCAGCCTGGTCAGTGCTCCTCGCTGCGTCCTGGCTGTTGTTTGCCTCTTTTTGCTTACTGTAATTGTACTGCTCATTTTGTTTAACTGTTTAACTTCTGTACTGCTCATTTTGTTTAACTGTTTAACTTCTGTGCCCTGTGCCTAGTTTTCGTTCTGTCCCTGCATGCCCGGCTCTCTCCCTGCGGCTGCTGCCCCTGTGGCCCCTCCCCCCTGCCGCCGCCCATTCCCGCCTCCCAGCTGCTCGTCCCTCCCCCCTCCCCTACTTATTGGCAGCCGCTGCGCGGTCGCGCCGCTGGCGCACCAAAGGTACGTCAAATCAAGCCTGTCTGCGACCCGACCGCAGCCAGTGCCAGGAACCCTGGATCTCCGACCATCCACCGCTACGACTCAGCTGCCCTCCTCGTACTCAACCCCGGAAGGAACAACCTCTGCCAGCAGTCCACGCCCAACACAACCCACGGCCAGTTCTCCTGCTGCCACTGACACCAGACCTTCAACACCGCCCCGCCGCCAACACCGCCGATGCCCTGAGGTGCATCCTTCTCAACATATGCTCCCTGCACAGACACACCGTAGAGATCTGGAACCTCCTAGACACCCTCTCACCAGACGTCACCTTCTTTACAGAAACCTGGACCAACGCCTCCTCTGCCCCCGACATCGCCATCCTGGACGGATACAAGATCCAGAGGAAGGACCGCCCCAACCACCCGGGAGGAGGAATCGCCATTGCACACAAAAACTCCCTCTGCCTCTCCACCTCGAGCGACGCCTTCTCCGCCACTGAACACCTGCATTTCCAGGTCCAGACCAGCCCCAACTCCACATTCCGGGACACCCTTGCCTACAGACCACACGCCCCCGTGCCCTCTTCACCAACACCATCACCGACCTCATCGCACCCCACGCCATCACCTCCATCGACTACATACTCATCGGAGACCTGAACTTCCACCTTGACAACCCCAGCGACCCCAACTCCACCACCCTCCTGGACAACCTCGCCAGCATCGGACTGAAACAACTCATCACCACACCCACCCACAAGGCAGGACACACACTTGACCCCATCTTCGCAGGAGGAAACAACATCCACTTCAGCCACACCATGCAACCCCCATGGACTGACCATCACTGTGTACACTTCCTAGTCGACAAATCCAGGCCGCCAAAACCAGCCCCACGCCCTCCGCGAAGGAACTGAAGCAGAGTCAACTAGGAGCAGCTCAAGTCCACCCTCAACCGCGACACCCCCACTGCTGCAACCGACGCCAACCTCGCAGCCAGGGAACTTCGCACATGGATCTCCAACTTTTCAGACAAGCTCGCCCGATACGCAAATCCGACAGACAGCGCCCCAGGAAAGCCACCTGTTTTACCGCCGAACTCCAAGAAGCCAGACGCACCTGCAGACGCCTCGAGAAGAACTGGAGAAACTGCAAGATGCCTGAAAACCACAGCACTTACAAGAACGCCATGATGGAATACCATCAACACATCAGAACCACCAAAAGAACCTTTATCCACAACAAAATCCTCGCCAACTCCAGCAACTCCAAGGAACTCTTCAGCGTAATCCAGAAACTCACCAAGCCTCCCAACGAAACCACAGAAATCACCCCCTCCCAGGACCTATGCGACAAGCTCGGAACCTACTTCCATATGAAAATCATAAACCTGTATGACAACTTCAATGACCAAACACCTGACTCCTCCACCACCTTGCCCTCCGGCAACGCCAGCCAGCCAACCATCTTCTCCTGGACACTGGTCACGACCAAGGAAACTGCAGTAACCATGAAAGGCATCCACTCGGGGGCCCTCACCGACCCCTGCCCACCACACATCTACCACAGAGTAGCCACCGCCATCGCACCAGAACTACGACACACCATCAACGCCACCTTCAAGACCCCAATGACTGGAAACACGCAGAAGTCAGGCCCCTACTTAAGAAGTCCTCAGCAGATCCCACGGACCTCAAGAACTACCGGCCCATTTCTCTAATCCCCTTCGTAGCAAAAGTCTCTGAGGAGACTGTCAATGTACATCTTACAAGGTTCATTGAAGACAACTCCATCCTCGACCCCTCCAAATCCGGATTCCGCAGCAACCACAGCACTGAGACCACCCTACTCGCCACCACAGACGACATCCGCACCCTCCTTGACAAAGGCCACACCGCAGCCCTGATCCTACTAGACCTGTCAGCAGCATTCAACGCCGTCTCCCACTGCACACTCGCAACACGACTACATGAAACCAGCATACAAGGAACCGCCCTCGACTGGATCCGCTCGTTCCTCACCGGCAGAAGCCAAAGAATCAGACTGACACCTTTCCTCTCCGAACCCACAGTAATCAACTGCAGAGTACCCCAGGGATCATCACTCAGCCCAACCCTCTTCAACATCTACATGGCCCCCCTCGTCGACATCGTCAGACAGCACGGCCTCAGCATAGTATCCTACGCCGACGATACCCAGCTCATCCTCTCCCTCACCAAGGACCCCACCACCACCATACTCAACTTCCAGGAAGGAATGCAGGACGTCACATCCAGGATGATCAACAGCTGCCTGAAACTCAACTCGGAGAAAACAGAAGTCCTCGTCCTTGGAACCACCCTGTCAGCATGGAACGACCTGGTGGGCCGCTGCCCTCTGCAGCCCTCCAACCCCCACGGACCATGCCAGAAACCTCAGCATCGTACTCAGCTCCTCCCTCTCCATGAACCGACAGGTCAACGCCGTCGCCTCCAGCTGCTTCAACACCCTACGCATCCTCCGCAAGACCTTCAAATGGATCCCCCCCGAGTCAAGAAAGACAGTCACACACACACTAATAACCAGCAGACTGGACTACGGAAACGCCTTCCACGCCGGCATCAACAAGTTTCTGCTCCGCAAGCTCCAGCCAATACAAAACACCGCAGCCAGACTTTTCCTCGGCATCCCTCGACACAAGCACATCAGCAAACACCTACGGAACCTCTGTTGGCTCCCCGTTGAGAAGAGAGTCACTTTCAAGATACTCACCCACGCCTACAAATGCCTCCACAACACCGGACCCCATTACCTCAATGAGAGATTCACCTTCCACATACCCAAAAGAAACCTCAGATTCACCACCCTCACCCTCGCTGAAACCCCTCGCATCCCCAGAACTAGGACAGGGGGAAGAGCCTTCTCCTACATTGCAGGCAAGGCCTGGAACGAGCTCCCGATCTACATCAGACGTGCACCCTCGCTGAACACCTTCAGAAAGGCCCTCAAGACCTGGCTCTTCGACTGACCGGAACTGCTGACCCCCACCCCCCCAGCACCTTGAGACCCTCACAGGAAAGTAGTGCGCTTACAATTTCCCTGATTGATTTATTGATTGATAAGCCTGGTCCAGGCCCAACAGGGCCTGTTTTATGTTCCGTAACCATGGGATTCTATTCATCATATCTAGGTACATACAGTCCTTAAGAATTAACTTGGTGAATAGAGTTTCTTGTTTGAACCAAACAGATCACCACAATAATAGGGGTTTAGTTTGAAGGATATCTGAAAGGAAATCAACAACCAATGCACAATAGATGCCAGGGTAGAGCAGGGTAGTGCCAGCAATCTCCTTTAAAAGGTTTTCTGTTGTCTGTAGGACACTCTTCTCCCCTATAACCCTCATCCCTGCACCATAAACTGCAGTTGAAATTGGGCAATAGGTTTGTTGCCCAACCTAGAGACAAGCCTCATCAGCGCTTCATTAGCCCTGATCATGTTAGAGACACAAATCTCCCTTTGGCGCTGCCAGCCCAGTCCCTTCGAACCCCTCTCCTTATACCAAAAGGTTCTGTTAGTTCGCCCTGTCTTCCAAATCTAACTTTTGCCTCTAGATGTTTGTACAAATGGACAAAAAATAAAATAATCTCCTTAGCGCCCCTTTTTGTCTAAACATTCCCAGAGTTTCCTGTGATTAACTAAATCAAAGGCACTACTAAGATCAATGAAACAAATATGCAGTGATCCGTCCATGGCTTGGGTATACTTCCCCATTAATAGGGTCATGTTGAGCGATTGATCAACTGTCCCCAAACCTTTCCTAAACCCATACTGGGCACTGGAGAGAATTTTGTTCTCTGCAGCCCATAGTTCCAATCTGTCTAGCAAGACTCTCCCCAACAATTTGGTGGAGGAGTCTAGCAGTGAGATGGGCCGGTAACATTTCTGTTCATTTCTTGAACCCTTCTTAAAAATGGGTATAATGAGAAGATTGACCAGGTAGGGGGTACAACCCTGGTTCCTGCTGCTTGGAGAACCTTGGTTAGAAAAGGGGCCCATAAATTTGGCTCAGAACTATACACATCCATTGAGACCCCATCTTGTCCTGTGACCTTACCCTTTGGGCTGTTGTTAATAGCGCTCACTACCTTCTCAAAAGTAAATGTTATACAGGTGGGTTGCTCAGCTGCCCAAATGCAGAGGTCACCCTCATCTGGGTCAGACTTAGAGAATATCAAACAAAAAAGGTCCACCCATTGGGCAGGAGTAATTGCAGATTCCATATCGGGGTCTGTTCCCTTGGTAAACAGGAAGGTGTTAACGGTTCTCAAGAACAGAACATTATCTTTAGTTTTGGCGGCCTGTACCAGGTACACCCAAGCCTCCCATGTAGGAATTTCTTCCCGGTCTTTAAAGCATTGTTGTAATTTGCTTCAGCTGCCCTGACTGCCTGACTGCCTGTTGGTTTAGGATTTTAATCATTCTGTTTCTAGCCTTTGTGCATTCCCCATCAAACCACCCATTCCTTTCCTTCCCACAAGATTTAACCTGAAGGAAGTGACCTGAATAGGGTCACCCGGGTCACTCGCGACCACCTCTCGGCCTTCCAAACAAACGAAGAGTCGTCAGATAGTAGAAAATACAAACCAAAGTTATTTATTCGTATTGCGCTGCAGCGGGGCCCAGTCTGACCAGTCTCCTAAGATGACTGCCGAGGGACTGACTTCAGAACACTTGGTAAAACATAATATACATTTCCAATACCCACAAGACACGCCCAGGCTGGAAATTTCCAGTTGGGACCAGTTACACAATGAAGAGACAGAGAGATAAGTTTCGATTCTGAGTCTGAGCACACACACTATCTGTGCGTCAAGGTCACCCTGCCTGCCTTCGCAGCTAAGCCAGTGGGAGCAGGCTTCCATCTCATGGGAAAGGTATGCAGAAGTGCAAAACAATGTATTCATTAGTACAGCGATGGCCAACCTTGAGAGACACAGAAAATTCAGCATGGCTACTACTTGCAGAGCCAGGGAGCAATTAATTTCGATCATGGCCTAGAATTGGCGGCTAAAGAAAAATGGCGCAGCAAAGGCTAACTTAAGCATCATTATGTACGGTAGCACAGATCAGAATTTTCATTTAATTCCAACAGACCCTCCTTTTAGTCTTAGCTAAGCCATTTTTCTCGCACTATCTAGAATTGAAGTCTAGACATATTGCAAGTGTAAAAAACATTACTATAGGCTAGGGCGTACGTAGTCAGTATGCAAATATACCTGCACCAAACTACATCATCTTAGCAATCCTGCTAGAGCTCAATCACAGCATGTATATTATGGACAGGGACTGACTGAACAGGTATGAGAACCTTAACGCAATGTGCACAACAAGCTAGGAGACCGAGCATACAGGGGCATATTTTTTGTGTCAGCAACTCTTTTGGCTCAGAGCAAGAACATACTTTTACATTGTACCTGATGAAATATGCGATACGTAGATGGGGCAACAAATACAGTGGGAAAAAGAAAAGAGAGGCAACATTTGCAAGTCATCCCCTTGGAGGCCAAGCATGAGCTTGTGACCCACAGGCGAAGTAAACATTATGATGCAGGATCTAAGACGGGCTTGTTGTCATGTTCAGTCTGTAAGTGAAGTCACATGTGCTCTCACCCACCTTAATCTCTCCCGCCCCCTGGATACAAAACTAACTGTCATATTAACCACCGTTACCGTCATCTGCTTAATGTACATATTCATTTGCAGTGCAAAAATCAATAAATGTCATATCTGGAACAGAAAAACGGAACTGAAGGTACACCAAGCGAAACAATTGTATTATCAGTGTATGTCTTCCGGTGCTCCCCTTTGTGAGGAGCCAAAGTAACAAACATGTGTTCAGGAAAAAACTGGTGTTGTACCAACCAGGGAGTGCACAGGAGACATCTCATTCAGGAAGTAGGATATCCCTAACACAATTATTAGCGCAATAACAACTATGGGTGCAAACACTATTTTACTTTTCGTGGACCAACCCCGCTCTGCACGCGGAGGTGTAAAGGGTTGTTCTTCCTCAACAATTGGGCGACCAAAAGGATACATTGTTGTTAGAGGGAAAGAAATGCAATGCAATGGGGCAAGCGGCTAAGAAACAAGAGAATGGGCAACATTTTCCAGCGTCCTTCAGAGCCTCGCTGGGAGACTCCTAGTGTTCATCTACTGTTGTGCTACTGAGCACAGCGGTGGGGCAGCACGATTGCGGCCCTTTGAAGAAATCCCACGCCGTCCAGGATAGGGCACCCCCCCTTTTTGGGAAGACACCCTCAGCTTATCCTGTCCAGTGTCTCGGACAATGCACCAAACTCCCTTTCCCTAAGCTATCGTTGGTACCGCTGGCAGGGTACATACACCCTATTCTTCATCCATGCAGTCCATCCCTGCTAATCTGACTTCTCCTTTGGTGCACTGTTCCTCCATCTGAGGGCACAAATCATAGCCAGTGACTCCAGGTACAGAATGATCGAGGAATTGTTACTCCTGGATAGCTCCTCTCTCTTTTGTTTTTCAGTGGTACTGCCTCATTCTGCACTTCATTATGCTGCAGATCCGTCTCAGCCTTATTCACTTCGAATTGCCCATAACAAGCAGCCAGGCTGGGCATCGCATCCGGGCCCCTCTGATGTGACTGCAGGGCGTCCCAGACCCATGAGTGAATATAATGCAAACCTTCAGTTAACTGGAAAAGATAATTTTTTTTTGTACCAACAATGAGTAGTGGAGTAAGCCTCAATCCATTTACTAAACTCTTTAAGAACAATCAGGACATCCTTTGAATTGTTGCATCTGTCTATTCCTACATTATTCATCTGAAGAACCTCAAAAGGAAAAGTGTGTGGTCTGAAATTACCGGGGGGGCATGCGGGCACCCTTTCCAGGATTGTGCATGATGCGCACCATACAGTACACGGGCTGGGCAATGTGTCATTATAACCACAGGAAATACATATGCATTCGGCAACATTCTTTTTTCTTCCCTGGCCTATCAATTCACCATCCCTTGTTCTTTCAATTGTGCCATACTTTCAACTTAAACATCGTGACTTCCGGTACCCAACCACCAGGGCCTGCTACAAACATTCTTTTCACTTTAGTTTGATCATTTTCCTTAGCTGTCTGATCTGCAAACACATTATCCCTTCCCACATCATCAGTTACTTTCTGGTGGGCACTACACTTACAATTCTCAAGCTCTAATAAAGGCGGCTAACTCAGTTACTCGGGCTAACTGATAAGGGACTCGTGAGATCTCTGCGACTGTATGTAGTGTTGCTATAGTATAAGCAATAGTGGTGGTGCCACCTGGGAATTTAAACAAGAGCCATCAACATATAGTTCCCCTTGAGGGTCAGATAAGGGAACATCAGTCTAGTCTATCAGTACTCTCATCTCCTTTTCCTTTTCAATTCCATCATTTGGCAGAAGGGAGGGGCAGTAACATGGATGAATTCAAAGTGGCACATCTTTTAATCACGATATTTTTGGCGAACAATACTAATTTATAGCCAGTTAGACGTGCACTGGTAAGGTGCTGTGTCTCTTTTTTTTTATTCAAAGGTGTGTTCACAGCATGGGGTACCATAACTGTGAGATCAGTGACTAAAACAAGTCCAATCGATTGTCGTATGGAGACGGCCACCGTCATGACCGCCCCTAGACAGCTCGGGAGGGCTCTTGCGACAGCATCAAAGCAGAAAGTGCACAACAAGCCGTCTCATGTACTTACAACACAAAACTGCACGCAACAATTTGTGTACCAAGCACAGGAGCCGAAAAAAATGCAGTTTGTTAGTTGCCCAAGTGTTAGTTGCCCAAATGACTGCTTCAGGCAATGAGGATAAAGGCTCATGCACCTTATGCACTTCTTTAATGTGTTAGTTCGCCAAGGAGCTAATCTCCCACCCCCCTTCAACAGTAGGTGACCGAAGTAGGTAACCTCCTGTCGACAATACTTACCCTTGGAAAGGCATACTCCATGGCCATTCGAAGCTAAATGCAACAACAATTTAACTGTACTGTCCCTACAACTTTGCCCTGTGTCTGAAATGATGAGCAAGTAAGAGGGAACCACATTTTCGTTCACTTCACACAAATCAGTCACAAAATTGTAAACACAATCGGAATAGTGGGGCTATTACAAATAGTAACAGTCGTATCCTCAATCACGCCTTTCTCAACCAAATCTTGCATCCTGCACAACAAGGCTTGCTGCCCCGCCCATTGTATCCGATAGTAAGGGATGGGAGGCAAGAGAGCATTGTCTGTATCCTGGATCAAAAACCCACGATATCGGTAGCAATCCCACCTCTGCATCCCCTGTTGCCCACAAAGTGAATGACACATCCGCAGAACTCACGGGGGAGACGAACACTATTCACTGGCAACCACAACACTGCTTATGTTAAGACCCATCATCATACATTCACCACAATTAAACATTCACAAACGGAGAATCCACAGTAAAAGGACCAATAATCAAAGCAAGAGGGCGCAAAATGTGTGTTATAACTGGTACATCCGAAGAATCTACCGAATCACTCATAATATTGTGCTATGTTAAATATGTAACAGAAAGAGGCAATGTAGACCAAATATTCTCAAATGTCTGGAACTAAGTCTCTGTTTCAGAAAGCGCATTAGAAACAAATCTGTGAACAAACAATCAAATCCCCTTTCACGACACAAATCCTGCCCACTATAATCTAGGAACACCTTCAAGTCAAGTAAAAAAACAACATCAGACATACTCTCACCTTTCCTCTGGCGACATGCCGTTAACTTACCCCAATCTTCTCGTTTTTGTTTTCAGCAGAATAAGAGAACCCAAATACATGACAATGTGGCCTAACAAAATAAGGATCCCTGGTAATATCACACAAAACCTGCGGCGCACATCATAGAGGCATTGTGGGAACATGGCGGCGGGTTAGTCTGCTCCGCGAGCTCCTCTCCACCTCCCGGCACAGTTGAAAAATATTCCTGGGCTTAGCGGAATATTTGGCATGTTATGTTACTTACGGAAGGTGGCGGTTCGTTAAGGGCTGCCTGGTTCTTCCTTTTGTGCCTGTTTTGGTGACTTTGCCGGCTTTTTTCCCCCCGCTTCCGTCTGGCGGCTAGTTCTTGGCCGCGCTTCTCGCTGCTTCAGGCATTCGTCGGCAGTGGTCTGTTGACGGGGGTGGCGTTTGAGCGGCTCGCAGTGGCTGGGCTGGTCGGCTTGTGGGCTGGCCCGGAACGCGGGACTGGATTTGGCACGGCTGAGCGGGAGCTCCGCGAGTGGTTACGGCAGAGGGCGGCTGTTGCAGGCAGCGTTCGGGATCCGTATCGACAGGCGCGTGGCTGCAAGGATCTCGCTGCATGGAACGCCAGGTAGGATTGGAACATACAAAAAGATATTCACTAGTGGTTACGCTAACAAGGATAAGGCAGAGTTTGGATTTAATAAATCAACTGAGAGTTTTTTACTGGAAAAACCCCCGGTTGATTCACAAAACTCACAAGGGCATAGAACAGCGCTTCAACCGCTCTTTCCTACCACTAACTACCAGTTCCAGCAGATTAAAATTAGCGGGTGTCCTAGTTTGGTTCAGCCTATGACCCCCAGATGAGCTAAAAATTCAAATAAAGGGGATTTTAATGCGATCTCCCCCTCAAACCAACCCCCAAAGAGAAAAAGGAAAGTAACACCAAAGACACAAGCCCTGGAACCCCCCCAATCTGATAAAAGGGGTTCCTCTGACAACTCATCCCCACTTAAGTCATCTGACCCATTGGAGAGCAGGCATTCACAAGCGGTAGCAGAAGAGAAAGCCATAACCTCAGTGCATCCTACTAGATACACCTTGCGTAATAAAATTTTCAATCCGTCGGAGTATTTGGAAGCTTCTTCTACTATCACTTTCTTGGTCCCTACCTCAGGGAACCCCCCCATTAAGAAACCAAGCAAGAACGCAAAGGGGACCCAGCAAGTCATTTCGTCTACACGACAATTGAAAGAAACGCCAATTCTCAAGATCACGCCGTCCTTAAGATCTTATTTTAAAGTACAGGAAAAAACACAACAAATTGCGGCCTTGTCATCGGACGAGCTTCAGTTATCTATAGGTAAGGGCAAGGGGAAGAAATCGCCAACTAACACACTAAAGTTATTAGAGGTGAAAATGGCCACAATGGAAACTACTCCGGTTCCTGGTGAGGCAGGGTTCGCTAACATTACAACTACTAATAGGTTTGAGGTATTAGGTGAAAATGGCTTGGAATCTGTCTCTGGCGCTGACTCCTCTAACTCCACGTCAGCCTCATTAGTAATACCATCAGTTTCAATTACTCCCGACCAGCAAAACCTGGCACATATGTTAGATGCCTTATCTTCGGAAATTCGGAGTAAGTTCGCTATCTCAGAGACGAATCAGGCTAAAATACAAGAGTCTTGTGAATCTTTAGAAGCCAAAATGTCTGCGATTACCGAAAGAATATGTGTAATGGAAGCCTCTATAGAAGCCCTGAATAAACAAGTTGAGATCAACTGTACTGAGATCCAGGCATTAAAAAAGGGAGAAAAGGACATTCTAGATAAACTGGAGACCCTAGAAAATAATGCCAGACGCAACAACATTAAAATTCTGAATATCCCAGAGGGGTCAGAGGGGGAGAACATCAAAAACTATATCATAAATTTCTTAAAAGAGATTATCCCCACTGTGGATGTTAGGGAATTGGAATCAGATATCCAGAGAATTCACAGAGACCCTTTTTCCAAAAATCCAAACAGAAAAATCCTCGGCGAATTTTGGTTAACTTTAAAACGTATGCTCTAAAAGAGTATTATCAGAAGCCTTAAAAGCTGGCAGCTTTACGAAAGGGGACTGGGTATTTCGGATAAGGTCAGACCTTTCAAGAATTACGCAGGACAGACAGTGGGAACTGGGGAAATTCATGCCAATTCTAAGATCAATGGGCGCTTCAGTACAGTTGAGGTTTCCTGCCCTACGTAGGGTGATGTGGAAAAACAAAATGTCTAATTTTAGAGACCCTAAGGAGGTTGGGACCTTTATTGACCAAATTAAAGCTCAGGGATAATTTTGCAGGGAAGTTTGTTATAAGCATCGGTTTTCCGGGTGAGTGGGTAGTGAGCTCACAGGGGTTAATTTACATCACACCCAATGTGGTTTAGGAGGGTTCCCGGGGGTGTGGGGGGGGTAGGGACACACAAGAAGAAAGTAATGTTGGTTTTTCACTGGGTGGGGAGCAAAATAGGGAGAAAAAAAGAAAAAGTCCTCATATATATTTTTGTTAAGGAAGTTGTTAACCAGAAATGATTAGCTTGTAATCAGGGTGCGCTCTCCTGGACTAGAGATAAGGCGCTTTGGTCTGGCTTAAATGACTGAAGTCACTCCAACCAGAATTTGTACATGGAATATTATTGGCCTCAGGGTAGTGAGTAGATGGAGGAGGATTTTTCAATACCTAAGTCAAGCTGATTTTGATATTATGATTCTACAAGAAACTCACCTCACAATTGACGAATGGGAGGCGGCTGTCGCTAAGCAAAGATGGATTGATTGTTCGCTTCATACCACGCAACCCTATTGTACTAAAGGTGTGGCCATTATTGTTAAAAAATCTGCCAAAGCAATCTTGGGTTCCTCCAAGATAGACAACAAGGGGCGCTGAATTATGACAGACATTAAAATACAAAATGAGTGGGTGGTTCTGGTGGGATACTACGGCCCAAACATAGACGATGAGTCAACTCTCAGAACTATATACAATCACTTACTTGAAACTAACTTTCCGATCATTATGGGTGGTGATTTTAATATTCTACTGAACCCCTCTCTTGATAGGTCCAAGGGGGGAGGATTGTACCTACGAAAATGGGCTCCCTGATTAAAGTCCTTATGGATGACCTGAATCTTGTAGATATTTGGAGAGTAAAAAATAGGACCGTAACAGGCCCTCAAAATTTTACTTTTCATAACAAAAAACACAGTCATCGTTCTAGAATCGATTACTTTTTGATAGATTCTAGACTAAGAAATAATGTTAGTGCAGTATCTCACATCCCAGAACACTTATCAGATCATTCAGTGGTCCAGATAGACTTAACATTTTCTAGTCAACCGGAAACAAAAAGATGGACGTTCAATAAAGCTCTTCTTAAAGATGTCTCTGTAGTTGAAAGCTAAAGACGGACACCTTGTTCTTTTTTGAAGTGAACGATCTTTCAGCTCCAATGGAGGTAGTATGGAATGCCTATAAGGCATTTATCAGAGGTAGAATCATTTGCATCTCAGCTAAAATTAACAAGGAAGTTAAAGAAAGATTTAGGTTATTGGAAGCCGAAATTCTTAGAGCCTCGCTTAATCAAGTAGCCAATCAAAATAATGTAGAACTGAGGGAGGAAAGTTCTGAGTTACTAGCTAAGCGGCAAGATATGTCAGACTATCTCGACAGTATTACTAGAAGAAGATGGGAAGTTAGTAAACTCGCTAATTATGAATATGGAGAAAGGTGTGGGAAACTCCTGGCCTGGAAATCTTGAGTCAATCAAACCAGAAACTTAATTAAGGAGATCTGTAATGCAGAAACAGGGGAGATAATCCCAGATAGGGCCAATATGGAAAAAGCGTTTGAATTATTTTTTCAAAAACTGTATACTGAAGACCTAGAGGTCCCAGACTCCCAAATAAAAAATTATCTGGATAAAGTCTCCTTACAGCCTCTATGTGGAGACCAGGCCCAACAGTTAAATAGGAATCTCACACTACTTGAAATAAAAACTACAATAAAAAATCTAAAAAGAGGAAGTGCCGCAGGTTTAGATGCCATTCCCAATAAGTTCTACATTGCTCTTAATGAGACTCTTGCCCCCGTTATGGAGAAATTATTTGAAAGCATTTTCTCTAACAATTCTCCAATCCCCAGCTCCTGGAATGAGGCAGCGGTTTCTTTGATTTTGAAGCCCAATAAAGATTAAAAAAATTGTGAGTCCTATAGACCTATCTCCCTGCTGAATTGTGATTATAAAATCTTTGCACAAATCTTAGCAGGGAGACTGAATAACATGATGGGGCACTTAGTTCATCCTGATCAAAAGGGGTTTATTAGAGGATGCCAACTGCATGATTTAACTCATGAGCTGATAGGAGCAATTGATATCGCCTCAGCTATCAATCTGCCACTCACAATTTTTGCATTTGACGCGGCTAAAGCATTTGACCGGGTGAGCTGGTCTTGCTTACACCACATAGTCCAAGCGTTCGGTTTAGGAGAACATTTTTCAAAGACTATTAGCAACATCTATAAAACTCCTACAGCAAGGATAATATTCAACGGAAATTTAACCAACTTAATTAGTTTAGAGCGAGGCACTAGGCAGGGTTGCCCCCTTTCCCCTCTCCTTTTCGATCTCTACATAGAACCACTGGCACTTAACATCAGGACCAGTGAGCTCTTTGCTCCATTTGAATATAGAGGATGGGTAAAAAATCTGGCCTTGTATGCTGATGATCTGATGATCTTTACGAAAGAATCACCAGCAATTTTGCCAAAGTTGGAGCAACTTCTGATAGATTTTGGGAAGATATATGGTTATTTAATTAACACACAAAAAACTGAAATCATGTCATGGAATTTGCAATCCAGCTCGCCTTTAGTTCATCATCAAATAAGATACTTAGGCATTCAAATTACTCAGGATATTGACAAATTGGCCCAGGTCAATTTGGAGGTTAAAAGGAAAGAGGTCAGATCCTTATTGAGATCCTGGAGTAACCTTCCATTGTAAATTCTTGGCCGATCCAATCTTGTTAAAATGTCTGTTTTGCCCAAAATTACATTTATCTTTGACACAATCCCTTTACTATTTAGCTCGGCCTCCTTAAAAATTTACAGTCGGACATAAATAGTTTTCTTTGGGATGACAAAGGGGTCAGGATTGCATGGAAGAAATTAAGATGTGAGAAAGCAGCTGGGGGAATAGCCAGCTCTGACCTCTGTTTTTACAGCTGGGCTTTCCATTTTAAGAATACGAGATCTCTTCTACTTGATTCTACCTGCTTTCCGCCTTATCTCTTAGCCATTTCAAACAGTGTCCCTCAGGGGGGAGATGGGTTTCTCTTTAAATTCGGACATCCCAAGTATTTAAAAAAGTCAAACTGAAGGTGTTACGATCGGCCTGTGAACTATGGTTCCAGATGAGGAAGCTTTTTAGAATTCCATACTATTGCTCACGCGCTCCTATACGGAACTCTCCGGCTACCCCAGACTGCCTAAACGTCAGCTTATCAGCCCCTCTATGGGAAAATGGCTTTCATAAATGGGGCCAATTACTGCGAGATAATAAACTACTGCCATGGGATGAGTTTAACTCACAAACAAACCAAAAGCTATCCAGATTTAAATTTTATCAACTGTCTCAGTGGGCTGCAAACCAGGGCAGAGATGGACTTATAAACGAGCTGGAGGATAAGTTTTTGGTTCCTCTTCACCAAAGCAAAGAAGTGTCTAAATGGTACTGGCTTTTTGATTAAAGGAGATCCACCACCACTGCCTATGGAGGAGCCCTGGAGAAGAGAACTGCCTTCCAGCGACATCACATCTTATTGGCAAGTATCTTTGTGCACTTTATGGAGGGTTGTCAAGGCTGCACCATTGAGGAGAAATCATCTGTTCACAATCCATAGAGCTTATTGGACCCCGAAGAGGCTTTCCAAGCTGGGAGGTGGAGAGAAGTCTTGCGTGAAATGCAATCTGGGGAGCGCGGATGATGTGCACATGTTCATGCAGTGTCCTCAGATCCAGGGCTTCTGGAGGCAAGTGGGTAAGACTATCTCAGATGTAATTGGCCAAGAAATCAAGGTAAGCCTGGAATTTTTCCTGAAGATAGTATGAATAACAAACTGTCAAATGTTCAAGCTTCACTTCTGTTTATTCTAATTCTTCTGGCAAGAAGGGAAATTTGTCTAAACTGGGTTTCCCCCATTTCGCCAAAGTTTTTAGATTGGGTCACGTCTGTTAAAAGAGTCCATAACTGGGACATGGGATGTAAGTCAAAGAAAAGAACGAGATTTTGGGGGTTATGGGAAGAGTGGGTTAACAACTTGGGTCTTGAAACTTCCTAGTATAAACAAAAGTCCAATGATTAGGAAACAAGTGAGTTTTTGGGAAGATGGTTTATGCAGAAACCATGGCCTCGATACTATTCTTGTTAATTCCCAAGCGTCATGTGGTCGGCGACTCTAGGAACCCTTGAGGTGGAAAGAGATCTACAGGGTTGCGTGTCCCCCTACTGGGTCCAGGAGGGTGCCATGGTACCGCTTTAAGACCACTCACTTTCTTTCTTGAATGAGGACAAAAAAAAAAAAAAAACCTGCGGCGCAGCATCTTTGAAAACACTGCTCCTAGAAACCAAGCAATATAGCAGTCATATTCCTAAGGACAAACTGTTGCACAAAAGGCTCATAATTTCTATCACATTCCACACACCTACCACACGAATCCACTGAGCAGCTTAATCGGCTATTACCCTCTTCTCTCCATTTCCCACTTCAGATCACATGTACGGACCCACACGTTCCTCCAATTTCGTCCAGTCTCTATCCTCCAATCTACATACCCGTGTCCCAGTACTCACTAATGCCGGGGGATGAATACCCACAGTGGGAGTAGCAACAGAAATAACAGACATAATCATCGCTGTAGGCTATGTCGCAAGTATAAGAGTTAGCGAAAAAGAATTTAATGTTCTCTGACTTTTTATTCATTAGTCAAGTATCAATCATGTTACAGAATTGAATATAGGACTAAATAGAAGTAATACAGAACATATTATATATTGTCTCTCAGCTGCGGTGTTCCTCAGGGATCATCCCGGAGTCCCACTCTATTTAATGTATATATGAGCCCGCTCGCTGAAATGGTTCTTCCTTTTGGTGTCAACATTATCACTTACGCTGACGATACACAACTCGTCTTGGCCTTAAACCACTCTGACAACTCCTCCCCCGGCCTAGGCCCATGCCATGAGAAGGTGGCCTAGTGGATGGATCTTTCATATCTGAAATTGAACAGAGATAAGACGGAACTGATGCTCCGAGGCAACTCCCCTTTCTTTAATTCAGGACTGCTGTGGCCAGACTGTCTCTGCCCCGCTCCTGCTCCCAAAAATCAGGTCAAAAGCCTGGGCATATGTCTTGACAGTGATCTGAATTTCAAGCACCAAGCTCTGAAACTGGTGGCCACCTGCTATGAAATCCTCAGGATGCTTTGGAATTTTTTCCCTCTTATACCCTTCCTTTGCAAGGAGACTCATGGTCCAGGCTCTTATTCTTTCCCGCCTGGACTACAGGAATGCCCTTTATCTAGGAGCTTCCTATGCAACCATCACGAAACTATAGACTGTGCAAAACTGTGCAGCGCGCATGCTCCTATGTATTCCTAACCGCCAATCTGCTAAACCAGCACTCAATACCCATCACTGACTTTCCATACTGGAGAGAATTAAAGTCAACTCTCTCTGTATTGTTCACAAGTCCTTAGAAGGGAAGGGACCGCCTATCAAGCTCTCTATCATCTCGCCCTACCATCCTAACAGGTGCCTGCGCTCGGACAACCTCCGTCTGGCCTTCGTTCCCAGAATAAAAAAATAAAAAAGGCAAGCAGCGGAGGCCTTTATTTTTTTCCTATAATGCTGCCAGGCTGTAGAACACCCTTCCCCCTCACATTCATCATGAATCCAACCTTTAGCCTTCCGGAAACTCCTCAAAACATATTTTTTCCTTAATCTTGCTCAGTAATTTTGTCTTTGTCTGTGCACAGCTGGTATTAGCGCTGGGATGCCCTCGGGTAGCTATGCGCTCTATAAATATTTGTCATTCATTCATACAAAACACTCCATAAAGGAAGGAAACCATATTTCAATGGAAAGTGAGGCATAAAAGTCAGTCAGGACGCTTAAAGGGTGCAGGAAATATAATGCAAGAGTTATTTTAGCATATAGCCAGATCAATAAGTAATAATTGCAAAATTTCCCATGAAGAGAAATAAATGCATAGGACAAATTAAAACTTTTACAAAGCCAGTTAGTCAAAGCATAAAACTTAGGGGCATATTCTCAAGGAGTTATCGCCGATTTATCGGCACTTTAGCACCGCAAAAGTGGCGATAGATATATCGCCCCATTCACAAGCTGGTGCAAACTGCCGACATCTGCAGTTTTCCTGCGATAGCAACCGCAAAAACCATTGCCACGGATGAGTGCGACAACTAACGCTAATGATATGCAGAGTAGGCGTTCCCGTGCAAAAACACACAAAAACACAACTTTGCGAGATTCTCAACGACCAGTCAGATCTGCGATGCGAACCAAGAACGGGCGATAAGGCGCGTTAGCAGCAAGGATTTAACACCTGCCTTTTGCTGGTGTTAAGCAGGACGACTACCTGCAGTATGAAAGGGAGCCCAGCCCAGAGCCACATCTGAAGACCAACAGATGCCATGGAGCTACTGATCATGCAGCTCGGAGAACCAAGAGGGCCACAATACCCACGGCCACCACTCCCAGGCCCCCCCCGGACAACCCCCCCCCCGGATTACCACCTAGGCAGTGCAGGACAGCGGACGACCCTAAAACGCACCAGCCCCAGAGACTCTACGCCAGAGGAAGCCATTGGCCAACACAGGCTCAAAAGGACAACCATCCTCCGCATCCTGACCCACATTGCCCACAGGCTGACGGTACCAACACAGCGGACAACTTACATTCCCCCGCAGACAAAGCTGCTGGCTGTGCTGCACCTGTTGACCCCTGGTACCTCCCAACCAACAACTGCCAGAGTCGCAGGAGTCTCACAGCCAGCCCCATCAAACTCCCTCACACATGTCATGGATGCATGTCCACAAAAGCAACGGCGGGCCCCTGTATCCGCACCACACGATAGTTCCAATTCGCAGTGTACCTGCGCAACCAACCACAACACCAGCCGTGCTAGACACCTCCGTGCCCCAGACCCAAGATCGTAGTAACCGAAATGTGGGTGCGCCAGGTCATGAAGTCCAGTAGTCAACAGTAGTGTAAAAACAGAACTTTATTACAAATACACAAACAAACAAAACGAAAAGCTCAGCCAACGCGTCCCATTCCCAACGGGGAACTTCAACAGGGCAACGTGTCTTCAGAAACCTGTGGGAGAAATGGGGACAATGGTCAAACTCCTGTATAGTCACATGCCTAATCTGGTACAGTGTACTGCACTTGGACAAACCGGAATGCTCACAGGCATGATAAATCATGCATGAGAAGACCGTAACAGAAGTTTGTGTGGCCGTAACCGTCGTAGGAATGAAGAGGAAGGTAACGACCACACGAACTGCTGTCACGGTCACATCATGCAGGACTCATCATACCTGAAAGCATCACGGTGTGTGTCAGCTCGACACCCCTGCCCCTCACCGCCCCCGCACTGCGCAGGAACATCTTGAGACCACGCAAGGGAACTACGCAATAGCTGACGTCACGCACGTGTTGGGGGCAATTCACAGCAAACGTGTACGACTTGTGTCCCCTGCCGACACTGCACACAATCACCGCAACAGCAACCACACGCATGCCATCAATGTGCATACAAAAGTGGACCACCGTGGCCTGTCCACCAATGTCGACGCAAACTCCCCAGGCAGTGTGCATGATTCCCACATGTCCGCAAGTCCGCCACCAACCAGCGCTTTGAGGATGGCCCCCATGGAAATGCACTGCCCATCAGCAAGTACCAATTGAACACACCACACACCTCAACTCTACAATCCCCCAACTCACAACTGTGGGAATACACACGTCACAAATCCACCACCAAAGTGACCACTGCGTGTGTCTCAGTCTCCGCCACAACCTGTCCATAGGCCTACACACACGTGGCCGACCACCCTCAATGGGCACATTCACACTGGAGACGAGGTGGCTACGTCCCAAACCAACCCGCGCACATCAAGTCATTGCATGCAGGGTCGTGTCAGCCAGGGTGGCGCCCCCCACCCAGCCACGAGTTTGCCGCCATGACCAGTGGTGTCTGCGTGATCCTGTGCGCCTGCTGCACCCCAGCCCTGGTCCCCAGACCTGTCCTCTGCCCAGCAATGACTGGCCGCCCCTGCGCACCCAGGCCTCAATGCTCACCTGCCGCCACCGGCGTGTCTCCAAGAGGGCCCACCACGTGCCGGTGCATCCTCCTCAGCCGATCGCTGGATTCTGCGCCACAGGCCCCCAGCGCACCCTGCGGCACCACACTTCGGGGTCATGTGTGTGCTGACTGCTGCCTTCGGCGTGCAGCATGGTCCAGCAGGGCTCACAATTCAAATCGAACCACGATTAGCAGGACGGCTCATCGAGGCCTTCGCATCATCGCAGGCTGCACACCCGCTCAGCTCTTCAGGTGCCACTAACCCTGTGCAACGCAAGTCATTGTCACGTGGCGGTAGGCCCCTGCCAGCCGCAGTGCAGCGGGTTCCACTAACCCAGTGCAACGCAAGTCATCATCACGTGGTGGTAGGCCCCTGCCAGCCACAGTGCAGCGGGTGCCACTAACCCAGTGCGCCACAAGTCACGGCCCCCTCATGATTGAGTCTCGTGGTGCGGACGCCATCATGTCATCTCCGGCAGTGGGGAATGTGATGTGCTAGGCCCCTTTTATTGGCAGGGTCACATGTCCTGTGACGCCTGTGCTGGTTGGGTGTGGTGTGGTGTGGGTGTTAACCAGCCCTCAGGGAGTGGCTGTGGCATGCTGACAACTAGACCAGTGATCAGCAGATCACTACAGGGAAGACCTGGGACATGTAGCTTTGTCGTCCCCCCTCTGAGCGTAAGCGGAGTGGACTGGCCTGGCGTATGGCAGGCCAGCATAGGGGTGGGAACAATGAGCCCGGGGCTCTGGGCGTGCTTCAGTTCTGGGCTGGATAAGGAAGTAACTGATGCTTGTGTCTCTGTTGTAGTGTCTACGCCACCCGGCCCGCAATCGGCAATGTTGCACCCTGTGACTCAAGTCCCACGACATAAGCAACATGGAAGTAAGGGGGAATCACTGACCCTACATTCATCCATACTTTCATACTTGAATGATCAACGACATGAAACATCTGTGCGATTCTGAATGTTTAATTCACATCCAGTGGAGTGTTGCAGCTGGAGCAGTACAGGGCCATGCAAACCCCACTTCACATTAATGGCCCGTGGAGGGCCAGCCAGGGTCCTTCAGGGAATGACAAGTACATCGGAAGAGGAAGAGTTCAGTCCGCAGTCTGATCGCAGTGTCATTGGTAACCAAACAGAAAATGGCAGTCCATGTCGAGGTCCAAGGTGAGTGTCGTAGAGTGTATCGGGGGACAGTGGAAGGTGATGATGCAAAGGGCAGAACTAAGCAGAAACAGGTCATATGGCAGAGATGAATGCTACTGCCTCCTCCTTACCAGTAAGGTTGATTCACCAGCATCTTCGTCCTCTGATGTCACATGTGCATCACACGTGGGTGGTGGTGGAATGTCGGCCGCACTGTGTGCCACTGACACATCGGGGGCCAGAGGTGGATTGCCTGCCGCACTGTGCACCACTGACACATCAGGGGCTGGAGGTGGATTGCCTGCTGCACTGTGAGGCACTGACACATCAGGGGGCGGAGATGTGGATGTAGAAGCAGCAGGAGCATTTATCTGCGCAAGGCCTTGAGGCAGCAATGCCATGATGATGTGCTGCAGGGCATGGAAGGTCCCAGCCACAACTCGCTGGTGTGCAGCCATGGCAGCCATTCTTTCCGCCATTATCCGCTCCATGTTCTCCATGAGCCCCCGCATCTGTCCCAACTCCTGGCTGACATCGCTGGAGCCACTCTGACTGGACAGTTGTTCTTGTCTCAGTATCATGACTCCAGCGATGTCAGCCATGGATCGTTGGAGAGCATGGAGCGGACTGTGGGTGTCCGTTAGGGACTGTAAGTGGTCCCTGATGGGAATCAGACACCCATGTATGGCATCAAGTTTGGCTGCCATGAGGTCGAACCCCACCCGCACCTGATCAGCCATCTTCTCCTGGACTTCTAACACATGGCGTTGGACGACCATGTGTTGTTCGTGGGGGTCCTGGGAGACAGCCGGGGTGGTAGGTGCTTCCTGCTGTGTGGTCTGTGCAGGGGGTGGGGTCTCCTCGATGCAGTTGGGCTGCCCTGCTCCTGGAGGTGGGGTGCCGAAGCTGTCAATGAGGATTTGGAGGGCTTCAGTGTCAATGTTGGGGATGTCCTCATCGTCATCAGTGAAGAGTTGTTGGGGCTGCTCTGCAGAAGGTGTTGATGCTCCCTCTGCAATGTGAAGGGGAGATGCAGTTTTACATTGTGTTCACTTGTATGTTGACGCACTGTACAAGTTCACATCCAGACTGCATGACAATGTTCATTGTGACTGTTTAGGAGGAGCTGCCTATTTGATGCGGGACAGTGGACATTTCGACGACATCACGGATATGTGTTTGTACTTTTACATTGACATCTCACATTTCCCTGCTATGCCAAATGTGATTGGCCAGTTTCTACACACAAAGCGGCACATGTTGTGTCCCCTGTCCTGTTGTAAACGTGTTGCAGTTTATACCACATTGTTGTCAATGTTGATGTGCTCTGAATGTCATGTGTGTGTGCTGCATTTTTGGAGAGTCGCCCCTGCAGCTCTGATTTTGCTGCCCCTTGTCCCTTTCAGGCGGTGTGCCTTTGACTTCTGTGCCCATACAGTGCTGAGATGTGGCAGACTTGGGTGAATTTGGGTCTTGGTGGGAGTTGGGACTCTGGGGCATGGTTTGTCCGCAGATGTGTTGTTGACGTCAGGGGTTGTTTGTGCAGGTGGATGTGTCAGAGTGTGACCTGCTCCTTTACGTATGTGGTCCACACTCAGCCACCTTAGTGTGGTGGCGTGCACCATGTCATGATGATCGGACTGCAGCCATGCTAATCATCATGCAGTGTCACTTGCACTGTCAGTGTGGCTCATGGACCCGCAGCTTTGCTGGATTCTGCACATGTGCATGGGTTGGTTGTGAGATAAGTGATGTGGGGACGGGCCTCCTCTGGGCACATAGTCGACGGGGGCCTACGTGCTGTTTCGATGTGTGCTGCAGTGTGCCAAGGGGATCAGGGACATGATCCAGAGTCATTGTGGGTGTGCACTGTGCTCCGATTGATTGTGCATGTGTCATTGTGCCCATCTCCCCCCGTCCCCCCAGTCCCTGGTGGTTACTCACAATGTTGCTGTTGTGTCAGATCATGTTGAGCAGTGTCCGGTCCCCCAACTCCTGCCACTGTCTCCCCACTGATGACTGTGGACACCATTTCCTCCATCTCATCCAGCTCCTCCTGTGGCGCTGGACTCCCACCTCCAGTCTGCATTGCTGCCTTCTGGTTGTTGGCGAGTTTCTGCTTCGTCTTGCACTTCACATCATTCCAGCGCCTCTTGAGCTCTTCCATTGTCCTCCTCAGCACTCCAACTGCATTCACCTTGTCCACGATGGACTGCCATGTTGCATTTTTTGTTGCCAATGACACAGTGGAGGTGACGAACAGTTGTTGATGGTGTTCTATCACCTCCGTGATCAGGATCCTGTTTTCCTGCAGACTGAACCGCGTCTTCCTCTTCTTCTTGTCCTTGCCCTTCCCAGTCCCCGAGGTCCCAGGCTGCTCATCCGGGGGGCTTGTGGGGTTCTGGCCGTCCTCTGTACCTGCTCTGGCTGCCTCCATTGTGCTTCGCTGTAGTTTGTTTTTTGTTTGTGTTTTCTTTTTTCTGCTTTTGAAGTGATTTTTCCCGCCTGACGTGTGTGATTTGCAGGCCTGGCGCTGCTTTTCGCTGATTGTCTTATCGCGTTTGGGCCCATCGCAACTTTTTTCGCGTTCGGGTTTGGATTTTCATCGCCGTCCCGGTAATGTTATCGCGGACATTTGACGCATTATCGGGAGACTATCGCATGTTACCGCTGTGTTGAAAATACGACGTTGTCTCAGAGTTATTTTCCCGCGATAGACAGCGATATGAAAACTTGCGTACCCTATTTTGGCGATGTTTATCGCACGTTCTTGAGAATATCCCCCTTAGTGTTTTAGCATCTAAATCTGCCCTCGTTGCCTCAGCTGATTCTCTCTCTTCACGCTGTTCATCTCTATCTGCCTCTCTATGTCTCCCACAGAAGCTGCCCAATGAGCCCCTCCTCCCTTCAGCAGCACTTGAAGAAAAAGCTATGTATTTCTGCTTGTGTCCTTTTCATGAAGAGAGAGTAACAGAGAGAAAATTCCATTCTTATCTCAAGGCCGGACAACGAGCCTTCCAAAGCAAACTAAATCACGAGCTGTTTATTTCATCTTTCCTACTGCACTTTTAAAATACTTTTTATTCAGCACAAATACACGCTACCTTGAATGTTCAAAACACATTTTCTAAATTAAATGCACATTCTATAGTGAGTTCAAATCTAAATTAAACACACTCAAATCAATCATGAATTAATTAATTGAGCATCCTTTTACATTATTCATTAGACTGAAAGCATCTGAGCGGGCCTCATTCATTTTTTTTTTAGTTTTCATGCACCGAATTTCTGCGTGCCACTTTTGGAATGCAGTTAATGTCTGAGACTCAAAGCAGCTTTTGTCATTTAGCAATGCCTGAAGCTATATGTGAAATCTGGGAGCCATCAACCCGCCCCCCTTTTGTTTTTTTCATCATGCACTATAACTTTCTGATTTTGCATTCTTCCCTTTTTTGTACATTCCTTTCCATCCTTTATCGCCGCTATTAGCCTCCTTCTGCCATGTTCAAAGGGAATCAAACATAGACTGCCCTATTCATTTCCCAAACCATTTGTCCTATGTAAAAACAAACATATATATACTATTACTATTATTTCTGCTCAAAAGTGCCCATCAACGGCCAATTCAACTCGGCTATGTCCCTCATATATTTGTGCCACAGTGTACTAAACATAATAGGGCCAAGGCCATTCTTCACGCGCATCAATATTTAGGGGCCGATTCCGATTCGGGCCGTAAATCTCTCCGACCGAGCCGGACCCGGAGAGATTTCCGACCGAATCGGACCCGTGCAGTCCGACCGAACGAGTACGATGCGTCCGTATGCTATCGGACTCGAGTCGGTCGGACTCCCATTGAAGTCAATGGGAGCCGGTCGTACAAAGCGTACGCGGGCTCCCATTGACTCAATGGGTGCGATGCGGACAAGTGCGCCCCCTACAGCGTGTACGCGGCGAAGCGATTCGTGCCGTACACGCACAGGTAGGGGGACCCATGGGTCCCCCTGTGTGCGACTCGCGCGGCTGCGCGCACAGGGGGTCCGACATGGACCCCCAAAGTACGGCTCCGACAGCTCTTACGAGCCGGAGTGCGCGGCTCGGTCGGACTGCTCGCGGCGCGCATCGTACTTACCCGGCCGGGGAACGTCTCCATTGCGCGGTGCGAGTCGAGTCCGAGCGAGTCGGTCGGTGCGGTTCGACCCGGGAACGAGTCGGTCGGAGCAATCGGGACGCCCGGACGAGTCGGTCGGCGAATTCGCATCGTACTCGCTCGCCCGGACGCGCGTACGAATCGGTCGGGAAATAGGGCTCCGAATCGGATCCGGTAAAGCCGAATCCGATTCGGAGCCCTACCGGCCGAGATCGGAATCGGCCCCTAAGAGTGCCTTCTGGAGGCGCCAGCTGATCTTCTTCCAATCAAGCAACTGCAGAGCAACAACGACAACAAGAGACCAAAATTAAGCTCATTCCAGGCATTTTCAAAAAGGAGCCAAATTCGTTATTTTGCCTGGCAAAGCAATTGCAGGTGTTTTTCCCAAAAGACAGTCCTCAGACCGTACCATGTTCACAAAGAACCCAAACAAATTCAAGCGCTTGTTCCAAAGACGGTCCTCAGACCATGTCAGACAAAGAAAACCAAAAGTCAGTCCTCAGACTGCACCAAAGAAACAAATCAGAGTCGACACAACAAAACCAAAACCGGCCATATCCCAGGCATTTTCAAAAGTAAGCCAAATCCATTATGTTGCCTGGCAAAGTGTCCACAGACACTCTGTACCCAATCGGTCCACAGACCTACCAAGTGCAAAGCAAATTGTTCGCAGACCATACAAAATATTATTCAAAAGGGCGCCATATTCACAAAGAACCAAAGCAAACTCACCTGGTGCACACACGTCAAACAAATTTATTCTCCACTGCTGACTCTTCGGACCAAACATTCAGATCCAAGGGTTTCGCCTTTCAGGACTCCAGCCGGGATGACCACTGGGCGAGGCACTGCCCGATCAGACAGACGGGGCAGCTGTGAGAACTAGCTCTGTCGTGTGGGGATCCCTGATCCGCCCATCCGTCCTTTCGCGGCCCTGTCCTCCTCACCCGTCCGCGGGCGAGCATGGGTCACCCAATGGAGTCCCTGTTCGGGCGCCAAATGAAGGAAGTGACCCAAATAGGGTCACCCGGGTCACTCGCGACCACCTCTTGGCATTCAAAACAAATGAAGAGTCGGTCAGACAGTAGAGAATACAAACCAAAGTTATTTATTAGCATTGGGCTGCAGCGGAACCCAGTCTGACCATCCTCCTAAGATGACTGCCAAGGAACTGACTTCAGAACAGTTGGTAAAACATAATATACATTTCCAATACCCACAAGACACGCCCAGGCTGGAAATTTCCAGTTGGGACCAGTTACACAATGAGGAGACAGAGGGATAAGTTTTGATTCTGAGTCTGAGCACACACTATCTGTGCGTCAAGGTCACCCTGCCTACCTTTGCGGCTGAGCCAATGGGAGCAGGCTTCCATCTCATGGGAAAGGTATGCAGAAGTACAAAACAATGTATTCATTAGTACAGCGAAGCCCAACCTTGAGAGACACAGAAAATTCAGCACGGCTACTACTTGCAGAGCCAGGGAGCAATTAATTGCAATCATGGCCTAGAATTGGCAGCTAAAGAAAAATGGTGCCGCAAAGGCTAACTTAAGCATCATTATGTTCTGTAGCACAGATAAGACTTTTCATTTAATTCCAACAAACCCTTGTTGTCAGTGATTGATTAATGGAGTTAGATATTGTTATGTGGGCATCCCGTTTCTCCCTATAATTGGTTTCAGGCTCCAGCCGAATTAGCGATTGGTCCAAGTTCTTTGCCAACAGGATCTTTATAAAATCAGCTGGGTTAACACCTGCCCATTTAATCCTAACACTATTCTGACCTACAGGGGCAATATTAACCATTTTCCCTGAATCAGGATCTTTGAAAGGTTGAGATTCAAGTTAAGGGTCACAGGGTTGTGGTCACTAGTACAGTTAGACCCTACCCATAGATCTAGGGTTGATCCCTTTCTGGGATCTGTAATGAGAATGTGGTCAATATTACTACCATCACCTCTCCCCATGAAGGTAGGTAAGCGGTGGTGGTCACAAGTACCACCATGTTTGGCTACTTTCAGGTTTAATTTTAACATCAATTTATTGTGTGCTAAAGCATATGGACTGTGTAAAAAGTGTACTAAGGTGTTCCCCTCGAGACATGGTACCTACATACTGGTTTGGATGTAATATGACGTTCTGAGATGTTAAAGTCTCCTGCCCAAATATGAAAGAATTCTGATCAATATAGGTTTCCAGATCTGTTTCAAGTGCATTAACCATCTCCAGCCCTGATGAATTTTCACTCTTTTGGACCCAATATACAACACATATAACTGCTGGCACATAAGTGGACTAAGAATCTAGGTTCGCTGGTGGCCGAGAAGGATATCGGTTATAGTGATCAGTTGGCTCAAGTAATACTTAATGTGTTTTGAGTGAAGGCTTATTTTTTCAGATGCTATTTGATATATACTACACACCTCATTGGTTGTTTAAAATGGGCCTCCGGCCATGCTCTGATTGCTTTAGGTGCTTGATGTCAGGAGTAGATGCCACCCATATCTTTCCACTTGCCCCTCTCTGAGTTTATTTTGGGCGTCGGCATTTGATAGGCCAAATAATTTGCTATGAGGCTTATTGTGCTTGGCCATTGGACCTCTATGCCATACAATCTCACTCTGATTTATTTTTATGTGATCACAGTGGCCAGATAGTGTATTGCTGAAGCATGGCTGCAACGTGAAGCTCCTTACCCTAGGGCTTGCTGGTATTAGTTTATCTTTCCCTGTGGTTTTGAATTCACAATTATTCACTCCAACACTAAAAGACGCGAACTGGGAAAATTGTGGGCTCCAGTTAGGGAAAGCTTTGCTCTTGGCATGCCCGACTACCTTTCGGAGATGTTATATAACTTAGAAACTCTATACATTTTGCTGGCTATGTATGTATGACACTGCACTTTATCATTATTTATGGATTTGAGACATATTTGAATGTAGTATTATTGTCTTTGTACTAAATGTATTTTACCTTTTTGATACTTAAAAAAAAGCAATGATTTAGGAGAAGCCAGGTAGCTGTGCATTTTGCATGAATAAAGTGTTACCATTGAGCAACATAAATGATTGAGTGACATATATTTTGTATTTCAGAAATACCACTGCTACCAGGGCCTACAAAGAATGCAAGCATTAAAAGACACTGGCTTATGTTGTTATGTTGTGTACCATTGGCTGACCTAGGGCAGAATGTACTAGGCCAAGACACTATTTCTACTGCACTGAACATCGGCTCACCTACCAGTGAACCAGGCTGCACAAGCCCACCACTTTAATGTTAGGGCACCCCATGCTGGGCTGTTAGGCAATGCGGGCAATGCTCGCTGGTATTCTGTCTCTATATTTACAATTTGAACCCCAGCCAAAACAAATACGAACTTTCAGGTTGACCAATGATAGGCAAGTCCTTTTAGTTTCTTTTCCTTCATTATGTACAACAAAAACCAGAATAGAGACAAAAACACTGCCATGTGTTATATACTCACAGCAGGATTGAAATAATACAGGGGCAATCATTTTTTACATTATTGTGGAAAGCTGATTCTTTCAAATACATTTCAAAATTAAATGTATGAGATGGTATTTATGTATCTTGTTGCACGAATCTAAACAGATATCGATGCTGTACATATCAATATGGCTGACATATCTACCACGCCAGAGAAAGAGACAATACAGTAAGGGATGACTCTAGTGGTTGCAGAAATCAAAAATCTTTAAGAAAGTCTTTGGGTTCTAGCTCTTACATTTGTTTTTGTTAATTAAGCAGTGGTTAAAGCTTCTCCCCTGTATGTTTTACTTTTCTTGAATGCTCCTCTTCTGCGCCCAGTGTCAGTGCTTTTGGTACTTCAAAGCTTAATGGAAATCACTTATTGTGAAGCCCTGGAGTGACATCAGTAACTATTGCATTGTTTTCTAACCTAAAGGACAATCTACCCCTTTGCACTGTGCACCTCCTTCCACTTTTCTCCAATCAGGAAGCAACAAAAGGGGTCAAAGCAGGTTGATGTAGGAATGAAAGGGAACAATATTGTAGTTTTTTGTGGACTCCCTGTGTGGACAAGCAATAAAGACTAACCAACTTTCTGAAGCATGCTGATAAAGATGACCAAATGCTTAGTTATATTGATGTCTATGTAGTACTCAGATCTCCCTAGTTCTACAGCTTGGTTCTGTTGTCTGCAAATACAGCCATGCATTACCCCGAGCATTATCACTGCTTGTCTTGCCTTGGAGTAAGTCAAGCACCAAACACGGCGGCACACAGGTACTGCAACAAATACCCCTAGAAAATAATGGCGTCAGGGGCTTAAAATAAAACCGATAGGGAATAATGTAAAATAAATTATAACATTTTGACTTTCAAAGTATTTATATACATGTTGTTTAATGTTAAAATATCATACATAATCATTAAATGACTATTTTATTATTTAGCAATTTAACAATAAACTTAATTAAAATAAATAATGAAATTAAACTGTTTGTAGGATATGTTCTTCAGCATTTTGAATGACTTTAAGTATTTTTATGATGTACTTTGGGCTGCTAAGGTACAAGGAATTCCCATAATCAAGTCTGGAAATGGCCAAACCTTGTACTACTATCCTACGCAATGCCTTTGGTAACCATCTGAGCAGTTTTTTCAAGTGTCCCAAAGCAGGTTGCTGCCAGTTTATTGGCTTGTGTTGCCATTGTCATTTTTTCATCAAGCCAAAAACCAAGGCTTTTGACTTCTGAATCTGGAAGAGGATGCTTTCCAAGGGGTTCAGGCCAGTTCAGTTCCATCCATCTGGAGGTTTTTTTTCCTACCACCAACACCTGTTTTTCTCTGTTAAGTTTAATGCTACTTGCTGTCATCCACTGCACAACATGCTTAAGACAGGGGTTTAGGGGGGTCATGGTTTTATCTGTTTGGTGGGAATTAGATAACTATTTGAGTGTCATCAGCATATGATATTGAGGAGAGACCATGGCTGTTTATGATTTCTGCCAATGTGATAACATACAGATTGAACAGTGTTGGGCTCAGTGAGGACCCTTGAGGAACCCCACAGTTAAGAGAATAGGTGTTTGACAAAGTAGTTTCCCACAGACTTGAAAAGATTTACTACGCCGGAACGAAGTTAGCCATATAAGTGCGGATCCAGACCAATCGTCAAAAGGCTAAGAATTGCCAGATTCAATTATCTCCCTAGGTTTTTGCCAATTTTAATGGCTAAGTTTACTTTCTTCTGTCATAAGAGATTGATGTAATGTAGCTTCAAACTTAACCATGACTTCTTATCTGAAAGGTCACCACTACACTTCCGGTGCCTCTCAGCTAGCTGCACATTTAAATGCAAAACAGAACAATCTTTGTCAAACCAGACCTTATGTACCAGGCCCTATTGTTGCACATTGGTAGTGTAGCAGTATAACTTTGGCTCCACCCTCATTATTATTTACTAGGCCACATATATGATTATTTAGAGTCTTAGGCATTCATGTGGTATGATGTGACTAATGAAGTGAAGTGCACTTAAAGCCATATAGAAAGTAGATTTACCATGTAACCTCAACATTTATATACATGTGTACACTAATGCTTCTTTTACAGTAGCAACGAATTGCCATTCTCATCACATGTGTGTTTTAATAACATTGATTCATTTTCATGAGTTCATGTATTCCTTTAAAGGTATACTGCATTTACTGTATAATGGAACATGTACTTATTAGAATTGCATTTTACACTTAGAATGTGATAATTTATGTATCTATATTCAGGCAGTTACAACGTGTATTCAAACCTTAGCTTTGCTATCTTGACCAAAGATCTTAAGTATTTTGGTTTCACAATGTTTAACCTTCAATGTGAGTGTTTTATTTGTCTGCAGTATTTTTCCATCCACTGCAGGTGCCTGGTGCATGATCTAATGAATGGAGAAAGACACATTGTGTGAATAAGATAGGAAAGCATGAGGAGAGTTGAGGGTGATAAAAATTAACCATCAGAAGGGAGGACTACTGTCTGTGCAGAATGAGTAGAAGGTTGCTTTGAATATTTGGATCAAGGAAGAAGAATTGGGAGTGTGTATGCCAAAGAGTATCATTTGAAGGTGGTCACTAATTGGGTCTTTGATACTACTGCTAAAAGGGTCTTGTGCAGGTATAACTAGGGAATACTCTTTAAGTTTCCTTTCAGGCTAGGAGAAGTACAGACCTCTTTGCGCTATTCTCATTGTGTGGCTTAATGTTATGCTATAACTTTGCTCTAGAGAACTTCTACAGAAGTTCTTCTATGCTGACACCTTTCTATTTGAATTGATTTAACCAAGGTTTCCTTTAGCACTCTTTAATCTAGGTTAGTTGGAGATATTAGTATCCATCATGCATTATGGGCAGGATGAACAAAACTTTCAATCTCACCACCAGATTGTTTTCCTCATACTTTGTACGATTGCTACTTAAGTCCTCATCTGTTACTTGCTATTGAGGATAAACTTTGTATGACATTTTAGCTTTCCTTTGATAATCTTGTAATACTATACTATGTTTCTGATAGTGAATTATATTACTTTGTCTTTGAATTTGCAATAGATCCATACTTAATCCTACTTATCGACTCTGAGCTTCACTTGTGCGACTAAATGGGTTGCACAGTAATTGCGAATTGAAATTGAGCATAACTCTCCTATTCCTTAAGCACTCTAAAAAGGTCCATCGTAGGGGGTAAGAAAAGGGGCCCAACTCCTCTATGTTAGCAGTAGCTATGTCGATAGCAATGTGTTATGAAAAGTGAGGCATGTAAACATACTCGAAATTAAGCTGGCATACTAATCACATATTTCCTCGGGAGATTGATAAAGCAAAAATTTAGAACTTTTGATCTATAAAAGATATATAGATTAAGGAGAACCACTAGGAGTCAATTGCCAGTCCTTGTATGGATCTTCTAGGGAACTGTCACCAAGGGTAATGTTCTATTGACAATCACATTTCTGTTAATGAAAACTACCCTCCTGTTTTTTATCTTCAAAATTGGCAAAAAAAACTTGAATACCTGGATGAATATATCTATACAGTCAATAGGAGCCAATGAGACACCACGGCGAAAAATTCTTTGAGCAGGGGAGTCATTGTAGATGCGACCATTTAGACATACTAAACATAGACTAGACAATATGTTCCCAGTTACGTTTACAGGGCTAAACCCCCGGCTCTTACTAGGCAAAATAGGCAAGATTGTAAAGAATAAGCTGACAATGTCAGTCTGCACTATCTTCATAGCCAGAACAAAAACGTTGGCTGTTGTAATCACCAACAACCACCAAGAGCGCCTGAGGATAAGATGAAAGAAGATTTACTCAATCAGATTCCAGGAAATTCAGGTGTAGCTGGCCAGAGCTTATTCCATTTAGATATATATGCCCTAGAGTAACTATAACTCGGGCCCTCGCCATGTATTACTTGTACCCTCACATATTACCTCACCTATGACATCTTCAAGTAATGCATTGATAACATCCCTAATGATATCTGGAGGAAAATGATTGATAACAACACTGTATATGTCGAGGGAGCGAGTTATAGTTACTTTAGTGCACAGGTTATGGTTATTTGAGATAACTATAACTGGCGGAATTCAGTGACTAAGGGGCCGATTCCGATCTCGGCCGGTAGTGCTCCGAATCGGATTCGGATTTAGAGGATCCGATTCGGAGCCCTGTTTCCCGACCGAATCATACGCGGGTCCGGCTGAGCGAGTACGATGCGAGCGCACGCAAAATCGCCGACCGACTCGTTCACGGGTCCGAACCGCACTGACCGACTCGCTCGGACTCGACTCGCACCGCGCTATGGAGACGTTTCCCGGCCGGGTAAGTACGATGCGCGCCACGAGCAGTCCGACCGACTCGCGCCGTCCGGCTCGAAAGAGCTGTCGGAGCCAGACTTTGGGGGTCCGCGTCGGACCCCCCTGTACGCGTAGGCACGCAAGTCGCACACAGGGGGAACCATGGGTCCCCCCTACCTGTGCATGTACGCCACGATGCGCATGGACGCGTACCCGCTGTAGGGGGCGCCCTTGTTCGCCTCGCACCCATTGAGTCAATGGGAGCCCGCGTACGCGTTGTACGACCGGCTCCCATTGACTTCAATGGGAGTCCGACCGAATCGAGTCCGATAGCATGCGAATGCATCGTACTCGTCCGGTCGGACTGCTAGGGTCCGATTCGGTCGGAATTCTCTCCGGGTCCGGCTCGGTCAGTGAGATTTCCGGCCGGAATCGGAATCGGCCCCTTAGTCTTTGTTCATTTGAAAAGGTATTTTCACTTAAGTATAACGTCGATTTAACCTTAGTCTTTTAGTATATATAGGCTCCGAAACGCGTTCGACTGAGGCCGAATAAAGAGAAAATTTGCACCACACATGGCGTCGTCATTCCTGGTTCTATAAGGATGGTTTGCTGATTTACGGACCTATTCCCTGGGGTTCCGACGGACGACGCGACTCACGTTTTGGAGGCGGCGATTCTACCGAGGAAGCAGGCGCAGAAATAGATAAATATATATATATGTATATATATATATATATATATATATATATATATATATATATATATATATATATATATACACAATTGACTGTTATCGAATAGAGGGAATATCATGAACAAACAATGCATTTATGCAGTTATAAAACAAATTTCAGTATTGGATGAATAATAATGCATTTATGCAGTTATAAAACAATGTACAGCATTGGAGTAACTCACAGTCTAAGAATTATGACTCAGCAAATCGTCACATTGCTAATAATATTATGACTGGTATTCGGTAAATGTGTTTATACTTGTGTTTAGAAATGTATATATTTATTTATAATTTTTTTTTACCCGAAGCACAGACGATTATTTATACAGTAATAAATGATCAATGCTTTCGGCTTTACAGCCGGGATCGCACTGTACCATAGTCAGTTTACCATGCCTATGCTCCAACATGTCACATAATGAGATCACATGTTTTGTTTAAATATGGTTAATGTATAGCGTCTCACTATGTGAGCAAGGTCACTTGTTGACCGAAACGCGTTATGGCATATTGGATCGGTGAATAATATATTTGCGAGGCAAGAGGAGTTTGTGCTCTTTGATACCGTCGAGAGGGGGACGGCAGGGTGTATTCAGAAATTTGATATATATATATATATTTTTTTATTTTTATTATTACTTACTGGCAGTCCCCAGTAGGTAGTTATAGTTAGGACCTAGTTTCCATAGGAATTTTTTTTTTTGATTTGCCAATAACTTTGGCACCGTTTGATGAATCTTTGTGAAATTTTCAAGACCAATGTGGCAATCAGGTCAGCTGCTGTGTTGAAAGTTTCGGGGTGATTCGTCGAGCAGAGGCTGAGAAAAAGGGGGTGTCCCAAAACACTTTTTCTCCATGTTAATTTCCATAGGAAACTTTAGACACGGCTACAGCCCGAACTGCTGAACGGAATTACACCACATTTGGCAAAAAGGTAGCTTTTGGTTCAGCAAGCACTCTTCTTGTTTAATGGTGTAAATCTGGTCAGTAGTTGCTGAGAAATTTAAAGAAATTCCCAATTGTATATCTAGGGATGTGAAGAAACCGCAAACCCGCCCGTTTCTTGTGCCTGCAATCTGATTGGCTGCCAACACTTGAAATCAGAAAGTGTTGGCAGCCATCTTGTGACTCAGTTGAACCGAGTCTCAAGAAAAAAGGTAAAAAAAACATTAAAAAACAAGAAAAGGGGGCAGGGTAGAAACACCCTGACCCCTTAGGCCTGCTCAAGGCCAAAATAATTTTTTTTTTTTAAATTTTCAGCAGGATTCGCGCTGGGTGCGCGAATCTGGTAGAAAATTAAAAAATGTAAGCCCTTGGGTGGGCCTGGTCCTGGGGGCAATGATGTAAATGGATGCAGGGGTCTGAGCGGGTCCCCGCAGCCCTGGGGACTGCCACCTCCCCAAGGCTGTAATCATGAAGGGTAGGGGGCCACGTAGACCCCCCACAGCCCCATGGACCGCCACCTCCCGGGGCTTTATTTTCTTTAAAAAGCATGGGGGGGCTCCTGCCCCCCACACAGCCCTGGGGACTGCCACATCCATGGGGCTAAGTTTAAAAATGTAGTGTGGGGATGCTCAAGCCCCCCCACAATGCCCCAGGGACCACCACCTCCCTGGGGCACACTTTAATTGAATGCAGGGGTACCTCTTCGCCCCACCAACAGTGCGCCAAGAGGCGTGTTTGCAGAGTGTTGTAAAAAGGGGCGTGGCATCCTACCACCTCTCAGCAATCCCACTGTGTGGGGCTTACTGGCGGTAACAGGTAGGCTAGTTGGCCCCTAAGGACCCCCAGCAGCGAAGGGGACTTCATCCCCCAACCAAGTGAGCATCAGGAGGTGTGTTTGCAGAGTGGTGGACAAAGGGGGCATGGCCTGGTACCACAGCTCAGCATTCCTGTTGTGTGGGACTTACTGGAGGTAATAGGAGGGGTTGTTGGCCCCCAAGGACGTCCTGGGAGGCCAACTGCCCCCGCTGTTACCTCCAGTAAGTCCCACACAGTGGGATTGCTAAGAGGTTTTTGGAGGCCATGCCCCCCTTTCTCCACTACTCTGCAAATGTACCTTGTGGCCCAATACTGGATGGGGGATGACGTCCAGTTTACTCCTGAGGGACCTTGGAGGCCAAGAAGCCCTCCTGGTACCGCCTGTATGTCCTACGCAGTGGAATTCCTAAGCACTGGTTCCAGTGACTGTGAGCGTTTTTTATAATTTTATGAGTGTTAAATATATATACCAAGGTGTAATGGCGAATCAGTGGATTTAGAAGTGACTGTATGGATGACTCAGTGTGTGCGTGACTTACTGCATAAGTGAATGATTAGGTGTCAGTGAATGTATGGGTGAGGGACTGGTTGTATGAATGTGTGTATCTGTCTAGTTAATGTCTAAGTGGGTGTATGAGTGTGTTAGTGGGTACTTGAATGTCTATATGGGTGACTGGTTGTCTGACTACATCTATGGTTGTCTGGGTGTCTGTGTATGTGGGTGAGGAGATGTGTGACTGCCTGTATGGGTAAGTGAGTGGGTGAGTCTGTGGCTGTATGGGGTACTGTTGAGTGGGTAAAAAGTTGTATAAGTGAGTGAGTGTCTGTATGGCTGTGTCAGTGATTGAGTGCATGTGTCAGTATGGGTGCGTAACTGAGTATATGAGAGGCAGTATACGTGAGTGACGGGGTATATGAGTGACTGTATGCGTGAGTGAGTGAATGTGAGAGTGGTTGCATAGATCAGTGCATGCTTCTGTCAGCGACTATATAGCTGAGTGAGTATGTGTTCCTATTTCTATAAGTAAGTAAGTGGGTGGGTGTGTAACTGTTTGGGTGAGTAAGTGGCTGTATGATTGACTGTATTGGTGAGTGTTCTAGTGTGTGAGTAGTTTTATGGGTGACTCACTCAGTGTAATCTAACAATGACTGAATTCAACATGCAGACCTTTCTTGATGTCAGTTAATCAGATTCCTTAGTGTGTGTACAAAAGAAACAGTGCGTGCTGCTTCGTTATCGGGATCTGCCTCTGTCCCTAACAAGTAATGAAAACTGTGGGCACAAAGACAACTCCGTGCTCTTGAGAAGCGCACTGCGAAATGAACCTAGAAGGTTTCAACCATAACTGTCTTGAGTTTAAACAAATTTCAAAATAGTTTTTCAAAATTCAAAACATTGCTTAAACTTTCTTCTCACTCAGTGTGTCAGTGCCTGTATGAGTGGATATGTAAATGGCTATATTAGTGAGCGAGTGGGTCTATGAGTGGCAGTATGGGTGAGCGAGTGGATGTGTGTATAGATCAATGAATCAGTGAGTGGGTGTGTAAGTACTGGTATGGCTCTGTAAGGGGGTTTGTGAATGGTTTTGTGGGAGCGGCAGTGGGTGTATAAAAGAGTCTACAGTGGTGTGAGTTGGTGCGTCTTCGGAAACATGGTGAGCCTTACAACAGTGACATGGGAAGCGTCGCTGTTTTATATTTGACTAGTCCCAACATTCTGAGCAGTCAGTGAATAGTGAAGCTGCCAGAAAAAAGTGAGGTTTAATACATGTTGGCAGAGGGTGTAGGGATTAGGCTTCTTTGTATGAGTCTCTGAAACTACCCATGCACTTATTCAATGACCCAGGCACAACCTTTGCACCTCTCTTGCTTCTTTCTACACCTCTCTTGCCTCTTTCTGCACCTCTCTTTCTGCGCTTCTCTTGCCTCTTTCTGCATCTTTCTTCCTCTTTCTTCACCTCTCTTGCTACTTTCTGCAACTCTCTTGCTTCTTTATGCACTTCTCTGGCCTCTTTCTGTACTTCTCTTGCCTCTTTATGCACATTTCTTCCTCTTTCAGCACCTCTCTTGCTTCTTTCATCACTTCTCTTGCCTCTTTTTGCACCTCTCTTGTCACGATTCACTCCCTGTGCTTTCGTTCCCACCACCAGGGGGCCGAATTGTGGGGCTTTCCAGTATTCTAATATGCTTCCAGACACTCCCCTGTATGCATATCCTGACTTCCAGGCATTTGGACATCATTTAGGAATTTACATCCATTCCCAATCCATGCCGGGTTTTGTGGAAGCCAGCCTGTTCATGCTGGAAACTCCACTACCTAGAATTCCCTGCTCACTGCTTTGTCTCCACCCCTGCAGGCCAAGGATGGGTGGAGGAATTCAGCTCACCTGTGGCTGGCTGCTGCTATCCTGCTCACACCTGCTGCATGTGATTACTGTGAGCTCTTTTAAGCCCCAGCTCCCTTCAGCCCACTGTTGGTCATTGTAGCTGTATACCGGTGAGACCGATCCTTGTTTCCTGAACTGTTTGGTTTCCTTGATTCCTTAGCTATAGTTAATCCTTGTTCCTTGATTCCTGAGCTATAGCTATTCCTTGTGCCTGAATTAGCACTGCCTGCAGTGCTACCTTGTTTCCTGAGTTCCTGAGCTATAGCTATTCCTTGTGCCTGTATTAGCACTGTCTGCAGTGCTACCTTGTTTCCTGAGTTCCTGAGCTATAGTTACTCTTTGTTCCTGGGCTTCAGCTATTTCTTGTTCCTGATTTGCACTGCTTGCAGTGCTCTCTTGACTCCTTGTTTCCTGAGCTGTAGCTATTTCCTGTTTTCTTGAACCAGCACTGCCTGCAGTGCTACCTTGACTCCTGAGCCTTAGCATTCCTTGTTCCTGAACTGCAGCAGTCTCCCTTATTCCTGAACTAGCACTGCCTGCAGTGCTACCTTGACTCCTGAAGCTTTAGTAATTCCCTGTTCCTGAACTAGTACTGCCTGCAGTGCTACCTTGACTCCTGAAGCTTTAGCAGTTTCCCCTGTTCCTGAACTAGCACTGCCTGCAGTGCTACCTTGACTCCTGAGCCTTAGCATTCCTTGTTCCTGACCTGCAGCAGTTTCCCTTCTCCTGAACTAGCACTACCTGCAGTGCTACCTTGACTCCTGAGCCTTAGCTCAATTCTTGTTCCTGCCCCAGCTCTGCCTTCTATGCTACTTTGTTTTCTTGATTCCTGAACCTGCACTATTCTAGTATACCCTTGTAGCCTCCCCTTCTGTATATCCTTTTCCAGTCCCTGCATTTCTTCCCATTTCCTTGGTTCCAGTTCTAGTTTGCTGTCTTTCTATTTCTGCTGTCTTGCTTTTGTTACCTTGTATGTTTGTTACCTGCTTTCTGTCAAGTGTGCCCTGTGATTTCCTTCCTTTCCTGTTAAGCACTCCTCCTTGCTAGCTCCTTGTCTATTGTGCTTGTGTTTAGTTCTACCCCTTTGCTGTTACTGCCTTGCGTGTTCCTGTTTGATCGCCAGGATCCGTGGGCACAGCTGACTACCTAGGTGGTGTTTCTTGTTCACTGTGAGTATTGTCTTTGAGTTACTGTTATAACATCACCATAGGTATAAGCTCCACAGACCCTGCCTTTGCATACATATCCTATATGTGGGTATTTTCAGTCAGTATCTGTAACAGCAATTGTGGGTAAGGAACTTACTGAGCTTCAGTCTTACCGTGTGGAGCTCCTGAGTGCTTTACCCCACATTCCCTTTATTGATAATGTTGTATTATATATGTCTTGCACGTCCGTCCTGGGTGTAGTTAGTCTGAATGCTAAATTGCCTTGTGAGTGCCCTTCCTTTCTGAGTCTTAGCCAACTTGTTCCTTTGTACAGGCTTCCCCTTTGGATCCCTTTTCTCCTCTGACTTCCTGTGTGATCCTGGGCAGCGCTGTACTCCTCTCTCTGTGTACGTTTTCTACCCCGTTCCCAGTCCTTGCCCAAGTCCCTGACTGTGTTCCCGACATAGTCCCGGACAGTCCCTGACAGAATGACCAACCCACATTTCCAGGGTTACTTGTGAGGTTTCTTTGCGTTCAGTTAGCTACCCTTTTTCTGTTTCATTTGTGTGTGCAAATATTAAAGGTGTGTCATAATGAGAGGTTTAAGAAAGAGACACACCAGTGCATCATTCAAGTTTGTGCAGGGCAGTTCACCAGTGCCCACCAATGAGAGACATTTAGTGTCTACTTTACAGTTTGAGAATGTTCCCCCTAGTCCTGAAACAATGAATCCTCTTATGAGAAATGGACATTTACGTTCTGAATATTTTACTCATTGGCTCTCAAACACCTCTTTGCCAGATCCGGACTTAATCTTCTGTTCTGATCCAGATTCAATATCTGTGTCAGCATTGCATAAGGAGAATGCTACCTTACTCAGTTTGCTGAACCAGAATTCTGAATCTCGCATGTCTGCTGTAAGTGGTTGTAAAATACAGTATTCCACCACACAACCAAAGAAAGAGCAGATGCATTTTATAGCCTCTGCTCTCCGTTCAAATAATGTTACCCAGTCTTGTAGTCCAGTAAATAGCACAGTCCCGGATACTAAAGGGACCTTGTTAAATACCACATTCAAAGTAAACCATAATCAGTTTAACAAAAGAGAGAAAAGACCTACTAGAACACAGGCGGCTAATAGCCACTTTGAACAAAATCCAAGGTTTAGCTCTGTTGCTTGTTGTGAAGTTGCCAAGTCTACCACTGTCCTTGTAGAGAAAGATCTGCAGCCTTCACAGGATATAATTACATCTAAGGTTCTTGAATTACAACGAGAGAATAAAATGTTTCAGACTCTGTTAAAAAATTATAACCCAGAGTTCAAGTGGGAATCTAAAACCCCTGTACAAGACCACTTTTCCACCTCTATGTTAGCCTCCCTAGAAATGGAGAATGAAGCCTTGCGCTCTCTTTGCGTTCCCCTCAGAGCTGGTCCAGCAATTGTGTGAACAATACAGTGGCTGATCCCTCAGATTCCATTCAGAAAAACCATAGTACCTTGTCTCACAGTCCAGTTAATGAAAGTAATTGTTTGAATTCTGAAATTTCTACCTCCTCTGATGTGTTGTCTTCTAGTGCTAAACTGTGTATAGGCACTACATCTGAGATGTGTCCCTCCACTTCTAAGGAACCCCAGATGCCAGGAAAGACACTAAATACTTGTTTGCTTTCTCTTCTTGGTAGTGAGGTCAGTTCCACCCAGGGGGTATCACATACACTGGCCATTGACATACAGACAAAACCTGAACCAGTGCCCAACATAATCCCTGATGTGACAATGTCCTGTGACTCAGACTATGCTCTTGATTTAACTACTGCAATGGAAGTCAACCTCCTCGCTGAGAAGAAACAAAATCCTGACCCCTTCTTTGCTGTTTTGCCTTCAAGCACACCACATACTGAAAAGTCAGGAAATGATAGTATTGTATGCTCTGATGCACCTGTACCACCTTCTAATGCAGAAGAAAATGAGAAAATTTCCAAAGACCAAGTGATCTCTTACCTGTTTCCTCTGACTAAGACATGGGAACTGCCAAATGGTAAAGGGAGTCTGGTCATCAGAGACTCTAAGATAAGCAGTACTCTTAGCCATCCCGGAGAAAGCGCTTCAGTGTGTTTTAATGAGCCAAGGAACTGTGAAGATTTCACTATTGACAACAGGGAATCTACTGTTCACGGGATATCGCCATTCCCAGATTTTAAAGTTTGTCATCCTTGTGCCTCTCTGCCATCAGCTTGTCTTCTTGCAGAGTCTCCAGAGACCTCAGCCGGCCTGCTGCTTTCAGAGACCTCAGCCGGCCTGCTGCTTTCAGAGACCTCAGCCGGCCTGCTGCTTTCAGAGACCTCAGCCGGCCTGCTGCTTTCTGAGACCTCAGCCGGCCTACTGCTTTCTGAGACCTCAGCCGGCCTGCTGCAGTCTGAGCCCGAGCCTGCAGCCTGCCTGCTGCAATCTGAGCCCGAGCCTGCAGCCTGCCTGCTGCAATCTGAGCCCGAGCCTGCAGCCTGCCTGCCATTTGAGCCCGAGCCTGCAGCCTGCCTGCCATCTGAGCGTGAGCCTTCAGCCTGCCTGCCATCTGAGCGCGAGCCTGCAGCCTGCCTGCCATCTGAGCGCGAGCCCTCAGCTCACCTGCCTACTAAGTCAGAGTCTCCAACCTGTCTGACTTCAGAGCCAGAGCTTCCAGGTGCCCTGCCTTTAGCACCAGAGCTTCCAGGCACCCTGCCTTCAGCACCAGAGCTTCCAGGCGCCCTGCCTTCAGCACCAGAGCTTCCAGGCGCCCTGCCTTCTGACCTTGAGCCTCTATCTTGCCTACTTTTTGACCCTGTGCTTCCAGTTTGCCAGCCCTCAGAGGTCTCAGTATGTATACATTCAGAGACTGAATCTCCAGCATCTGAGACAAAACTCTCAACATGTAAGCCTCCAGGGCCTGGATCTCTTGCATACCTGCTTCCAAAGAATCCTGCATGCAAGTCTATTGTATGTTTTTCTCCAATGCCAGAACTTCAGGTCTGCTTCCTGTCACCTCCTTCGTTTTTAGCCAGTTTGCCTTTGACTCCTGTGCCTCCTGCCAATCCGTTATCTGCTTTTGACCCTGCAGTCAATCTGCCTTTGTTTTCAGAGTGCTACTCTAGCCTGCCATCATCAGGACTTCTAACACATTTAAATCAGGCTTCTAAGCCCCTGTCACTGGATTTGGACTCTTCAAGTTCTGCCTTCAATACTGCTGTCAATTTCCAGCCGATTATCCAACCCTCCAGAACATCACAGTTTTCCTGCAGTCCTCTAGTATCTTGCACTACATCTCTAATGGGAATGGACTTATTTCATAGCAGCAAAGGCTTTAAATCGAGTTCCAGATTCCGGGAGCCGGTCGTTGGAGGGGGTGTACTGTCACGATTCACTCCCTGTGCTTTCGTTCCCACCACCAGGGGGCCGAATTGTGGGGCTTTCCAGTATTCTAATATGCTTCCAGACACTCCCCTGTATGCATATCCTGACTTCCAGGCATTTGGACATCATTTAGGAATTTACATCCATTCCCAATCCATGCCGGGTTTTGTGGAAGCCAGCCTGTTCATGCTGGAAACTCCACTACCTAGAATTCCCTGCTCACTGCTTTGTCTCCACCCCTGCAGGCCAAGGATGGGTGGAGGAATTCAGCTCACCTGTGGCTGGCTGCTGCTATCCTGCTCACACCTGCTGAATGTGATTACTGTGAGCTCTTTTAAGCCCCAGCTCCCTTCAGCCCACTGTTGGTCATTGTAGCTGTATACCGGTGAGACCGATCCTTGTTTCCTGAACTGTTTGGTTTCCTTGATTCCTTAGCTATAGTTAATCCTTGTTCCTTGATTCCTGAGCTATAGCTATTCCTTGTGCCTGAATTAGCACTGCCTGCAGTGCTCCCTTGTTTCCTGAGTTCCTGAGCTATAGCTAATCCTTGTGCCTGTATTAGCACTGTCTGCAGTGCTACCTTGTTTCCTGAGTTCCTGAGCTATAGTTACTCTTTGTTCCTGGGCTTCAGCTATTTCTTGTTCCTGATTTGCACTGCTTGCAGTGCTCTCTTGACTCCTTGTTTCCTGAGCTGTAGCTATTTCCTGTTTCCTTGAACCAGCACTGCCTGCAGTGCTACCTTGACTCCTGAGCCTTAGCATTCCTTGTTCCTGAACTGCAGCAGTTTCCCTTATTCCTGAACTAGCACTGCCTGCAGTGCTACCTTGACTCCTGAAGCTTTAGCAGTTTCCCTTGTTCCTGAACTAGCACTGCCTGCAGTGCTACCTTGACTCCTGAGCCTTAGCATTCCTTGTTCCTGACCTGCAGCAGTTTCCCTTCTCCTGAACTAGCACTACCTGCAGTGCTACCTTGACTCCTGAGCCTTAGCTCAATTCTTGTTCCTGCCCCAGCTCTGCCTTCTATGCTACTTTGTTTTCTTGATTCCTGAACCTGCACTATTCTAGTATACCCTTGTAGCCTCCCCTTCTGTATATCCTTTTCCAGTCCCTGCATTTCTTCCCATTTCCTTGGTTCCAGTTCTAGTTTGCTGTCTTTCTATTTCTGCTGTCTTGCTTTTGTTACCTTGTATGTTTGTTACCTGCTTTCTGTCAAGTGTGCCCTGTGATTTCCTTCCTTTCCTGTTAAGCACTCCTCCTTGCTAGCTCCTTGTCTATTGTGCTTGTGTTTAGTTCTACCCCTTTGCTGTTACTGCCTTGCGTGTTCCTGTTTGATCGCCAGGATCCGTGGGCACAGCTGACTACCTAGGTGGTGTTTCTTGTTCACTGTGAGTATTGTCTTTGAGTTACTGTTATAACATCACCATAGGTATAAGCTCCACAGACCCTGCCTTTGCATACATATCCTATATGTGGGTATTTTCAGTCAGTATTTGTAACAGCAATTGTGGGTAAGGAACTTACTGAGCTTCAGTCTTACCGTGTGGAGCTCCTGAGTGCTTTACCCCACATTCCCTTTATTGTTAATGTTGTATTATATATGTCTTGCACGTCCGTCCTGGGTGTGGTTAGTCTGAATGCTAAATTGCCTTGTGAGTACCCTTCCTTTCTGAGTCTTAGCCAACTTGTTCCTTTGTACAGGCTTCCCCTTTGGATCCCTTTTCTCCTCTGACTTCCTGTGTGATCCTGGGCAGCGCTGTACTCCTCTCTCTGTGTATGTTTTCTACCCCATTCCCAGTCCTTGCCCAAGTCCCTGACTGTGTTCCCGACATAGTCCCGGACAGTCCCTGAAATCTCTATCCTCTATCTACACCTCCCTTGCTTCTTTCGGTATATCTCTTGCCTCTTTCTATAACACACTCTCTTCTTTTGCACCTCTCTTGCTTCTGTCTGCACCTCTTTTGCTTTTTTGTTCAGCTCTTTTGCCTCTTTCTGCACTTCTCTTGCCTCTTTCTGCACTTGTCTTGCTTTTTTCTGTACTTCTCTTGCTTCTTTCTCCACCTCTCTTGCTTCTTTCTGCACCCCTATGGCCTCTTGCTGCATCTCTCTTGCCTCTTTCTGCACCCCTCTTGCCTCTTTCTGCACATCTTTTGACTTTTTTGCACTTCTCTTTCTGCACATTTCTTCCTCTTTCTGCACCTCCCTTGCTTCTTTCTGCACTTCTTATTCTCCTTTCTGCACCTCTTTCCTCTTTCTGTACTCCTCTTGCCTCTTTCTGTATCTCTCTTGCCTCTTTCTGCATATTTCAACCTCTTTCTGCACCTCAATTGCTTCTTTATGCCCCCCTCTTGCCTATTTCTGCACCCCTCTGGCCTATTTCTGTACCTCTCTTGCCTCTTTCTGCACTTCTCTTGCCTTTTTCTACACCTCTGTTGCTTCTTTCTTGCGCTTCTCTTTCCTATTTCTGCACCTCTCTTGCCTCTTTCTATAGTTCTCTTGCATATTTCTGCACCTCTCTTGCCTCTTTCTGCACCTCTCTTGCTTCTTTCTGCACCTCTCTTGCCTCTTTCTTCACATCTCTTGCTTCTTTCTGCACTTTACTTGCTTCTTTCTGCACCTCTCTAGCCGCTTTCTGCAACTCTCTTGCCTCTTTCTGCGCTTCTCTTGCCACTTTATGTATCTTTCTTCCTCTTTCTGCACCTCTCTTGCCTCTTTCTGCACCCCTCTCTCCTCTTTCTGCACTTCTCGTGCCTCTTTCTGCACCTCTCTTGCCTTTTCTGTATTTCTTCTGCCTCTTTCTGCACCTCTCTTGCTTTTTTCTGCACCTCTCTTGCTTCTTTCTACACGTTTCTTGCCTCTTTTGTCACTTCTCTTGCTTCTTTCTGTACTTTAGTTGCTTCTTTCTGCAACTCTCTTGCTTCTTTCTGCAACTCTATTGCCTCTTTCTGTACTTCTCTTGCTACTTTCTGTACCTTTCTTCCTCTTTCTGTACCACTCTTGCTTCTTTCTGTACCTCTCTTGGTTCTTTCTGCATTTCTCTTGCCTCTTTCTGTACTTCACTTGCCTCTTTTGGAACTTCTCTTGACTCTTTATGAACATTTTGTCCTCTTTCTGTACCTCTCTTGCTTCTTTCTTCACTTCTCTTGTCTCTTTTTGCACCTCTCTTGCCTCTTTCTACACCTCTCTTGCTTCTTTCTGAACCTCTCTTGGTTCTTTCTGTACCTCTCTTGCCTCTTTCATCACTTATCTTGCTTCTTTCTGCACTGCACTTTCTTCCTTCTGCATATCTCTTGCTTTTTCCTGCTCCTCTCTTGCTTCTTTCTGCAACTCTCTTGCTTTTTCCTGCTCCTCTCTTGCGTCTTTCTGCACCTCTCTTGCCTCTTTCTGCACCCCTCTTGCCTTTTTCTGTACCTCACTCTCTTCTTTCTGCACCTCTCTTTCTTCCTTCTGCACCTCTCTTGCTTCTTTCTGCACTTCTCTTCCCTCTATCTATACCTTTCTTCTTCTTTCTACACCTTTCTTCCTCTTTCTGCACTTTTATTCCTCTGTCTGCAGGTCTCTTGCTTTTTTCTGCACTTCTATTTCCTCTTTCTGTACCTCTCTTGCTTCTTTCTGCACTTTTCTTGCCTCTTGCTGCACTTCTCTTGACTCTTTCTGCACCTCTCTTGACTCTTTCTGCACATCTCTTGCCTCTTTCTGTACCTCTCTTGCCTCATTCTGCACCTCTCTTGCCTCTTTCTGCATATTTCTTCCTCTTTCTGCACCTCTCTTGCTTCTTTCTGCACATCTATTGCTTCTTTCTGTACCTCTCTTGCCTATTTCTGACCCTGTCTTGCCACTTTCTGTACATCTCTTGCCACTTTCTGCACTTCTCTTGCCTTTTTCTGTACCTCTTGCTTTTTTCTGCACTTCTATTTTCTATTTCTGCACCTCTCTTGCCTCTTTTATATTCTCTTGCCTCTTTCTGCACCTCTCTTTCTTCTTTCTGCACCTCTCTTGCTTCTTTCTGCACTTCTCTTTCCTCTTCTGCACTTTCTTCTGCCTCCTTCTATACCTCTATTGCCTCTTTCTGCACATTCCTTCCTCTTTCTGCACGTCTGTTGCTTCTTTCTGCACTTCTCTGTCCGCTTTCTACACCTCTCATGCTTCTTTCTGTACTTTTCTTGCCTCTTTCTGCACCTCTATTGCCTCTTTCTGCATATGTCTTCCTTTTTCTGCACCTCTCTTGCTTCTTTCTGCACATCTCTTGCCTCTTTCTGTATCTCTCTTGCCTCTTTCTGTACCTCTCTTGCCTCTTTCTCCACATCTCTTTCCTCTTTCTGCACTTCTCTTGCCTCTTTCTGCACATCTGTTGCTTCTTTCTGCACTTCTCTTTCCTCTTTCTGCACCTCTCGCCTTTTTCTGTATTTCTCCTGCCTCTTTCAGCACTTCTCTTGCTTCTTTCTGCACTTCTCTTGCTTCTTTCTGTACCTCTTTTGCCTCTTTCATCACTTCTCTTGCTTCTTTCTGCACCTTACTTGCTTGGTTCCGCACCTCTCATGCTTCCTTTTGCTCTTCTCTTGCTTCTTTCTGCACTTTTCTTGCCTCTTTCTGCACCCCTTTTGCCTCTTTCTGCTCTTCTCTTGCTTCTTTCTGCACCTATCTTGCCTTTTTCTGCAACTCTCTTTCCTCTTTCTGTACTTCACTTGACTCTTTCGGAACTTCTGTTGCCTCTTTATGCACATTTCGTCCTCTTTCTCCACCTCTCTTGCTTCTTTCATCACTTTTCTTGCCTCTTTTTGCATCTCTCTTGCCTTTTTATACACCTCTTTTGCTTCTGTCTGTACCTCTCTTGCTTCTTTCCGTACCTCTCTTGCCTCTTTCATCACTTCTCTTGCTTCTTTCTGCACCTTTATTCCTCTTTCTGCAGTTCTTTTTCTTCTTTCTGCAGTTCTCTTGCCTCTTTCTGTATCTCTCTTGCTTCTTTCTGTACTCTTGCCTCTTTCTGCACCTCTCTTTCCTCTTTCTGCAGATCTCTTGCCTCTTTCTGAACCGTTCTTAATCTTTCTGCACTTTTATTCCTCTTTCTGCAGTTCTCTTGCTTCTTTCTGCACTTCTCTTGTTTTTTTCTGCACCTCTCTTGCTTCTTTCTGCACCTCTCTTGCTTCTTTCTGCACTTCTCTTTCCTCTTTCTGTACCTCTCTTTCCTCTTTCTGCACTTCTCTTGCCTATTTCTGCACCGTTCTTCATCTTTCTGTTCTTTTATTCCTCTTTCTGCAGTTCTGTTGCTTCTTTCTGCAGTTCTCTTGCCTCTTTATGTACCTTTCCTGCTTCTTTCTGCACTTCTCTTGCCTCTTTCTGTACCTTTCTTGCTTCTTTCTGAACTTCACTTGCCTCTTTCTGCACCTCTATAGACACTTTCTGCATATTTCTTCCTCTTTCTGCAACTCTTTTGCTTCTTTTTGCACTTCTCTTGCCTCTTTCTGCACCTCTCTTGCTTCTTTCTGCACTTCCCTTGCTTCTTTCTGCACCTCTCTTGCCTCTCTTTACACTTCTCTTGCTTCTTTCTGCACTTTACTTGCATCTTTCTGCACCTCTCTTGCTTCTTTCTACAGTTCTCTTGCCTCTTTCAGCACTTTCTCTTGCCTCTTTCTGTGCCTCTCTTCTCTCTTTCTGCACATTTCTTCCTCTTTCTGCACCTCTTTCTTTCTGCACTTCTCTTGCTTCTTTCTGCACCCCTCTTGCCTCTTTCTGCACCTTTGTTGCTTCTTTCTACACTTCTCTTTCCTCTTTCTGCACCTCTCTTCCCTTTTTCTGTATTTCTCTTGCCTCTTTCAGCACCTCTCTTGCTTCTTTCTGTACCTCTCCTGCTTCTTTCTGCACCTCTCTTGCCTCTTTCATCACTTCTCTTGCTTCTTTCTGCACTTTACTTGCTTCTTTCTAAACCTCTCTTGCTTCTTTATATACCTCACTTGCTTATTTCTGCACCTCTCTTGCTTCTTTCTGCACCTCTCTTGCCTCTTTCATCACTGCTCTTGCTTTTTTCTGCTCCTCACTTGCTTCTTTCTACAACTCTCTTGCTTCTTTCTGTACCCTCTTGCCTCTTTCTGCACATTTCTTCCTCTTTCTGCCCCTCTCTTGCCCCTTTCTGCACCTCTCTTGCCTCTTTCTGCACTCTTCTTGCCTCTTTCCGCACCTCTTTTGCATCTTTCTGCACTACTCTTGCCTCTTTCTGCACCTCTCTTGCCTCTTTCTGCACTTCTCTTTCCTCTTTTGCTTGAATATGACAAGGTACAATGCATGTGATACATCGCATGTCAGTACAACCTGGTCGTTACAACGATCATGTTGTTTCATCGTACAGCATTACACCGCAAGTCGTTACAATGACTTGCTATACGGGGCGCTGAATGTTGGAATAGTATAATTTACTATTCCAACTCCAGTCTGTGCAACAGTAGGGAAGGTGTTGGAATTTAAATCCAACACCTTCTGCCCCCTACAGCAAATCATTTTTAACAACTTGGGTTGTAATGATTTGTGATGTAACAACGCGGTTGTTGTAACAACCGCGTTGTAATGGCATTTGATGTATCGCATGTGATGCAAATGATGTTTCCCCTCTTGCTTCTTTCTGCACCCCTCTTGCCTCTTTCTGAACCTCTCTTGCTTCTTTCTATACTTCTCTTGCTTCTTTTTGTATCTCTCTAGCTTCTTTCTGCACCAATCTTGCCTCTTTCTGCACCTCTCTTGCCTTTTTCTGCACTTCTCTTGCCTTTTTCTGCACTTCTCTTGCCTCTTTCTGAACCTCTCTTGCTTCTTTCTGCACTTCTCTTTCCTCTTTCTGCACCTCTCTTGCTTGAATATGACACGGTACAACACATGCGATACATGGCATGCCATGACAACGCATCCATTACGTTACGACTGCGTTGTTACATCGCATTTCATTACAACGCAAGTTGTTATAATGACTTGCTGTAGGGGGCGCTGGATGTTGGAATAGTATATTTTACAATTCCAACTCCAGTCTGTGCAACAGTAGGGAAGGTCTTGGATTTTAACTCCAACACCTTCTGCCCACTTGTTAGAAATGGGGGTCTCTAGTTGGCAAGGGCTTGCACCTTTGTCCAAGTAGGGACCCTTCTTCCTAGTCAGGGTAAGGGAGTTACACTCCTAAAATAACCCCTGCTCACCCCCTTGGTAGCTTGGCATGAGCAGTCAGGCTTATTCTAGAGGCAGTGTGTAAGGCATTTGCACATAACCAACAGTAATACAGTGTAAGCACTACAAACTGACACCACACCAGTTTAGAAAAATATCCAATATTTTTATATACTTTAAAACAAGACCAAATACGATAAAAATCCACAGTACAGTACTTTAAAAATGATTACGTTGCAAGATAACTTCTTCTTTGCAGGAATATTTCAAAAACAATGTTCGTACGAGTCGGTAGCTCCGTCCGAGTCTACCGCGATGCTGAGAACCACAGAATCTAACAGTTCCAGCCGACCGCGTCGATACGGGCCAGCAGAGTCGTGAACAGACTCGGTCACAGTACCTTTTCTCGTTGTGGCGGGCACGGAGTGTGCGAGCCGGTCGGCGTACGTCACGGTTGCGGTGCAAGATGGAAGCGGTGCAGGGCGCGGTGTCCTCTCAATGCGGTGCAGGCAGCGGCTCGGTGACAATCATGCAGATGGAGTCGGTGAGTCCAAGGCGTGCGGGGCAGGGTGAGACGGTGCTCGATGCGGTGCTGGCAGGTTGCGATGCAGGCGACCAAGCCGGAGTGCTGGAGCTGGCATCGGACAGCGGTGCGAGTCGGAGCGGTGCGTCATGAAGCGTGCGAGCGGTGCCCCAACTGCGATGCGGCCACGATTGTTGAGCCAGTTGCAGCGACAGCGTCGGTCTGGTCCGGCTGGCACAGTGAAGCGATGCGATGCGAACTGCGGTGCCCACAGGTCACGATGCAAGCAGCGGCTCAGTGGCGATGGCATCGATCGTCGTCATCGGTGAGACCAGGGTTGCGGTGCGAGATGCGGACGGTGCGGTCTGCGGTGCAAACAGGACACCAGGCCAGTGATGGAGTCGGTTGACGAGTCGGTTGCGGTTCCCTTCCTTTCTGGCAACTGAAACAGCGGTTCCAGAAGCGGTACCCAGAGGGTTGTGAAGTCTTTGCAGTCCCTGAGACTTCTTAACGGGAGGCCAGCTCAGTTTCAGGCCCTTGGAGATTCTCAGCACAAGTAGTAGAAAGTACAGTCCAGTCCTTTCACTGTCCAAGACAGAAGCAGCAACTGCAGGCCAACCCACAAGGCAATAACTCAGCAAAGGGGCAGTACTCCTCCTAGCAGCTCTCCAGCTCTTCTTCTTGACAGGTTCCTTGATTCCAGCGAGATCTCAAGTTCTGGGGTTTGGGTCCCCCTTTTTATCCTCAATTTCTCTTTGTCCTCTAGAGGCAGAGGGGCCTTTGCCTGGTCCAGACCAGTTCTGGTCAGTCCTGGACCACTTTGTTGACAAGTCTCCTTCTTTCCTTTCACAGTGCAGGCCAGGGACATCAGACGCACCACAGGAGGTGGAGCCAGCATTGTGGAGGGAAGGCCCAGCCCTATTCAGGTCCCAGGTGCATCTCCTCCCACCCATCTACATGTAGATCTTGCTATTCAGCCCTGTTCTGACTCACCCTGTCTCCTGGCATCCCCCAGCCCCTGTCACTCACACTCCAGACAAGGAATACACAACCTAGCAGAGGCAGGCTTGGATGGTTAGACAAGAAAATACCCACTTTCTAAAAGTGGTATTTTCAAACACAGAATGTTAAAACCAACTTCACTAAAAGATGCATTTTATCATTCTGAGTCCAGGCATACTAAACTCGAATTTCTACCATGTTCCCTGGGTCAGTTAGGATTATAAGCTGTAATAATCAAAACTGCCCATTCTGGCCTATGGGGAACAGGTAGCCTTGCAATCGTGAAAAACGAAATAGGCTGTAATTCACTATCAGGACATGCCACACACACCAGGGCATGTCCTACCTTTCACATACAATGCACCCTGCCCACAGGGGTACCTTGGGCCTACCTTAGGGGTGACTAACATGTAGAAAAGGGAAGTGTTAGAAATGGGATCTCTGGCTGGCTCAGGCTTGCGCCAAAGCCAGGCAGAGACCACCACTCTGGTCAGGGCGAGGGAGTTACACGCCGACGATAACCCCTGCTCACCCCCTTGGTAGCTTGGCACGAGCAGTCAGGCTTATCCCGGAGGCAATGTGTAAAGCGTTTGCGCGGCACCCTCACACAGCAGCAACACACTAGGCACACCACAAAAGGAACTCCACACAAGGTTATATAAAAAATAGCCTTTGTATTATCATAAATACCTTAGAAACATAATCACATAATATACAGTGCGCCAACTGGCACTAGGCAATATTCACAGGGGAATTATATACAGGACCAGGCCAATCGGGCCATGGTCAGAACCATCAGATCAGGTAAGTAGATGCAAATAATACATGTAGCGCACAACCAGTAATTACTGGTACAGGTAGGAACTTAGCACGAGATCCTGTAACCTACAAGATGGGACACCTACATCACATTAGGCATAAATCACATGAGGCAATAGGCCTCGTAAGCCTAAACACAGTGTGCCCCAATCGGGGGCACAACGCACTGACACTGGCCCCAGGCCAACTGGCCTCTCACCGGGGCTCAAATGCCCACTGTCCAGAATGTCCGGGCTGGCTGCACAGGCAGCAAAAGCAAAGTGCGCAATTGCACAAGCCTAAACGTGGCAGCTGCCGCTAACTGCGGGCAGCTGTGAAGTACTGTAGGCCCTGGCACTTCGGGGCCCTCTGGACCCCCACTGGGGCCCTGCAAACAATATGCCCCACGTTGCAGCTGCCCACTGTCAGGCGGGGCAGCTGTGGCAAGGAAACCGGCACTGGCACTAACGTGCCTCTCAGCCCCACTCCGGGACTTCTACAACAATGCCCCCAAAAAGGAAATCAGCATGGGCACCTCAGGGCCCCACAGGAAAATGGCACTGGCGCCACCGTGCCGCTGGGGAGCTCCCCTCTGGGACTCCTCCTGGTGCACTCGATCGGCACCTTAACCGTGCTCAAGAGACTCCAGCCCCACTCACCGGGGCTTTGTGCAGACTCCTCCTGTCTTCTTTCCGGCGGGGCAGGCACCGACAACGGGCCTCGTCTCTCTTCCGCCCCGGCCCCTCCTCACCTGGTCAGGCGGTCTCTCTCTCTCTCCGTGGCACCGGAGCGCGGGGTAGGCTCCCGTCGGCTTCCGGTTTCTTCCTCGTGGCAGTCCGGACTCTCCGCCCGGCACGGGAGCCCTGGTCACCGTCGGCCGGCCAGCAGCGTCGCGCTGCCTCTCTCTCCGTTTCCGGCGATTTTTGGGCGTTTGCCAGCGCGGGGTAGGCTCCCGCCTGGCTTCTATTCACCCGGTCCCCCTTCCTGGGACCGGGACTTTCTCCCGCCTTAGGCTGGACGCGGGGACGGCTTGGCGGCGTCTCGCGGAGGCGGGGTAGGCTCCCGTCCTCCTTCCTCAGCTCAGCTTCCTCTTTGGCCGCGCTGCAATTGGCCGGCCACTTAGCCCTGCCCACAACCAGGCAGTTTTGCCTGACTTCCGGGTCGCGCTGGCCGCGGCCCGGCGGCACCTGTTCTCGGCGGCTTCTCGGTGCGGGGTGGGCACCCGCCTGTAAATAAAACCAAAAGCGGGGTAGGCTCCCGCTGATAAACACACAACTGCGGGGTAGGCTCCCGCCTAAGCACGCCGCAATGCGGGGGAATCCCTACGTCGGGATTCCCTCAGACTCAAACACCGCTCAGCGCTGCAGGGCAAACAGGCTCCTCTCCCTGGGAGCAAAATAAAAGCGCTCACGAGGCGCTAGGAGCAACAGCTCCAGCAGTGTCTCAATTAGGCCAAAAATAAAGGGTCCTTGGTGCTGGGTACACCTCAGCAGCACAGCCAGGCAGGCCAGCACGCAGGGACCCCCAGGAAACAGCAGCTGGGTCCCGCGGCGGTTCCTCCTGGCAGAGTGTCCCCTGCAAGTCAGCACAACAGAGCAGAACAAGAACATTTTCATGGGGTCACAGCCCCTTCTTTTATACACCCTTTCCTTTGTCACATAGCACAGGGCTGGGGAAAAACCAGATGCAACTGGTTTGGGGGAGCTTTGGAGCACTTTGTTTTGCTCAGCTCCTCTCTCCTTACACAGGACAGGCTAGGGACATCAGACGCACCACAGGGGGTGGAGCCAGCATTGTGGAGGGAAGGCACAGCCCTATTCAGGTCCCAGGTGCAACTCCTCCCTCCCATCTAGATGCAGATCTCCCTATTCAGCCCTGCGCTGACTCACCCTGCCCCTCCTGAAGCCACACACATCTCCCAGCCCCTGTCACTCACAAAGCCAGACATGCAATTCACATCAGGCAGGCAGACACAGAGCACACATAAATGCCAACTTCTAAAAGTGGCATTTCCACACCAGTCATAATAAATCTGCGCACACCATTGCGCAGCATTTATTCTCACGAGTTCGCACATACTAAACTCGCCCCTGCACTCCTCTCACACCAGGAATTACCATGGACACACATATTCCCCATGCATTCCTATGGGAGGGCAGGACAATCTCACCACATGCACTCAGCGTGCGCCCGCACTTTACACTGGGACACAGGGCTAAAGTGCGCAGAGGCCTAAAACCACCAACACTACCCAGGGAAAAGGCTAGGAGACGAGCAAAAAGTTTAGGGGTGAACCTGCCAAAAGGGCCAAGTCCAACACAACCCCTTCCAGCCAAAATGCAGGGCAGACCAATCACCACCGTGATGGGCTTCCCTGCTTGGGGTGATAGAACACGGACGCGGGCCCGCAACTGCAGGGACACCCTCCTGTTCTACGCCACGGTGAACCCATGTGGTTCCTTCTGAAAAAGCTGTCCGGAGCAACTGGGCTACCCCACTGGTACTCTCTAGCTGTCCGCGGCCAGGACCAGGCCCTAGGCCACCCAGATGCCACTGGTCCTTGCCCATTCACAGAGTGGGGGTAGTAACCCCTGGCACATAGTAGCCATTCTCCACTCTTCCCCTCATCAGGGCAGGTCTAGACTGCCACTGATCCTCCAGCCTAGGGTCTGCACCCTCAGGCGGACCAGAAGTCACGGGTGAGGCTCTCCTCCCCCTACCTCTCCTTCTAGTGTTCCGCCCTCTCCTCCTTGGAGAAGCACCCTCAGAACACAACTCTCCCACCAGTTCAGGACGTCTCTCCCACAACTGGTCTCCCAACCTAGGGTCTAACCCTTCAGGTTGCACCGGGGTCAGAGGCGAGGACTCCCTCCCTCTGCACCCCCTTCCAGAGTTCTGCACCCTCCCAACTGGAGCGGTACCCCTGGAAGATGAACCGGTCAGGACACTGGTTACAGATGTCCTTTCCTCCAGGTCAGGCGGATCCTTAACCTGGCCTCCCAACCTTGGGGCTGAACCCCACGGCTGAGCATTTGCCTGGCACACCAGGACTTCCGGGGGCGCACTCAGCAGCCCCCGAGGGTAACACATGACTCATGTGTTGCGTGACAGTCTGCGTGGCGCAGACCTCCCGACCCCTGTCCATCTGACAGTGCGCAGAGATCCCCCACGACAGAAGTGGTGTCACCATGGTCACTTCTAGGAGACTCAGCCCTTCTGGCTGGCCCCTGACCCACTGGTTCTTCCACTGGGGAACACATCCCCCTCTCACCCCTCAATCCGGACTTCTGTACCCTCCCAACTGGAGCGGCACTGCCAGACACCAGAACCACTGGAGCTCTATTTACAGACGCTCCAGGTTCTCCAGACACTAGGAGATCCTCCTCAAATGGACTAACAGGACAGCCTAGGCTCCCAACCTGGTGTTCCCTGAAGAAACCATCCAGGCTCTGAGACGGGGTTTCGGGCACCTGGGGACACTCAGTCCCACACTCACTCCTACTCCACTGAGACAGGACGTGAGCCCCTACACCCCTCCCACTACACTGGGACCTAGCTGGGCTACACTGAACCTCTTCCCCCATACAGGACGGGAAGATACCTGAGCCACTACTTTTGGGATCACTCCCCAATGCCTCTTCAGAACCTTGGGCCTCCACCCAGAGGTCTGCCTCACATGCAAACTCCCATAGATCAGAAAACCCACCCTCCAACAGGTGTTGGCGCAACCCCGGCAAACAACAACTGAGCAGGTGCTCTCTGATAACCAGATCGAACAGTCCTTCAAAATCCTGTTCCGTGTTAACCGTTACCCAATCAGCCAGTGCATCATTACATTCATCCGAAAAATCCACCCAAGACTGGTGAGACAGTTTCCTACTGCCCCTGAACTTCAACCTGTACTCCTCTTCTCTGGAACAAGGTACCATATTTTGGGAACTGGGACTTCCTGCACTGGACTGTATATTGCTGCCACCACTGGACTCCACCCTCACTGGGGAATCCAGAAAACTACAACTGCACTCAGGGGATAATCTACCCTCCCGAGCTAATTTCTCCCTGGCGAAGGCCCTCTCAGCCTCCGCCATCCTCTCCTGCGCTAAGACCCTCTCGGTCTCTAGCTTTTTCTCCTCCATACTCAGCTGCGCTATCTCCCTGGTATGCTCTAACCTGAGCTTCTCCAAAGCCAGCTGATTCTCCCTTTCTTCCCTCCTATCCACCCACTCCTCTGGGGACAGGAAAAGGGATGGGGCACTGCCCCCGACACTGGACCCAGCAATGGACTCCCTATCTATGGGGTCCTCACTATCTACTGGCGTCCCTGTCCTGTCACTTTCTTCCTCCTCTTCAGACTCCTCAGGGCCCCCCTCAGACCCACCACCCTCTTGGCGTGCGGCCCGGGCCCTCTTCTCCTCATTGCGCTCACAGTCCCATTCATCCTTTTGCCATTGGATCAGGTTGTCCCTCAGTTTTGACTGGGTGTCCGACCCACTCACTGCTATGTCTCTCTCCTTACAGAAGTCCACCAACTCCCACATGCTGTATCTAAACAGACCACAAAAATTAAAAGCAGACTCCATTTTGGCAGGACGCTCAGGGACACGTGCAACACAGGAGACCTAGGTTTCTGAGCTGAAGCAAGAGTATACAATTTACAAATGACACTTTTAGGAGAAGAATTAAAACAAAACTCAGAACAATAATCCCCACACACGTGATTATCTAAATGTAGAGCTTGTAGTGCAACCAGTTGTCGCTGTGGTACTGCGCAAACGCAAGTCCAAATCCCCACCGCTGACAACCAATGTTAGAAATGGGATCTCTGGCTGGCTCAGGCTTGCGCCAAAGCCAGGCAGAGACCACCACTCTGGTCAGGGCGAGGGAGTTACACGCCGACGATAACCCCTGCTCACCCCCTTGGTAGCTTGGCACGAGCAGTCAGGCTTATCCCGGAGGCAATGTGTAAAGCGTTTGCGCGGCACCCTCACACAGCAGCAACACACTAGGCACACCACAAAAGGAACTCCACACAAGGTTATATAAAAAATAGCCTTTGTATTATCATAAATACCTTAGAAACATAATCACATAATATACAGTGCGCCAACTGGCACTAGGCAATATTCACAGGGGAATTATATACAGGACCAGGCCAATCGGGCCATGGTCAGAACCATCAGATCAGGTAAGTAGATGCAAATAATACATGTAGCGCACAACCAGTAATTACTGGTACAGGTAGGAACTTAGCACGAGATCCTGTAACCTACAAGATGGGACACCTACATCACATTAGGCATAAATCACATGAGGCAATAGGCCTCGTAAGCCTAAACACAGTGTGCCCCAATCGGGGCACAACGCACTGACACTGGCCCCAGGCCAACTGGCCTCTCACCGGGGCTCAAATGCCCACTGTCCAGAATGTCCGGGCTGGCTGCACAGGCAGCAAAAGCAAAGTGCGCAATTGCACAAGCCTAAACGTGGCAGCTGCCGCTAACTGCGGGCAGCTGTGAAGAACTGTAGGCCCTGGCACTTCGGGGCCCTCTGGACCCCCACTGGGGCCCTGCAAACAATATGCCCCACGTTGCAGCTGCCCACTGTCAGGCGGGGCAGCTGTGGCAAGGAAACCGGCACTGGCACTAACGTGCCTCTCAGCCCCACTCCGGGACTTCTACAACAATGCCCCCAAAAGGAAATCAGCATGGGCACCTCAGGGCCCCACAGGAAAATGGCACTGGCGCCACCGTGCCGCTGGGGAGCTCCCCTCTGGGACTCCTCCTGGTGCACTCGATCGGCACCTTAACCGTGCTCAAGAGACTCCAGCCCCACTCACCGGGGCTTTGTGCAGACTCCTCCTGTCTTCTTTCCGGCGGGGCAGGCACCGACAACGGGCCTCGTCTCTCTTCCGCCCCCGGCCCCTCCTCACCTGGTCAGGCGGTCTCTCTCTCTCCTCCGTGGCACCGGAGCGCGGGGTAGGCTCCCGTCGGCTTCCGGTTTCTTCCTCGTGGCAGTCCGGACTCTCCGCCCGGCACGGGAGCCCTGGTCACCGTCGGCCGGCCAGCAGCGTCGCGCTGCCTCTCTCTCCGTTTCCGGCGATTTTTGGGCGTTTGCCAGCGCGGGGTAGGCTCCCGCCTGGCTTCTATTCACCCGGTCCCCCTTCCTGGGACCGGGACTTTCTCCCGCCTTAGGCTGGACGCGGGGACGGCTTGGCGGCGTCTCGCGGAGGCGGGGTAGGCTCCCGTCCTCCTTCCTCAGCTCAGCTTCCTCTTTGGCCGCGCTGCAATTGGCCGGCCACTTAGCCCTGCCCACAACCAGGCAGTTTTGCCTGACTTCCGGGTCGCGCTGGCCACGGCCCGGCGGCACCTGTTCTCGGCGGCTTCTCGGTGCGGGGTGGGCACCCGCCTGTAAATAAAACCAAAAGCGGGGTAGGCTCCCGCTGATAAACACACAACTGCGGGGTAGGCTCCCGCCTAAGCACGCCGCAATGCGGGGGAATCCCTACGTCGGGATTCCCTCAGACTCAAACACCGCTCAGCGCTGCAGGGCAAACAGGCTCCTCTCCCCTGGGAGCAAAATAAAAGCGCTCACGAGGCGCTAGGAGCCACAGCTCCAGCAGTGTCTCAATTAGGCCAAAAATAAAGGGTCCTTGGTGCTGGGTACACCTCAGCAGCACAGCCAGGCAGGCCAGCACGCAGGGACCCCCAGGAAACAGCAGCTGGGTCCCGCGGCGGTTCCTCCTGGCAGAGTGTCCCCTGCAAGTCAGCACAACAGAGCAGAACAAGAACATTTTCATGGGGTCACAGCCCCTTCTTTTATACACCCTTTCCTTTGTCACATAGCACAGGGCTGGGGAAAAACCAGATGCAACTGGTTTGGGGGAGCTTTGGAGCACTTTGTTTTGCTCAGCTCCTCTCTCCTTACACAGGACAGGCTAGGGACATCAGACGCACCACAGGGGGTGGAGCCAGCATTGTGGAGGGAAGGCACAGCCCTATTCAGGTCCCAGGTGCAACTCCTCCCTCCCATCTAGATGCAGATCTCCCTATTCAGCCCTGCGCTGACTCACCCTGCCCCTCCTGGAGCCACACACATCTCCCAGCCCCTGTCACTCACAAAGCCAGACATGCAATTCACATCAGGCAGGCAGACACAGAGCACACATAAATGCCAACTTCTAAAAGTGGCATTTCCACACCAGTCATAATAAATCTGCGCACACCATTGCGCAGCATTTATTCTCACGAGTTCGCACATACTAAACTCGCCCCTGCACTCCTCTCACACCAGGAATTACCATGGACACACATATTCCCCATGCATTCCTATGGGAGGGCAGGACAATCTCACCACATGCACTCAGCGTGCGCCCGCACTTTACACTGGGACACAGGGCTAAAGTGCGCAGAGGCCTAAAACCACAAACACTACCCAGGGAAAAGGCTAGGAGACGAGCAAAAAGTTTAGGGGTGAACCTGCCAAAAGGGCCAAGTCCAACAGGAAGGTTTAGGGACTTGCAAGTGTGTGCACTTGCCAAGTCGACATGGCAGCCCCAGGCTGCACACAGGCTGTGCAATGGCAGGCCAGAGTTACACTTTACGGGCTGTTTGCGTGGGTGGCACAATCCAGTGCTGCAGCCCACCAACAGCATTTGATCTATAGGCCCTGGCACTCTCAGTGCACTTTACAAGGGACTGACACATAAATCAAATAGGCCAATCATGGAAACACCAATCCATAACACATTTTATACAGGAGCACTTGCACTTTCCCACTGGACAGCAGTGAGGAAAGTGCGCAGAATCATTACACCAGCAAAAACAGAGTCAAAACCAGGAGGTCAGAAAGCAAAAAGTCAGGGGAAACACGCCAAAAGATGCCAAGTCTAACACATGTCCCCTCCAGCTGAAAGTAGGGAGAACTACCCAACCCCATTGGAGTTCTCCTCACTAAGGCGGAAGAACCTGGACAGAAAATCTGCATTGGCGTGTTTTGTACCAGGGCGGTGTTCCACCGTAAAGTCCATTCCTTGTAGGGAGATGGACCACCTCAGCAGTTTTGGATTCTCACCCCTCATTTGCATCAACCATCTGAGGGGCCTGTGGTCTGTCTGAACCCGGAAGTGAGTCCCAAACAGGTATGGTCTCAGCTTCTTCAGTGCCCAGACCACAGCAAAAGCTTCCCTTTCTATGGCACTCCACCTCTGTTCCCTGGGGAGTAGTCTCCTGCTAAGGAAGACTACAGGCTGGTCTAGGCCCTCTTCGTTCAGTTGTGAGAGCACCGCTCCCACACCATGCTCTGAAGCGTCAGTCTGCACGACAAATTCTTTGGAGAAGTCAGGTGCCTTGAGCACGGGCGCCGTGCACATGGCTGCCTTCAGGGCATCAAAAGCTTTCTGGAAGGACTCAGTCCAGATTACCTTCCTGGGCTGCTTCTTCGAAGTCAGCTCTGTTAAGGGGGCAACGATGGTGCCATAGCCCTTAACAAATCTCCTATAGTAGCCGGTGAGACCTAAGAAGGCTCTCACCTCTCTCTGGGTCTTGGGGGGCTCCCAAGCCAGAATGGTGTCAATCTTGGGTTGTAGGGGCGCCACCTGGCCGCTTCCTACCTGGTGTCCCAAGTACACCACAGAACCATGCCCGATCTGGCACTTACTGGCCTGCACCTTTCAGAACCCTCAACACTTTCTCAAGGTGCTGTAAATGTTCTTCCCAGCTGGAACTGAACACAGCAATGTCATCCAGGTAGGTGGCACTGAAATCCTCCAGCCCAGCCAACACCTGATTGACCAACCTCTGAAAGGTGGCAGGGGCATTCTTCAACCAAAAGGGCATCACCCGAAACTGGTAATGACCTTCTGGGGTTGAGAATGCTGATCTCTTCTTGGCCCCATCGGTTAAGGCAATCTGCCAGTACCCAGACGTTAAGTCAAACGTGCTGAGGAACCGGGCAGCTACCAACCGATCAATGAGCTCAACAGCTCTGGGGATGGGGTGCGCGTCAGTCCTGGTAGTCCACACAAAACCGCAGTTCTGGAGTGGCACCGGGTGCAGCAGCCTTTGGGACCAAGACCACTGGGCTGGCCCAAGGACTGTTGGAGGGCTCAATCACCCCTAACGCCAACATCTTAGAGACCTCCTCCTTGATGCTGGCCCTGACCCGGTCAGTCAACCTGTAAATCTTGTGCTTCACAGGAGGGCTGTCACCAGTGTCCACGTCATGGGTACACCAGTGAGTAACACCGGGGGTCAGAGAGAACAGTGGGGCGAACTGTCCCAACAACTGGTGACAGTCCCCCTAGGGCTCCTGAGTCATAGTAGGGGAGAGGATCACACCCTCTACTGACCCATCATGCTCCTTGGTAGACAGGAGGTCAGGGAGAGGCTCACTCTCCTCTTCCACCGCATCATCTGTCGCCAAGAGCATACTCACTTCGGACCTCTCGAAGTGGGGCTTGAGGCGGTTCACGTGAAGGACCCTCAAAGGGTTCCTTGGAGCCTGCAAATCCACCAGGTAGGTGACGTCACTTTTGCGCTCCACCACCTCATATGGCCCAGTCCACTTGTCCTGCAAGGCACAAGGTTCCACTGGGGCCATGACCCACACTTTTGGCCCAGGTTGAAATTCGACCAGAGTGGCATTCTGGTCATACCATCTCTTCATTTCTTTCTGGCTTGCTTCTAGGTTCGCCTGAGCGAGTTTCCTGAAGCGGGCGGTTTGGTTTCTAAAGGCCAGCATGTAGCTAAACACATCCTGGGGAGTTTTCCTGGGAGCTGCCTCCCAGCCTTCCTTTACCAAACTCAGAGGTCCTCTGACAGGGTGGCCATACAGGAGCTCAAAGGGGCTGTACCCAAGAGACTTCTGAGGCACCTCCCTGTATGCAAAGAGTAGGAATGGCAAGAGGACGTCCCACTTACGCCTCATGGGTTCTGTTAGACCCTTGATCATGCCTTTCAAAGTCTGGTTGAATCTCTCCACCAGACCGTTTCCTTGTGGGTGGTAAGGAGTGGTGAACTTATAGGTTACACCACACTCCTTCCACAGGGATGTCATATACTTGGATATGAAATTGGTCCCCCTATCAGAAACCACCTCTCTGGGGAATCCCACACGGGAAAAGATCCCCATTAACGCCCGGCCCACCACTGACGCCGTCGTTGTCCTGAGAGGGATTGCCTCCGGGTACCGGGTGGCATGGTCCACCAAGACCAGGATGTACCTGTTGCCCATGGCTGTCTTGGGATCCAGTGGCCCCACAATATCCATCCCTACCCTTTCAAAGGGTGTTCCAACAACAGGAAAAGGTTGGAGAGGAGCTTTGACCTTCCTCCCACTCTTACCACTTGCCTGGCAAGTTTGGCAAGACCTACAGTGTGCATCTGACTGCCTTCGCATTTGGGGCCAAAGAAGTGGGTGACAAGCCTGTCAAAGGTCTTGTCCTGCCCCAAATGTCCTGCCAAAGGCACGTCATGAGCCAGACCCAGTAGGAAGGTCCTGAAGCGCTGGGGTACCACCAGCACACGGGCTGACCCAGGCTCAGCAACCTTAGGCTCACTGTATAGGAGACCATTCTCCCAGTAGATCAGATGTGACCCGGACTGATTACCAGCTGCCTGGTCTGCAGCCTGCCGCCGCAGACCCTCCAGAGTAGGGCACTCGTTCTGCTCCCTGCAGAACTCCTCCCTGGTGGGACCCCCTTCTTGCTGCCAATGGGTCAGCTCAGAGATGTCTCCCAGTTCGGCTACCTGCTCCCCTGTAGGCACCGGGGCGTCCCCCTCGAGGTCCGCCTCCTCCCGGTCCGTGGGAACTTCAGGGGCCGGTTTCCCGCGCCCCCTGCCCTTCCTCTTGGCAGTGACTTGGACCACTGTTCCAGGCTCCAAGTCCTCTTGATCACCCTTTCTGGCTGCCATTGACCGAGTAGACACGCATGCCCACTCTGGCAACCCAAGCATCTCCAAGTGAGACCTGAGCTCAACATCCTTCCATAAGGACTGCTCCAGGTCGTTACCTAGCAGACAATCTACAGGCATGGTGGGGCTCACAACCACCCTCAAGGGACCTGAGACCCCCCATTCAAAGGGAACCTGCGCCACCATACACTGGCGCTCAGAGTTGTCTACAGCAACTTCTTGGTGGAATGCCCCTGGGACTACCTGCTTCTCAGAGACCAGGTGACACCGGACTGAGGTCACACTGGCTCCAGTATCTCTGAGAGCCTCTACCCTGTTCCCATTGATGGTCACCCAGGTGCTATATTTCTTTGTGTTAGGGGGCACCTGGTTTCCTGGGACCATCTCACTGTCCCCTAGTGAGACAAGGGTCATTTCTGCGGGATCCCCACCCTCCTGTGGGCACCCCTCCTCCCCAAGCGCTACACTAGCCAACACTTTGGACTGTCCACCGGTGGGTGGCTGTGTCCCCTTTGGGCACTTGGGGTCCCCCTTAAAGTGACCTACCTGGTCACATGCATAACACTTGCGGGGGCCGGTCTCAACAGGCTTCCCTGTAGAGACCCCTTTCTTCTTATCACCGGGGGCTGGGAACCTTTACCCTGGGTACTAGTTTGGGGCCCTTTAGAGAACTCTTGTGCTTTACCCTTGTCCCCCCACCTTTCTGCTGGGGACCCTGCCCACCTTTGGCTGAGTCTCCCCAAATGCTTTCTTGTGGACCCTGGTACTCACCCAGCGGTCCGCCTCCATAGCAAGCTTCCTGGGGTCAGTTAGCTTACTATCAACTAGGTGCTGGCGCAGATCTGCAAAACATAGACTAGACAAGTGCTCCCATGCAATCAAATTGTAGAGCCCCTGAAAATCTGTTACATTACTGCCCTTCACCCAACCATCCAGTGACCTACAGAACATATCCTCACATTCCAACCAAGTGTTGGCCTCAGACTTTTTACTGGACCTGAACTGATCCCTGTACTTCTCAGGAGTGAGCCCATACCTAGTGAGGAGAGTGTCTTTCATGTCAGCATAGGTGAGGTCCTGCCCCTTACCCAAAGCTATCAGAGTATCCCTAGCTTCCTCTGGAAAGAGAGGCCACAACCTCGCTCCCCAGTTCCTTTCAGGGACCCCATTCATATGAATAGAAGACTCGTACCCTTGAAACCACCTTTGTATGTCATCACCCTTTTTGTACTCTTTACCTACATTCTTGGGGATGTGTACAATCCTGTCTGTGTTTGCTGAAGAATTGCTGCCACCATCTGAACCGGATCTACTCTTTAGCTCCAGCTCCTTGATCATTCTCTCATGATCTAGTATCATTTTCCTTTCCTCCATGGCTATTCTTTTCTCTTCCCTCTCACTTTCTATTCTGAGTTTCTCCAATTCAAACCTCCTTACTTCCTGCCTGTCCTCCAGCTCCTCTGGGGACAAACTACTGCTGCCTGGCCTGGAGGGTTCCCCCTCCCAAAAGCACATCCACCCTAGGAACAGGCTCCTCCACCTCTCCATTGAGATCACCAGATTGCCCACTGGCACCGCTGGCTGCTACCCAGGCCCTCAGCGCCTTTTGTAGCTCATCCTTCCTGGTGAGGCCTCTGACCTGGACTTTCAGGTTCTTGCAAATCGATTTTAACTCCTTGACATTGTAGGCTTCCAATCGATCCTCCTCAAAGGCAATTTCTACTGATGCAATTGATGATACTATAGATTCAGGCATGTTGAAGTAGCAAGTTCAAACTGGCATGATCAAAAATAGGCCAAAAAGAAAAAGAACCTGTAAGTGGTACGTAATGGGCTGCGATATGGTAGTAGTGCACACCAATCACTGTAAGTCAAGTGCAAACACAAGTCCTATCCTCACCGCTGACAACCAATGTTAGAAATGGGGGTCTCTAGTTGGCAAGAGGTTGCACCTTTGTCCAAGTAGGGACCCTTCTTCCTAGTCAGGGTAAGGGAGTTACACTCCTAAAATAACCCCTGCTCACCCCTTTGGTAGCTTGGCACGAGCAGTCAGGCTTATTCTAGAGGCAGTGTGTAAAGCATTTGCACATAACCAACAGTAATACAGTGTAAGCACTACAAACTGACACCACACCAGTTTAGAAAAATATCCAATATTTTTATATACTTTAAAACAAGACCAAATACAATAAAAATCCACAGTACAGTACTTTAAAAATGATTACGTTGCAAGATAACTTCTTCTTTGCAGGAATATTTCAAAAACAAAGTTCGTACGAGTCGGTAGCTCCGTCCGAGTCTACCGCAATGCTGAAAACCACAGAATCTAACAGTTCCAGCCGACCGCATCGATACGGGCCAGCAGAGTCGTGAACAGACTCGGTCACAGTACCTTTTCTCGTTGTGGCGGGCACGGAGTGTGCGAGCCGGTCGGCGTACGTCGCGGTTGCGGTGCAAGATGGAAGTGGTGCAGGGCGCGGTGTCCTCTCGATGCGGTGCAGGTAGCGGCTCGGTGACAATCGTGCAGATGGAGTCGGTGAGTCCAAGGCGTGCGGGGCAGGGTGAGACGGTGCTCGATGCGGTGCTGGCAGGTTGCGATGCAGGCAACCAAGCCGGAGTGCGGGAGCTGGCGTCGGACATCGGTGCGAGTTGGAGCGGTGCGTCGCGAAGCGTGCAAGCGGTGCCCCAACTGCGATGCGGCCATGATTGTTGAGCCAGTTGCAGCGACAGCGTCGGTCTGGTCCGGCTGGCACAGTGAAGCGATGCGAACTGCGGTGCCCACAGGTCACGGTGCAAGCAGCGGCTCGGTGGCGATGGCGTCGGACGTCGTTGTCGGTGAGACCAGGGTTGCGGTGCGAGATGTGGACGGTGCGGTCTGCGGTGCAAACAGGACACCGGGCCAGCGATGGAGTCGGTTGACGGAGTCGGTTGCGGTTCCCTTCTTCTGTGGCAACTGCAACAGCGGTTCCAGAAGCGGTACCCAGAGGGTTGTGAAGTCTTTGCAGTCCCTGAGACTTCTTAACAGGAGGCCAGCTCGGTTTCAGGCCCTTGGAGATTCTCAGCACAAGTAGTAGAAAGTTCAGTCCAGTCCTTTCACTGTCCAAGACAGAAGCAGCAACTGCAGGCCAACCCAACAAGGCAATAACTCAGCAAAGGGGCAGTACTCCTCCTAGCAGCTCTCCAGCTCTTCTTCTTGGCAGGTTCCTTGATTCCAGCGAGATCTCAAGTTCTGGGGTTTGGGTCCCCCTTTTTATCCTCAATTTCTCTTTGTCCTCTGGAGGCAGAGGGGCCTTTGCCTGGTCCAGACCAGTTCTGGTCAGTCCTGGAGCACTTTGTTGACAAGTCTCCTTCTTTCCTTTCACAGTGCAGGCCAGGGACATCAGACGCACCACAGGAGGTGGAGCCAGCATTGTGGAGGGAAGGCCCAGCCCTATTCAGGTCCCAGGTGCATCTCCTCCCACCCATCTACATGTAGATCTTGCTATTCAGCCCTGTGCTGACTCACCCTGTCTCCTGGCATCCCCCAGCCCCTGTCATTTACACTCCAGACAAGGAATACACAACCTAGCAGAGGCAGGCTTGGATGGTTAGACAAGAAAATACCCACTTTCTAAAAGTGGTATTTTCAAACACAGAATGTTAAAACCAACTTCACTAAAAGATGCATTTTATCATTCTGAGTCCAGGCATACTAAACTCGAATTTCTACCATGTTCCCTGGGTCAGTTAGGATTATAAGCTGTAATAATCAAAACTGCCCATTCTGGCCTATGGGGAACAGGTAGCCTTGCAATCGTGAAAAACGAAATAGGCTGTAATTCACTATCAGGACATGCCACACACACCAGGGCATGTCCTACCTTTCACATATAATGCACCCTGCCCACAGGGGTACCTTGGGCCTACCTTAGGGGTGACTAACATGTAGAAAAGGGAAGGTTTAGGGACTTGCCAGTGTGTGCACTTGCCAAGTCGACATGGCAGCCCCAGGCTGCACACAGGCTCTGCAATGGCAGGCCAGAGTTACACTTTACGGGCTGTTTGCGTGGGTGGCACAATCCAGTGCTGCAGCCCACCAACAGCATTTGATCTATAGGCCCTGGCACTCTCAGTGCACTTTACAAGGGACTGACACATAAATCAAATAGGCCAATCATGGAAACACCAATCCATAACACATTTTATACAGGAGCACTTGCACTTTCCCACTGGACAGCAGTGAGGAAAGTGCGCAGAATCATTACACCAGCAAAAACAGAGTCAAAACCAGGAGGTCAGAAAGCAAAAAGTCAGGGGAAACACGCCAAAAGATGCCAAGTCTAACACCACTACAGCAAGTCGTTGTAACGACTTGTGTTGTAATGGTTTGCGATGTAACAACGTGGTAGTTGTAACGACTGCGTTGTTATGGCATGCGATGTATCGCCTGCAATGTAAATGATGTTTCCCCTCTTGCTTCTTTCTGCACCCCTCTTGCCTCTCTCTGCACCTCTGTTGCTTCTTTTTATACTTCTCTTGCTTCTTTCTGCACCTCTCTCGCTTCTTTCTGCAACTCTCTTGACTCTTTCTGCACCTCTCTTGCCTTTTTCTGCACTTCTCTTGCCTCTTTCTGCACCTCCCTTGCCTCTTTCTGCACATTTCTTCCTCTTTCTGCAACTCTCTTGTTTCTTTCTGTGCTTCCCTTGCCTCTTTCTGCACATCACTCTCTTCTTTCTGCACCTCTCTTGCTTTTTTCTGGACCTCACTTGCTTCTTTTTTTGCACCTTACTCTCTTCTTTCTGCACCTCTCTTGCTTCTTTCTGCAATTCTCGTGTTTCTTTCTGCACCTCTCTTCCTCTTTCTGTACCTTTCTTGCTTCTTTTTGCACCCCTATGGCCTCTTTCTGCATCTCTTTTGCCTCTTTATGCACCGCTCTTGTCTCTTTCTGCACCTCTCTTGCCTCTTTCTGTACTTCTCTTGCCTCTTTCTGTACCTCTCTTGCATCTTTCTGCATATTTCTATCTCTTTCTGCACTTCTCTTGCTTCTTTCTGCACTTCTCTTACTTTCTTCTGCACCTCTCTTGCTTGTTTCTGCACCTCTTTTGCCTCTTTCTTCACTTCTCTTTCTTCTCTCTGCACTTTAATTGCTTATTTCTGCACCTCTCATGCTTCTTTCTGCACTTCTCTTGCCTCTTTCTGCACTTTCTCTTGCCTCTTTCTGTACCTCTCTTGCCTCTTTCTGCACATTTCTTCCTCTTTCTGCACCTCTCTTGCTTATTTCTGCACATCTCTTGCTTGTTTCTGCACCTCTCTTGCTTCTTTCTGTAACCCTTTTGCCTCTTTCTGCACCTCTCTTGCCTCTTTCTGTAACTCTCTTGCCTCTTTCTGTGCTTCTCATAAGGAGCACATTGCATGGGCGTAAGTTAAAGTTAGCTCAGGTAACATTTTCTGATCCCCCTTTTTCTTGCCCCCCGCTAGACAGATCACTCCGCAACTTTCCATGCAGAACTAGACATACTGTGCCACTTTTAAAAAAAAATGTTGTGAAACCTAGAGATTTCAATGGAAAAGCGCTTTTTGACTTGCTTATAACTTTGGCCCCGGTTTGACATATCTTCAGAAAATGTAAAAAAAAATAGTGGCACGGTACATCTAGTTCTGCCCAAAAAGATTCGGAGTGATCTGTCAAGTGTGGTTCAAGAAAAAGAGGGGGTCAGAAAATGCAATTCCAATCGGGATTTTAAACACGACTACAGCCCGAACTGCTGGACGGAATTACACCAAATTTGGCAGAGAGGTAGCTTTTGGTCCAGAAAGAGCCTTTTGTGATATGGTGCTATTCCATCAGTAGTCGCTGAGTTATTATGGGAAAAACAATATTGTATATCTGGGGTTGCGGATCCCCAGCGGTGGGTCTGCGAAATCATGCGCCACCAGCAACGCCGTGATAAGCTCACCACAACCTGACCAGGAGGTTGCGGCTGCCATTTTAAGTATCGGGAAATTGTCCCGGGGTCTTAAAATGTATCTGCAAAATGATTAACGGGGTCAGGGTAGAGGTACCCTGACTCCATGGGTGTGGTAGAGGACTGTCTGAGGGGTACCTATATTGGGTACAAAATTGAGTTATATTGTTTCTTTTTTCCACTTTGGGAATCTGTTGATCCCCGCGAGACTCAGCGTAGCCCCCATGTGAATCTGTGACGGATTCGCAACACTTTCAGACCCACTCACACACCCACACAGGTACTCTCAAACCCATTTACAGATCAGCACAGGCAGTCATGCACCCACTCACAGGCCTACACAGGCATTTACACCCTCACTCACAGAGTAATGCACGCACTCTCAGACCCACATAGGCACTCACACACATACTCACAGACCTATGCAGGCACTCACAGATCTACTCACATATCCAGGTCGGCACTCACACACCCACACATAGACCCACACAGACACTCACACAACCAATCACATGTCCATTCAGACACTCAGATACCCACTCACAGACCCAATCAGACACTCACAACCCAGTGACAGACCTACAAAGGAACTCACACACCCACTCATAGAATCAGTCACACACTCGCAGATCCACACAGACACGCATACAGCCACTCACAGACTCACACAGGTACTCACACATAACATAACATGTATATTTGTACTCACAGATATACTCTGCACTCACACACCCACTCAGATACTCTCACACCCAGTCACAGACACACTCAGACACCCACTGACAGATCATCTTAGACACTCTCACACCCACTCAGACTCACTTAGAAACTCATATACCCACTCACAGACCAACTCAGGAAATCATACAACCATGCACAGACCCACATAGACACTCACACACCCATTCACAGACTCACTCAGGCATTCACCCACCCAGTGACATACCCACATAGGAACTCACACACCCACTCATAGACCAACTCACACTCTCCCAGACCCACTCACAAACCCACTCTCTGATCCACACAGGCACTCACACAGCCACTCACAGACTTGCAGTCACTCACACATGCACTCATAGACCCACACAGGAACTCACACATCCACTCATAGACCCATACAGACACTCACCTATATACTCACAGACCCACACAGACACTCACACCCTCAGTCATATACCTGCACAGACACTCAAACCCTCACTCACCGACCCACTCAGGCACTCACACACCCAAATGGTCACTCATGCAACCACTCACAGACCTATGCAGGCCTTGGCACACCCACTCACAGACCCATGCAGGCACTCACACACATATTTACAGACCCATACAGCCAGTCAGAGGGCCACTCACACACCCACATAGGCACTTATGTGCCCACTTAAATACCCACACAGCCACTCACACACTCACTCCCAGATCCACATATATACTCTCATACCCACTGATAGAACCACACAGGCACTCACAGACCCACTGGCACAACCACACAAACACTCACACACCCACTCAGAAATCTATGCAGGCACTGACAGACCTACTCACTCACCCACACATCTACTTACAGAACCTCAGAGGCACACTCACACCCACTCACAGACCCACACAGGCACTCACTCATCCACTCACAGTTCTATGCTGGCCCTGTCACACCCACTCAGAGTCCCAAACAGGCAGTCACACACTGACTCATACTCCCAAACAGCTACTCAGACACCCACTCACAGACCTAACACAGGTACTCACAGACCCACTCATCCACTCACACACTCACTTACAGACCTATACAGGCAATCACAGAACCACTCACAGACCCACACAGGTACTCTCACTCCTACTCACAGACCCACATAGGCTCTCACACCCACTCACAGACCCACACAGGTACTCTCACACCCACTGCCAGAGCCAGTCACACACCCACTCACAGAGCCATGCAGGCACTGACATACCCATTCACAGACCAACAAAGGCACTCACAGGCCCAGTAACAGACCCATGCAGGTACTCACACACCTATTCACAGACCCATACAGGTACTCAGAGACTCTCACACATACTCACATACGCACTCACACACCCACTTGCAGATCCACACAGTCACTCATACCCCCACACAAATACTCACACACCCACTCACAAACCTACACAGACACTCACAGACCTACTCACAGACCCACACAGCCACTCAAACACCCACTCACAGGCTAACACAAACAGTCTCATGCCCACTCACGGACCCACACACCTACTCACAGATCTATGCAGGCACTCACACACCTACTCACAGACCCACACAGGCACTCACACACCCACTCACAGACCTATACAGAATCTAACACACCCAGTCAAAGACCCACACAGGCACTCAAAGACCCACTCAAAGAATATAGCACCACTCACAAACTCACTAACTGACCAACAGAGGCACTCACACCAACTCACAGATCATTAGTACCACTCACATTGACTCACACACTAGCACAGACAGTCTCATACCTACTCACAGACCCACACCTACTTACAGACCCACACAGGCACTCGCACACCTACTCATAGACTCACACACCCACACAAGAACTACACAGGATCTCACATACCCGGTCACAAACCCACACAGGCACTCATACACCCATGCACAGAACTATAGCACCACTCACACACCCACTCACGGACCATTAGCGCCACTCACGCCCACTCACAGACCCACAAAGCCACTCACACACCTACTCACAGACCTATGCAGGTGCTCACAGTACCATTCATAGTTCTCTTCTTTTTTGTGTTTTGAAATAGTACGTATGTTTTCTATTATGTTGTTCCTTTTAAACTGTTTGTCTTGTTTTTAGAATTGACAAGCTTTTAAGTACATCTTAATTTAATTAACCTTATCTTTTACAGCCTTATACTTGCGGTTCGAGGAATGAGGAGACTTCCTTATAGGGAATCTAACATGGAAAGAACAGGTAAGTGCGGAGAGGCAAGATGGCGACTGAGTGACATCTCGCCGCGGAGCTCCGCCGCCGGACCCCGAGTTTTATGCCTAAACGCATCTGAGCCACTCCTTACATCCTCGTAGTTCACCTACGGAATAGAAGACAAGGAAAATCATGGAAAAAAGCACCCGGAATGTCTGGATATATCAAGCTGTATCTACTCTGCATGCTTGATTCCGGGAATGCACTCTCACCTCTCTGTAGCCCTGGGGCTTTGTATACGGATCGACCTTCCTGGATCTCCCTTGCCCTGCGTGATCCATTACTAGTGCTGCCTGGAAGGAACACATCGGCAAATTACAGCGGGACGGCTGACAGAAGGAAAATTTTAACGGGAAGTGAATACTGTTGGAAGATACTTTGTTGCAGTGGAAAGACCCGACAGAGCCGACAGCTTCGAAATCAAGTAAGAATGGCTGGCAAGGGTACCAAGACTCTGAAGGGGAAAACTGCGCAAATATGTGGCGTCTTAGCGAGTGTACCGCTACAAACTAGTACATTAATTACAGACACCAGGCAGAAAAAGATGGATACACGAGGTATTAAAAATAAAAGCAATGACAAGGGAGAGAAGGGAGAAAGTAAAGGGAGAAATGAGGGCGAAAATTGCACTGAGAGCATAGAAAATCCCAAGAGAACATTTGCAAAGACTAACAAAGAGCCGGATTACTCACAGCCTCTAATCACTAGCAGCTTTTGTGTACCAGGATCTAAGACTGTGACAGAATCTACAGTCAGCACAGATGGGGAGAAGAGAAGAGCGATAGCCTACAGAGCAAACAGAAGGACTTAAAAACGCCCATAGATTTGGTGCATTTAAGTACACCCTATCCCACAACCCAGGCTAATAAAACAATAATGGAGGCGCATTCCACCCCATTATTGCAACATCAATATACAGATGGGGGCTACAACCAGGACAAAGAAGGGAAGAGCAGCAAGTCAGGTAATGATGGTAAAGAAACTGTAGAAATAATACAAGAAGCAATACAGCTACCTAAAACACCTGACAATCTTGAAAAATTCTACTCATTAACTGATGAGTCAGAAATCTCTGATATAAGCATTTCCCTATCAAGCGAGGAGGACGAGGCAAACTGGCATAGTAGTACAAACACAGACCCACAGAAGAGTAGGAATGGACAAAAGAAATTACGGAAAAAAGAAGTGGGAGCCGCCAAAAAAGACAAGAGATCTCTGATAAAGGTAGCATCGCTGATTTGAGATGGGACTACACGGACACACAATTTGCAATCACTACAGATATAATGGATGCCTCAAGCAGCAACCAAACAATTATCAATAGTAACTGCACCAATAAAGAGGAGGAGGAAAGGGTAAAGTGCGAGTCTGCTCTTTCAACGGTGCTACATTCTATTAAAAGTTTCCAGGAAGAAGTTAAAGCAGATAACAGGAGATCACGTTTGGCCGCCAAAAAATTACAAGGGGCTGTTAGGAAGGTAGGCAAGACATGTGCAGATATTGCCGATCGGATGGCTTCCGTGGAAGTACGGACAGAGAATCTTGAGAAAGATGTAGCTGTGCTAAAAACCCAAGTAGATGAGCAGGAAAGTACAGTTAAAGACTTTATGTGGAAGATGGAAGCGCAGGAAAATAGACAACGGCGTAATAATCTCCGCTTTTAGGGATCCCGGAAGGTGTTGAGAAGGATGATCCTAGGGGATATATGGTCACACTTTTGAAGGGAGCTTTTCCAGAGCTACAATCCTGGGATTGGGATAAGGAAATACAGCGGGCACATAGGTTCCCGCTAACTCCTCCTAAACGCTTTTTAGCTACGCCTCAACATCCTCGTGCAATGCTGTTATTCTTTGGGAACTTTCTTCTACGTCAAGCTCTGTTTGATCTGGCAAGGCCTACGACAAGAAGAAACTTTGGGGGAATCACTTTTTTACTAGACCCGACTTTGCACATGCCACAGTCGAACGAAGATGGAGACTCAGACAGCTCTTTGCTCCCTTTCAAGAACTCGGAGCAGATGTGTATCTGCAGAACCCGGCCAGACTAAAAATTGTGCATAAAGGGACCACACGTAGTTTCAACTCAGAGATTCAAGCAAAAGCATATTTAGAGGAACTCACAGCGAACCGGGGAGCCGGGAGTAGGGAACAGGGACTGGAAAGGGTATAGTCTATGACTTCGATTGCAACTTAGTAAATATTATTTAAACTTCACTAAAGTAGTAAGGAGGGCTTAACCTTTATCCTTGGCAATGTTGCATTAATTTTGTTCACATGAAAGGGGGCTGGGCGGCGGGGATGCGGGGCTCTGATCCCTCAGATGTCATCTTCCTGGCTTTGGCAAAGCCAGGTAACCTCAGGTGTAGGTGGTGGGTGGGGGTGGGTAAGGGTGGGGGTTGAGGGTGGGGGAGGGTAAGGGGGAGGTTGGTCACAGACATGGGGAAGAATAGATGCAGCACGATTCCAGTTAAAGCATAGAATTTCCGCTATATACAATGAGTGAATTACGTATTGCCTCGGTAAATATTTGTGGCCTTAATGACCCTAAAAGAGAAGGAACACCGCAATATGATTACGACTACTAAAAGCAGATGTAATATGTTTACAAGAGACACATATTGAAAACACACAGAGACATTTATTGGGAACACTTGGATATGTGCTGGTGGGGGCTACAAAACAGAATTCCCGCACGCGTGGAGTAGCAATACTGACCTCCAACCACTCTTTACAATTTAGTCGGGTGTCGGCAGATCAGCAGGGGAGGTGGGTAATTACTGAATGTAGCTGGAATAATGGAAACCCAATGACTATTTGCTCCATATATGGGAGCAATGTAGATGACCCAACGGTAATCTATCAAGTTAGTAACGAATTAGCTACCTGGCCATTGCCACTCATACTTTGTGGAGATTTTAATATAAACTTGCCAGCAGATAAAAATTTTAAACAAGATACAGGCTGGGTATATAAGGGACGCAAGCCAAAGGTATTTAGTGCTCTGAAGGCACTATGCCAAGAACACGCACTTACAGATCTTTGGAACTGGCAGGATCCCACCAAATCTGGCTTTACCTATTATTCTTACCCGCATAATAAACATGTCAGAATAGATTATATACTAGCATCACACTCACTTTTACACAATTGCAAAATGGAAAAAAATCCTCGGATTTTAGCAGATCATAACCCATTAATAGTGGAAGTCAAGTGGGGTGGACACCGGGAGAGGACGATTCCTATCTGGACTTTTGAAAGGGCATTATTGTTTGATGAAGAATATTGTGCTTGCATGCGAGGGTGGATACCTCAGTTTGTTAGAGAAAATGTAGGAAGTGCAGGAATTGAGGTTGTGTGGGACACGCTTAAAGCAGGTGTGAGGGGGAAACACTTAGGTACTCAATACAGCGGAATAAAAAGAGACAAAAATATTGAATGACCAACTAGTGAGATTAGCCACTGCAGAAGAAGAACTGATCACAATAGTGCAAAATATGGGGAATCATGAGGAAGCACAGGCAAAGGTTGCGGTAGCAAAATCAGCTGCAATGGAAACTATAGCAAAAAAGCCGCCGATAAATTAACAGTATGGCGAGAGGAAGCCTATGAGTGCAGTGAACAAGTGGGCCACCATCTCGCAATAAGAGCCAGACAAAGGGCAACCCGGAATTTTATTACAGAAATCAGGGATCCTGAGCAAGGGTTAATCTCAGAGTCTGTAGGCATCCGTAAAACATTTTTTTCCTATTATCAAAAACTATATCACGAGGACGCAACACAAAATATGGCGGATATCGCTACATATCTCAATCAGATTCCCACAGAGCAACTCCCAGAGGAGGAACAGCAACAATTAGAAGAACCACCGCAATGGCTAGAGATGCTGTTATGCATTAATAGTCTCCCAAGTGGTAAGGCCACTGGCATGGATGGTATCCCTCTTGAATTTTATCAAAAATTCTCGGAACAATTGAAAGAATGTATGGAGTTGTTGGTTACGCATGTCTTTACAGGGGGCACACCCCCAGATTCATGGTCGCAGGCGAAAATTATAATTTTTCTTAAAAAAAATAAAAATCCGACAGACCCTGGCTCATATCGCCCCATTACCTTAATTAATGCCGACAGCAAGATCTATTCAAAAATCCTCGCAACAAGACTTGCCTTAGTAATCCATATGGTCATCTCTAACCAACAACATGGGTTTATACCTGGTCGAGGGACGACGGATCATATAAGACGGGTCATTACACTCCTTGATATAAAAAATATCTCAAAGGAGCCAATAGCGTTAATACTGTTGGACGCAGAGAAAGCCTTTGACAGGGTTTCCTGGACTTTTTTATGGGAGACCCTGTCAAGGGTAGGAATCGGCAGCGGATTACTTAAAGCTCTTAAAATGCTTTATTATAAACCCACTGCAAGGGTTTTAGTCAATAGCGAGCTTACAGATTCCTTTCAGGTAACGAGAGGGACAAGGCAGGGATGCCCAAGCTCGCCGCTATTGTTTGCAATATATATCGATCCTTTTTGCGCCAACTGGAAAGAAATAATATTATCAGACCCATTATAACTCATGGATGGGAAACTAAAGTTTTGGCGTATGCAGATGACATTGCCTTAGTGACTCCCTGTCTTGAAATGGCCCTACGGGAAATTGAGGTAGAAGCTGCAAAGTTTGGCAAAATCTCTGGGTATTCACTTAATCGCAGCAAAACCCAAATTATCTGTAACGAAAATTTAACCTATATAGATGAGCGGATAGTACAGAAAGCTACATATTTGGGCATAGACATTACAGCAAATATAGATTACATTGTTAAGGAAAATATTGAACCATTAGTGTTAAAAATCAAGCCCGAACTAACCAGATTACATAACCTACACTTATCCATTATTGGTAGATGCAACATTATCAAAATGCTGTTTTTTCCTAAATTTTTGTATCTTCTGCGCGCAATCCCCTTAGAATTTAACAATGAGTACTTAAAAAAGATTGACAACTTGTTTTCAAGGTTTATCTGGGGGTACGCGAAGCCTAGAAGAGCATTTAAATTTCTTACATTACCCAAGGAGAGGGGCGGACTTGCCTTGCCAAATATTAGGCTATATTATTGGACCACCACAATATTGTATAACCTAGCCCTTATTCAGGATAAACCAAATGAAGAAAAGGCGAGAGAGACACCGACACCACTTGAATTAGCTATGGGGGCAGAAGTTTGGGGATGGGCTTGGCGACATCTGAACGATAATCATTACAAGAAAGTTCGGTTCAAGACATTGCAAGTGGGATATAGGGTTATCAAGGCTGTACAGAAGCTTATTGGTTGGGGACGCTTGAATTTTTATACACCATTATATAATAATCCAATTCTTCCGACAATTTTTAAAGGTTCTATTATAAAAAGATGGAGGGAAGCCGGCCTGACTAAATTAGGTGACCTTTACTTTATATCAGGGATAGCTTCATTTGAGAATCTTAGAGAAAGGTATGGGTTAGATAGAAGAGACTTCTATAAATTTTTACAGGTACGGGATTTTCTGATCAAAAAGGGGTGGCCCGATAGGGTTTACTAATAGCGAGATCATAGATAAGCTTATAGGGAATAGAGATTTGACAATAGGGATGGTCTATAATCTTTTTAACACAGCAATGCAAGACGACATGGCAACCCATGCTATAAAATGGAATGTGGAAGCTGGCACCTCTGAAAATATGTTCTTTCATTCTTTAAAGCTAGCGCAGAATGTTTTAATACCAGCACGATTACAGGCGCAATACTATAAATCTTGCTTCTCGCTATATTACACCCCAAAGAAAATCTCTAAATGGGCAGTGGGGAAAGGGACCTGTTGTCCACGATGTGCTTTACACCAAGCTGATCTTAGCCATCTCTTTGCAACCTGTGGCGTGTTTGACAGCCTAAAACGAGATATCACTAGCTTCTTTATTGAAGCCTTAGGGATACCCTGCTCTCTCACCCCAACGTTAATTGGATTGGGGGTAGATCAGGGGCTACAGGGAAAACCTGGTGAAAAATTACTTTTTATAGGCATGGCTATCCTGCGTCTATGTTTAGCATCAGCCTGGCTGGACCCAAACCCGCCAGGGTTTCAGCAATGGCTTGCACGATTTCTAGCAAATTATAATCTGGAAAAGGCTGTTTATGCAAAAGGGGAATACGTTCACACTCCAAAGGCCAAGAAATCTGGGCCCCTGTGACTAGCTGGTTGAGCAGGAACGAATAGATGAATATGTAATTTGTATATAAACTACATTAACTGGTAAAATATTAGTTGATGACCAAACCCCAAGTGGGAGTGGGGGTGGTGGATGGGAGTTTAGGGGAAGGGGGGGAAAGTGTATATACATATACATTAATGCACTCTACTGTCTGCATGTTTTGATGGCACTTATGATATCCAATAAGTATCAGGCATAATGTATGTACGACATAAACTAAAATGTATTGGATTTTGTTTTTGTGGTGCACTAACAATAATAAAAATATTTAAAAAAAAAAAAAAAAAAAGGAAAGAACAGGTAAGCATCTTCTTTATATTCTGTATTCTTCTTTCTTTTAAACTCTCGAATTATTCTCCCATCAATTATTTCCTAGAGGTAAGTCCTAACTAACTAACAGGCGCAACCAAAACGAAAACTACCCTAAACTAAACTCTGCGCATGCCCAAAAGAATTACTCCTACACAATCTTCTGACTGACTAAGCGGAAGCGTGGGATGTGCACACTCTGTAGAGATGTTGGTGAAGTGCGCAGCTCAGAACGCTGCCAACGCACTTCACAGCCGAGTCTGTCCTCACGCCTTCAACAGCCTGCAAGAGACTAGACCGGCAACCTTCGCAACCTTTCCTGACTGCCCATAGAATGCTCTGAGAGATCTGCAGCAGGTGACTCCAAAACAGAACTTCCTGCTAACTGGCAAGCGTGCTCCACTCTGACCGCAGAGTATCACAGCCGCACATCGAGCAAAGTGAGTTTTCGATGGAGGAACCCTGACAGTTCCCCTCTGCAAGGCTAAGCCTCCCAGCTGAGGTTTGTGGGGAAATTGTTGATGAAAAGCCTTTATCAATCTAGGAGCATGGACATCAGTCAGTTCCTCCCAAGACCTTTCTTCAGGTCCATAGCCTTTCCAGTCAATCACATAGTAAATCTTACCTTGAACAGATTTGGAATCCAAAATTCTTTTAACTTCATAATCTTCCCTCCCTTCAATCAACAGTGGTTTAAGGGGTTTTGATTCTTTCAAATAGGATGACACCTTTTTTAATAGAGATACCTGAAAAACTGGATGTATTTTGACCTGTGGAGGGAGTTTTAGTCTTTAAGTTACTGGATTTATAGCCTGCTCTACTGGGTAAGGACCTACAAAGCGTGGTTGAAATTTTCTGTTCCCTCTGAGCCTTAGATTCTTGGTACTCAACCAAACCTTATCTCCAACCTGCAAAATTGACCCAGGCCTTCTTCTCTTATCTGCATTAAGTCTATAACGTTCTTTTGCAAGAACAAAATTTCTGGTTGCGGACTCATGAACCTCCGTTAGGTGTTGAACTAAATCTTGTACCACAGGTACCGTTACTTCTTGAAAAGTTTCTGTAGAGTTCGGGTGCCTCCCATAGTTCAAATAAAAGGGGGAAAACCCTGTGGAAGCATTTCTCACATTATTATGTGCGAATTCTGCTGTCCAAAGGAGATCTGGCCAGTCACCTTCCAGGTCTAAAAGGAATAATCTTAGGTATTTCTCTAACTCCTGATTGGTTCTTTCAGACTGCCCATCAGTTTGTGAGTGAAAGCTTGTGGAGTATCTAGTTTCTATTCCCAATCTTTTAGTAAAGGCCTTCCAATAGTGAGAGAGAAATTGAGACCCCTGGTCAGTAATCAGGATCTTTGGAATTCCATGAACTTTAATCAAATGCTGATTGAATTGTGTAGCTAGCTGTTTGGCAGTAGGGTTTCCTTTTAAAGTGACAAAGTGAGCCATCATTGAGAAAGCATCAACCATTACTAAAATTGAGTTATACCCCTGACTGGAAGGCAACTCTACAATGAAATCCATTGTGATTGTGTGCCATGGGTAAGGAGGGGTTGGCATGGGTTGCAATAGACCCTGAGGGGCCCTCAGTCCGACTTTCCTCATGCACAAGTCTTGCATCCTCCCAGATATTGCTGAATATCTTTTACTAAACTAGGCCACCAAAACTGACTCTTCAGTAATTCTTCAGTTCGATGAATACCTTGGTGAGTGGCTAAGGGGATATCGTGACAATCAAATAATGCCTGATGTTAGAGTTCTCGGGTTGATAAGTATAAGGCTTCCTCATGGAATGGTAGTTGTTGAATCTTTCTCAGTGGATCTTCTCCAGCCCTCTCTTGCATCTCCTCTAGTGTCATTTCTTTTCTGGTCTTTTCTTCCAAAGATCCCTTAACGATAGCTCAGTTGATTTGGGTTTCTGGAATGATTCTCTGTTCGTCCATTGGTGTCTTCTTTCCTTCTGTGTTTATTCTGGACAATGCATTAGCTTTTCCATTATTTTTGCCTGGGCGGAATGTGATGACAAAGTCATAGTCAGCGAAGTATAAAGACCATTGCAATTGTCGTGGAGTCAAGGTCCTGGCTGATTTCAGGAAATGTAAGTTTCTGTGGTCAGTAAACACTGTTACCACATGTTTTGTGCCAAGGAGATAGTGTTGCCACTCCTGAAATACATCCTTAATGGCCAATAGCTCTTTATCCGTGACTGTGTAGTTTATTTATGCTGGTAGCAGTTTTCTTGAACGATAAGCAATCGGATGCAACTGTCCGGTTTCCTTATGTTGTTGCGATAATACTCCTCCAATTGCTTGCACTGAGGCGTCGGTTTCTAAATAATAGGGTTGACTCAGATCTACATGAAGTAAGACAGGTGCGGAGGTAAAACTTCTCATTAAAAATTGAAAAGCCTCATTGGCTTCTGCTGTCCACTGAAAAGGAATTCCTTTTTTCAAGAGTTTGGTTATGGGTATGACCTTCTGAGAGAAGTTTTAATGAATCTCCGATAGAAATTTGCACATCCAATAAAGCTTTGTATCTCCTTCACCGTAGCTGGTGGAGGCCGGTCAAGCACCGCTTCAATCTTCTTATCCATGGTCAGGCCTTCTGGAGCAATTATAAATGCAAAGAAGTCCACCGACTTAACCCCAAAGGCAGATTGCTCCAACTTTGCATAAGGCTGTTTTCTCTTAATCGTTGTAAAATTCTTTTGACTTGCAATTGATGTTCCTCTTCTATAGATGAGTAAATCAAAATATCGTCAATGTACACAATATGTCACTGGTCAATAAATTCCTTTAGAACGTCATTGATAAAATATTGGAAGGCCGCTGGGGCATTACAGAGACAACATGGCATTTCTTGGTATTCGAATAATCCATATTTGGTTCCGAAGGCCGTCTTCCACTCGTCTCCTTCATGTACTCTTATGAGATGATAGGCACCCCGCAAATCCAATTTCGTAAAAGTCTTTGCATCTTTCAGTTGATCGAGGAAGATTGTGATCAAGGGTAATGGATAGCGATTTTTTGTGGTTATCCTGTTCAGGGCTCGATAGTCAATACAAGTTCTCAACTCTCCATCACTTTTGGGAATGAAGAAGCGGAGCAAAGAGACAGGTGACTGTGAGGGTTGAATGAATACATTTTCCAAACATTTCTGAAGATATTCCTTCAGATACTGATTCTCCACTTCGGTGAGCGCGTAGATTCTACTACAAGGTAGGTTTGCACCCGGTTCCAGGTCAATTTTACAATCATAAGATCGATGTGGCAGAAGTTTCTTCGCCTCTTTTTCGTTGAACACATTGGCAAACTCTTGATATTTATCTGGCAGATCCACAGTCTGTACTACACACACCATCTTTTTGTTCTCGCACGAAAGAGTTGCCGGATTCTCATTCTTTATCTCCAACCTTTCATGATAGCAATGCTCAGTGCAATAACTGGAATATAATGTCACTGTTCTCTCACTCCAATTAATCGTGAGGTTATGTTCGGTTAGCCAGAGAAGTCCCAGAATGAGTTGGAATTGCGGAGCATCGATGATGTAAAACTGTCTCACTTCTCAATGGTCTTCCATAGAAATCAGTTCGACAGGTTCTGTGTGGCTTACGATGAGACCAGACGATAAGTTAGTCCAATCCACGGCCCTCACGGCTTCGCTTTTGGCTTTTTGAATTGCTTCTAAGCCCACTTTGGAGGCAAACTTGAGATCGCAAAAATTTCCGGTAGCGCCTGAATCCAACATCACGGCAACACCTTGAAGGGTCTTTTCTCTGAATTTTATTGTCAAAGTCAAGATCAAATGCGGTGCAGAAGATTGTAAAGTATTCGCAACCTGATGACTTGTTGGAGCTGTTTCTCCTTTCGCATCTACCATTCCAACTCCTCCTACTGGTGGTGCTGCAAGTTTTCCTTCTTGAAGAGCTTGGGCTTCTTTGGACAACCTTTTACAAAATTACCACTAGTTCCACAGTAAAGACAAAGATTATTTAATTTTGCCTTCTTTTCTCCCTCTGTTCTTTGGAAAGTGGCCTCCTTATGGTTCCAATTTGCATCGGTTCAATACCTTGCTCTTTCTCGGTCGACTTCTTGACATCTTTTCTTATGCGATCAAACCTGATAATACTTGAACGAAATTCTCTTCTTTTTTCACCTTTTCTCTCGGTTTGTCTATAATCTATTTCCAGGACTAAGTCAATCAATGCCGACACCTCTGTGGGACGATTGGGAATTTGCACTAAGGCATCCTTCAGATCATCCTTAAAGCCACAATAAAACAAGGCTGCTCTCTTGTTTTCTGGCCAGTCAGTCTCAACAACCAGCTTGTTGAATTGTGCTAAATACGTTAACAACTCTTGATTCCCTTGTCTCAATTCTAGCAGCTCATTATCTGTTGCCTGAGCCACCTTTCTTCGATCAAATATCCGTAAAAACTCTTTCTTGAACTCTTCGAAATCATAAAAAATTAGAGAGTCTTGCGTAACCAAGGGCATTGACCATGAAGTAGCGTCCCCACTTAGGTAAGAGAGCATAAAGGCTATTTGAGACTGGGCATCTGGAAAGACGGTCAGACAGCACATGAAATGTAGTGAGCATTGTGTAAATTTGAGCCTTCTGAGGATCTCCACTAAATCATTCTGGCGGAGCTAAAGGAATGATGGGAGCCAGGGAATGCACTACTTGTGTGGTACTCCCTGGACTAGGAACTGAATTTGAACAAGATGTAGCAGCACATTTAAGTCCAGAACTCTCATTTTTAATTTGTACCGCTAACTATAAGGTTTCTCTCCTTGAAACTTCCATTTCTGACTTCAGAGCCTTGTTCTCCTCTCTAACAGCTGTTAACTCTTGCTGTATTACTTCTAAAAAATTTCCTAAACTTTTTAAGTCGTAGCCCTCCGCCATTCTGCTTGGGTGAGTTTTTCAAATGTGGGCACTTCACTCTGTCAGGGCACCACAAATGTACTCACAACTATTCCTCGTACTCACAGGAGCAGAATGTTAAATTTTTCGAATTCCCTAAAAAGACCTTCACCCGAGCCCTTAAATCACAAGTGCTCTCATGAATCCTGTTGGGGGGAAAAGGGATGGGGACAGAGAAGAGATTGCCTTGCTTTCCTTGGTTCACTTCTACATCCTACTTTTGGCACCTTTCTGGTACCGCCTCTTATTCTAGGACCTCTTGTGTGAACTGCAAGTCAAATAACAACACACCATTACTAACTTCTAAGTCATTCCTTTTCCTACTTCTCTTTAAACAAAAACACTCTCTCTCACTTTCTCTCCTACCCTTTGTGCTAAGGCCTTTGCTTCTCTTCTTTTTGTGTTTTTGAAATAGTACTTATGTTTTCTATTACGTTGTTCCTTTTAAACTGTTTGTCTTGTTTTTAAAATTGACAAGCTTTAATTACATCTTAATTTAATTAACCGTATCTTTTTAGAGCCTTATACTTGCAGTTCGAGGAATGAGGAGACTTCCTTATCAGGATTCTAACATGGAAAGATTAGGTAAGCGTCTTCTTTATATTCTGTATTCTTCTTTCTTTTAATCTTTTGAATTATTCTCCCAGCAATTATTTCCTAGAGGTCAGTCCTAATTGACTAACCGGCGCAACCAAAACAAAAACTACCCTAAATTAAACCCTGCGCATGCCCAAAAGAATTACTTCTACACTATCTTCTGACTGACTAAGCGCAAGCACTGGATGTGCACACTCTGTAGAGACATTGGTGAAGTGCGCTGCTCAGAACACTGCCAACACACTGCACAGCCGAGTCTGTCCTCGCGCCTTCAACAGACTGCGAGAGACGAGACCGGCAACCTTCGCAACCTTTCCTGACCACTCACAGAATGCTCTGAGAGATCTGCAGCGGGTGACTCCAAAACGGAACGTCCTGCTAACTGGCAAGCATGCCCCACTCCGACTGCAGAGAATCACGGCCGCACATCGAGCAAGGTGAGTTTTCGATGGGGGAACCCTGACACAGCCACTCACACATCCCCTCACAGACCCAAACAGTCACTCTCACACCCACTCACATACCTATACAGGTACTCACAGAGGTACTCACCCACTCACAGATCTACAGAGACACACAGATACCCAATGACAGACACACAGGTACTCACACACCCACTCACAGAGCCACCCAGCCATTCAAACACCCACTCACAGACCTGCATGTACACTCTCACACCCATTCACAGATCCACAAAGCTACTCATTCACCCATACAACAATTCACACAACAACACAACATCCTTACAGGCAGTCACACCTCCTGTCATACACCAACAAAACCACTCGCACACTCACTCACAGACCTATACAGCCACTCACATATCGATACACCCACTTAGACATTCAGCCAAATGCTGATACAGCCTCTCAAACACCCATACACATACAGCCTCTGAAACATTCAGGCTCACACTAATACAGAGACCACACACCCATGCACCCATTTTACAGACACTGACACACCCAGACACACACCAATATAGCCCCTGACACACACTGGTATAGCCACTGACACACCCAGGTACACACTCATACACCCAATAACACACACACTCACACATCGATAGAAGCACTTGCTCACCCAGTCTTATACCGATACAGTCACTGACAAATTAATAACACAAAAGTTAGCTCTTTGTGTGACCTGATGGTGGTTCTAAAAAGAACCATTTTTTGGTAGAATACATTTTTAACAGTTATTTTTTATTGCTTTTTTCCAACAAAAAGTAAACAGGGTTTTTAAAGGATAAGGTAAGGGAAATGCAAAGAAGCAATTGGCTTTAGTGTTCAAGAAACACTTAGGGGCCGATTCCGATTCGGGCCGGAAATCTCTCCGACCGAGCCGGACCCGGAGAGATTTCTGACCGAATCGGACCCGTGCAGCCCGACCGAACGAGTACGATGCGTCCGTATGCTATCGTACTCGAGTCGGTCGGACTCCCATTGAAGTCAATGGGAGCCGGTCGTACAACGCGTACGCGGGCTCCCATTGCCTCAATGGGTGCGAGGCGAACAAGGGCGCCCCCTACCGCGTGTGCACGGCGAAGCGACTCGCGCCGTACACGCACAGGTAGGGGGGACCCATGGGTCCCCCCTGTGTGCGACTCGCGCGGCTACGCGTACAGGGGGGTCCGACACAGACCCCCAAAGTACGGCTCCGACTGCTCTTTCGAGCCGGACGGCGCGTGTCGGTCGGACTGCTCGCGGCGCGCATCGTACTTACCCGGCCGGGGAACGTCTCCATTGCGCGGTGCGAGTCATGTCCGAGCGAGTCAGTCGGTGCGGTTCGACCCGGGAACGAGTCAGTCGGAGCGGTTGGGACGCCCGAACGAGTCGGTCAGCGATTTCGCATCGTACTCGCTCGTCCGTACGCGCGTACGGATCGGTCGGGAAATAGGGCTCTGAATCGGATTCGGTTAAGCCAAATCCGATTCGGAGCCCTACCGGCCGAGATCGGAATCGACCCCTTAGTGTCAACAAGAAGCAAAATAAAAGCTAACAGTGATGCTTCTTCACTCTATCCAAGAATTCACCCACAGAAGATATTATGACAGCGACAGACGTGGCATTTTGCACAGTGGGTAATCATCTCACTTAATTCTTCGGAGACAGATGGTATAGTAATGACTGCAGCTGATGATGGTTCTCCCAAGGGTGCTGTAGTGGTAGACTGTCCTGCTCAACCTGCTTTCTCCCTCATCATCCGGTTGTAGACCCTTTCATGAATTGTTATTAAATGTTTCCAAATGGAACTTGTACCCTGTGAATACTTCTTTGCAGTGCCCCTGAATAACAGCTTGTCACAAATACTGCCTTGCACATATTTAGCAGTAACCTTCTCTTCTCCTGAGGGTATTGTAAAATGCTTCTAGACATCACTTTGTTTTCTTGCAGGTGGTGTATCTTGCTCCTCATCCCCAACAGGTTCTAGATGGTCATCCTGTGCACAAGATGAGGCTTCAGCCATTCTAACAAATTATTCATGAACATTAACAAAAAACAGAGCGCCACTGCTTCTGAATCCTCTTTCTACAGAGCTCCCCAGAGAAATAACTGGCTTACATGTACGTGGGCAGGGTCCTAATGTGGCCAATCAAAAGGCAAGGTTTGAGAGTGTCATCAATCTAATTCAAGATTCTAGTCAATAAATTTGTGAAGTCGTGAAACTCAGAAAACGAGTACATTCCTTGAAAAACAGATATAGGGTGGCATATATTTACTGATAAATATGTTCACACTGATGTAATTAATTAGAGTAGAAGGATGTACATATTTAAAATAATTGTAAAAGATCTCGGTAAATCTGTGAATAACAAATCGTGGATTTATTGCAATCATGTGATCGGAATCAATAACCATAGAGTACTTGTAGTCCTGTCTATGTTTACAGACCTGCAGAGGTACCGCAGTACCAAAGAGTAATTAAAAAAAAACCTTGTTCAATTACATTTACAAAACATTATATGTTTTACATTAAGCATATATCTGAATTTTACCTTTTAAAATGTGTATCAAGTATATTTATTGAAACAAATGGCTACAGTTTAAAAAAATATATTATTAAATTAAAAAGCATAATAAATTGATGGATACTTAGTACTTAAAATAAACCCTAGAAATGAACTCAAGAAAGTAAACGTTACTGGGACATAATTCTTTGAAAACATAATTTGAAAAACCTCTGAAATTCACTGAAATCCCAAAATTACAGAGATGTTATAGTTAGGAAATAGAATTTAAAAAACCTTAGAAATTCACTGAAAAAAACGAAGGTTACAGCGATGTTATAGTTAGGCTCAGATTATATATGCACAAAAAAATAGTAATTCAGCAGTTATAGCTACCTGAGCTAACTATAGCTTAGGCCCCTGCAATGCACTACTTATGACTTCACATATTACCTCATTCATGACATGGTCAGTGACATCACTGGCAACATCACTGATGACATCTCAAATGACATCACTGATGATATCATTCACAGAACCACTCACACACCTATACAGTCACTCATTGTCAGGTTTGACTGTCCTCAGGATCGGTTTGATGCTCAGAAGGGTCCACCCCTTGATATGCCCTAGCCTTGATAGCCGTAATGGCCAAGGTCAAAGGGAGGATCAAGTGAGGGAAGGAAAGGAAGGGAACGGCAGGGAGGGAGACCTGAAACGAGAACAACTATTGTAAGTATCGTGTAGTATTCTCTTCCTAACAAAACAATTCAGAACAGACGAAATAAATACACCTTCCCATATACCTGTAACAAATAAAAAGGACACTTTTAGATGGGAACTTTCTATCAGGTACGTGTGGTGCAGTAGTAGTACCAGTTGTTCTGCTTAAGACTGCAAGGAAGGAAGCATAGAACAAACTAATTGTTATACATATGCCATAATACACAAAAGAACCAACGGAAGGTGTGTCCCTCCTTTTCACATTGTCAAAGAGGTATGTATTCAGCACCTACCCTTTCTAGACTCCCCTATGCTTCACAGGATAGAGCGTAGTCCCATACCACTCAGGGTTACCCTGTTAATTAGAGCCAGAAACACAAAGCAGAAAAAATAAGGTCTACTACATCTGAAACGTCCCAATACGATAATATTATGAGTGATTCAATTTGGTTCTTGTTCCAACAAAAAGGAAGGTTAAGTCACCAACAATTCCAGGTTCAAATATAGCTGTATATAATTAGTATATTTTGCAACATTGCTAGAATCACTCCTGGCTAGAGTGTGTAAGGAATACTTTGGTAGAGCGAATGTGCCAAGAGTGTATTGGCTACTGAGGATAAGTCTAGAGTCTCTATGTGACTGTTTGAACAGCACAGCCAAGTAGAAGAACGCCGGTAACCAGCCAACACGAAGACAGGTAAGGAGTTCAACAACAAAAAGAGTCTACAGTCTTGCAAGAGTCCGAAGAGGCTCCCTTACGAGTAAGGTAACACCTGATCCTGGATAAAGGGTTACAGGCAGAAAGGCGAAGGCATGTGGTGCGTAGCACCCTTACCGGTACCGCTATGATCCTGTAAACGCCAAATTCTGATGGCCGAAGAATTTCCGACACTCTCGCGGGTGCCGCCACTTCCTATATGGGCGGTACCGCGCTGCGTCATGCGTCAAGTCGGCGAGCCCTCTGGGAACTGAAGTCCACTGCTGCGCGTCTGTAGTTCGTCGCCGATGACAGAGTCAGATTCCCTACGTAAGGCGGCTCTTTGAGAAGCGCGCTCGAGACAGCGTTTATGACAGTACATCCCCCCTTTCAACGAGAGCGCGCAGGTGGGGCTGGTTTCTGTGGATATTTCCTGTGAAAAGACGTCACTAGCCTGGGCGCGTGTACTCCGGCTGCTGCTTCCCAGGAATTCTCCTCTGGGCCATAACCCTTCCAGGCTACCAGATACCAAAGTTTGCGGCCCCGCCATCTCGAATCGAGTATTCCCTTTACTTCATACTCAACATCCTCATGGACCATCAGTGGAGGCGGTAGCTTCCTCACCTGTGTATAGGATGGTTTCAATAAGGAGACATGAAACACTGGGTGAATTCGTAGGTGTGAAGGTAAATCCAATTTCATAGTTACAGGAGTAATGCATCTATTGATTCTGTAAGGTCCGATATATCTGGGGTTAAACACACTGTGTTTCTTAAAGCGTATGTTCTTGGTAGACAACCACACCTGGTCTCCTTTTGTGTATAAGGGTCCAGGTCTTCTGTGTTTATCGGCTGTGTCTTTGTACCTGGTCTTTGCTGCCTTTAAGTATTCCTGTGTTTTTACCAGCGTTCTTTGGATGTCAGTCACTCTCTTGGATACTTCAGGGAGCTTGGTGTCTTCCGCAGGATGGATGAAGGAAGAAGCCTTGGGTGGTATCCATAGGTACAATAAAATGGAGAAGCGTGCGTGGAACTGTGGGTGGCACTGTTGTAAGCGATTTCCGCGAGCCAGAGATAATCCACCCATTCCTCAGTACTGTTGTTTACGTAACAACGCAAATATTGTTTGAGCGTCTGATTCAGGCGCTCGGTTTGTCCATCGGTCTGTGGGTGGAAACTTGTGGACAAGGCCGTGGTTATGTGTAATGAGGAACACCACTTCTTCCAGAACTGGGCCGTGAACTGGGAGCCCCTATCAGATACAATGGTCCTTGGCAACCCGTGTAACCGGACGACCTGTTTCATCAGTATTGTTGCAAGTTGACCAGCTGAAGGTACCTGTGGACAAGCCACGAAGTGACCCATCTTTGTTAGATAGTCTATGACAACTAGAATAACGGTGTTTCCTTTATCCGGCGGTAGTCCGACAATGAAATCCAATGAGATACTTTCCCAAGGTCCGCTGGGAGTAGGGAGTGGCTGTAATAATCCTTGTGGTCGCAGGTGATCGGATTTCATCCGTGCACAGATTTCACAGGATTTCACCCATTCCTTGATATCCTTTCGGAGAGAAGGCCACCAAAATTGTCTGTTTATGCGATCAACAGTCTTCACCACCCCATTATGTCCTGCACCAGGTAGTTCGTGACACCAGTGGAACACCTGTTTCCTCAATTTCACTGTAGGTACTAGGAGGCGATTTCTATTCATTGGGTAACCATTCCTAACAGGCCATTCGGTGTGGCTCCTTAGCCATGTTCTCCACGAAAAGGTGTTAAGACCCTTGAGGAGTTCCATTAGAAAGGTATTGGGTTGAATAGCACAAAGTACCTTAGTGGGGTCTATAATGGATTGTTCCGTTACGTTTTCCGGTTCCTTGGTTGTCGTTTGTCTGGTGAGAGCGTCTGCTTTTCTGTTCTCTGATCCAGGTCTGTATGTGATAACGAACTGATATTCGGAAAAGAATAACATCCATCTGAGCTGACGAGGGGTAAGATGTCTAGCGGCTGTCATGAACTGCAGATTTCTGTGGTCGGTATACACCGTGACCACGTGCTTGGCTCCCATTAAAAAATGTCTCCACTCCATAAAGGCATTCTTGATGGCCAAGAGCTCTTTTTCGGCGATGTTGTAGTTCCTCTCAGCCTCGTTTAGTGTTTTCGACATATAAGCCACCGGATGGATTTGTCCTGTAGACATGTGCCGCTGTGATAAAACGGCTCCCAAAGCCGCGTCTGAGGCGTCTGCCTCCACTATGTAAGGTTTATCTGGATCTGGATGAGTTAAAACGGGAGCGGTTACAAAAGCTGTTTTCAGGGCGAGAAAAGCCTCCTGAGCTTCCTGGTTCCACTCGAACTTCTGTGCTTTTCTCACCAACTTGGTTATGGGTGCCGCTAGCCTTGAGAACTGGTGTATGAATCGCCGATAGAAATTAGCGAAACCGATGAAACACTGCACATCTCGCACATTCTGAGGAGTAGGCCAATCTCTTACGGCAGTGATCTTTCTATCCGCCATTTCTTGTCCCGATGGCGTGAGCATTACTCCGAGGAATTCCACTGTTGTGACGTGAAACTCACATTTGCTTAATTTACAGAACAGGTGGTGTTTCTGTAGGATCTTTAGCACTGACTTAACATGGTGTAGATGAAGATGCTCATTCTCGGAATAGATGAGAATATCATCTATGTAGACCACAACATATCGGTCTAGAATTTCTCTCAGGACGTCGTTCAAAAAGTATTGAAACGCCGCTGGGGCGTTACACAATCCAAAAGGCATGACTAAATATTCGTACAACCCGTACCTAGTCTTGAACGCCGTTTTCCACTCGTCGCCCTTTCTCATTCTAACCAAATGGTAGGCTCCTTTAAGGTCCAACTTAGTATATATCTTGGCCTTCTTTATTTGTTCCAGTAATACCGGAATGAGGGGTAAGGGGTAGCGGTTCTTCACTGTTATTGCGTTCAACGCTCTGAAGTCTATGCAGGCGCGAAGCTCGCCATTAGCCTTTGGTATGAAGAAAAGCGGGGAAGCCGCAGGTGACCTTGATGGACGGATGAACCCCAATTCCAGGTATTTGTCTAAATAGGTTCTAAGGTGGAGATTTTCTGGCTCCGTCAACGCATACAGTCGCCCACTTGGTACAAGTGCCCCTGGAACAAGGTCTATTTGACAGTCATACTGTCTATGAGGAGGCAATACTTCTGCTTGTACGTCGTTGAAGACTTCAGCATAGTCCCGGTACGTAGACGGTAGTTGAGTGTCTTTTTCTGCTGCGGTGGCCACACTCATCCTCAAGGCCAAGGCGGTAGCGGGTCCTTCTGACTCCGCTTTACAATGTTCAGAACAGTATGATGAGTTCATATGTACTGTCTTGGCTATCCAATTGATGTCCGGGTTGTGTTTGCGCAACCATGGTAAACCCAGTATAATCCCATACTGGGGGGCATGTATGATGTTAAAAGTTATGCGCTCTCTGTGAGTGTCTCCGTATTGCACCTCCAGATCTTCTGAATTATATCCTATGGGTCCAGTCTCTAGTCTCCTCCCGTCTACTGCATACACTTCTTCTGGCGTATCTTTAGGTACTAGGCGTATACCCCTGCGTTTGGCTTCGTCCATATCCATGAATATGCCTGTGGCCCCAGAATCAATCATGGCAGAAGCCGGTGTCCACTCTGTTTGGAGAAACAGTCGTAAATTAATGAACAAATGCCCCTGCGCCCTTGGATCGTCGTTCCGTAAGGAAGGGAGGTGTAACTGACTCCAAGAAACCCCTTCTTCTTTCTTCGAGTCTTCTAGTTTCCCGACACCAGATCCACCGCAGCGGTGATCTTTCGGTTACTACGGAAACGATTGGTCTTGGGTTTCACCGGGCATTCTTGAACAAAATGGCCTTTTTTGCCGCAGTATAAACAAAGACCTTGTTTACGCCGAACTTCTTTCTCCGCTGGGGTTAACGCAGCTCTTATGGTACTTATGTCCATGGGTTCTGCCCCGGAAGTACTGTTTGTCTCTGTGATTCTTTGCCTTTCGACTGGAGGTATGCCCCTTTCCTTCTTTTTGTGATCCCCTCTTCGCTCACTTAATCTGTGATCAATTCGTAGCACTAGATTTATTAGATCCTCACAGGTAGTGGGTTGTGGGTCGATTTGAGCAATCACATCCTTAAGCTCTTCTCTCAACCCCTGGTGAAAGAGAGAGGCTTGTTTGGCCTCTGGCCACTTAGTTTCTGCAACTAGTCTCCTAAACGCATTCAAGTATACTATCAGGTCTTTATTGCCTTGTCTCAATTCCAGCAATTCCCTATCGGCAGTAAAGGATTCAGCTCGTCGATCGAACACCTTCAAAAACTCTACCTTGAAGGCCTCCCAATCATGGAGAAGAGGATCGTCTCTGCTTACTAAGGGCACTGCCCATTGTGCTGCATCGCCCGCCAGATATGAAATAAGAAAGGCTACCCTCGCCTGATTGGTGGGGAATGATTTCTGCTTACATGAAAAATGAAGCATAACTTGCGTTAGGAAAACCTGGACCTTACTCGATTCTCCGTAAAACCGCTCTGGTGTGGCTAGCGGTATTGAGACAGGTATTTCTACAACTATGGCATTAGTGGGTACTGTCGCCTGCGTCCCCACGTTAAATGGGTTTCTTTGCATTCCTTCTACCCTGGCCTTGAGGTCCGCTGTTTCTTGGCGGGATGCAGCCAGCTCGGCCTGCACCGCTGCAAGAGCAGCCAGTATATCATCAAGAGTGGCCATTCCAGCACAACCCGACCGGGAGGACAATAATTCTTGGGTCGGAAATTCTGTCAGGTTTGACTGTCCTCAGGATCGGTTTGATGCTCAGAAGGGTCCACCCCTTGATATGCCCTAGCCTTGATAGCCGTAATGGCCAAGGTCAAAGGGAGGATCAAGTGAGGGAAGGAAAGGAAGGGAACGGCAGGGAGGGAGACCTGAAACGAGAACAACTATTGTAAGTATCGTGTAGTATTCTCTTCCTAACAAAACAATTCAGAACAGACGAAATAAATACACCTTCCCATATACCTGTAACAAATAAAAAGGACACTTTTAGATGGGAACTTTCTATCAGGTACGTGTGGTGCAGTAGTAGTACCAGTTGTTCTGCTTAAGACTGCAAGGAAGGAAGCATAGAACAAACTAATTGTTATACATATGCCATAATACACAAAAGAACCAACGGAAGGTGTGTCCCTCCTTTTCACATTGTCAAAGAGGTATGTATTCAGCACCTACCCTTTCTAGACTCCCCTATGCTTCACAGGATAGAGCGTAGTCCCATACCACTCAGGGTTACCCTGTTAATTAGAGCCAGAAACACAAAGCAGAAAAAATAAGGTCTACTACATCTGAAACGTCCCAATACGATAATATTATGAGTGATTCAATTTGGTTCTTGTTCCAACAAAAAGGAAGGTTAAGTCACCAACAATTCCAGGTTCAAATATAGCTGTATATAATTAGTATATTTTGCAACATTGCTAGAATCACTCCTGGCTAGAGTGTGTAAGGAATACTTTGGTAGAGCGAATGTGCCAAGAGTGTATTGGCTACTGAGGATAAGTCTAGAGTCTCTACGTGACTGTTTGAACAGCACAGCCAAGTAGAAGAACGCCGGTAACCAGCCAACACGAAGACAGGTAAGGAGTTCAACAACAAAAAGAGTCTACAGTCTTGCAAGAGTCCGAAGAGGCTCCCTTACGAGTAAGGTAACACCTGATCCTGGATAAAGGGTTACAGGCAGAAAGGCGAAGGCATGTGGTGCGTAGCACCCTTACCGGTACCGCTATGATCCTGTAAACGCCAAATTCTGATGGCCGAAGAATTTCCGACACTCTCGCGGGTGCCGCCACTTCCTATATGGGCGGTACCGCGCTGCGTCATGCGTCAAGTCGGCGAGCCCTCTGGGAACTGAAGTCCACTGCTGCGTGTCTGTAGTTCGTCGCCGATGACAGAGTCAGATTCCCTACGTAAGGCGGCTCTTTGAGAAGCGCGCTCGAGACAGCGTTTATGACACTCATTCACATTCACTCACTCACCCATATAGCTACTTACACACCCACTTGTTTACCCATGCAACCACTCACACATCTACTTACTCACCCATATAGCCTCTCAGAGCCACTCACTCACCCATACCACAACACACACACCTACACAACCACTTACATACCCATTCACACATCCATACAATCACTCAAACATCCACTCACTCACCCATACAGCCCCTCATGCAAAAACTCGCTCTCTGATACAGCCACTCACACACCCACACAGTTAACCAAACACCCCCCACGCAAACAACTTCTCACTCACCCATACAGCCACTTACACACCCAGTCAGTCACCTATATAGCCACTCACACACCCACTTACCCACCCATACCACCACTCACACAGCATTCACTCACCCACACAGCCACTTACACACCCACTCATTCAGCAATACTGACACACACACAGCCACTCGTTCAGCAATACAGCTACACACACAGCCACTCACTCACCCATACAGTTACTCACACACCAACCTATTCACCCATACAGCCACTCACACACCCATACAGCCACTCACACCCACTTACACACGGATACACACAGTCACACAGCCAGGCACATAATATATGTTAGAAATAGTATCACTCATTAGTAGTACACAAAGTATACTAAATTAACTTTTGTAGCACCTTCGTATATATGTTTAACACTCAAACTTTCAGAAAACACTCACAATCACCGAATGATGTCATCAGCGATGGCATTTGAGATGTTATCAGTGATGTCACTGACCATGTCATGCGTGATGCAATATGTGAGGTAATAAGCAGTGCATTACGGGTGTAAGTTATAGTTAGCTAAGGTAACTATAACAGCTGAAGTTCTATGGCTCTCCGGGTGTATAATCTAAGCCTAACTATAACTCTACAACTTCCCTGTAACCATTGGTTTATTCAGTGCATATATATACGCACAAATGGTGTGATCAAGAAAAAATAAAATAAAATACCTTTAAGTACCTAGTTGTGGATTTCCTCTGTGCCGTGGAGACTCTGGTTCGTGTACCTTGGACCGTGTTGGGTTTTTGCTGTCGATATATATATGTATATATATATATATATTCACTGAAAAAACCACAGGTTTCAGGCATGTTATAGTTAGAAATTAGCATTTAAAAAACCTTAGAAATTCACTGAAAAAACCAGAGGTTTCAGGGGCGTTATAGTTAGTTGGACATTTCACTCGTACAAAACCATAGAAATTCCCCCGTTATAGTTAGTTCAGCTAACTATAACTCGCGTGCCCGCAATACACTGCTGATGACGTCACATATTACATGACTCATGACATGGTCAGTGACATCATTCATGACATCACTGATGACATCTCAAATGACATCACTGATGACATCACTGATGACATCATCCTTGTGATAGAGTGGCAGACCTCCTCTCACCCTAATATAACCTTTGATACACACACTCAAAAATACAAACTAACATTTTCAAAACAATGGACATACCAATACCAGTTACAACACACCTATTCAGTAATTCCAAGATCTACACACACATCCACTCATTCACCAACAGTCCCTATACAGTCACTCATACATGTACTCACTCATCATATGTACTCATACACCTATACATCCTGTTACACACTGCCACTCATCCATAGTTACTCACACACATAGTCACACATGCAAACAAAGTATCAAACATCCATTTACTTGCATATACAGTTATACACACACTACCACACTTACTTCTACAGAAACTTACACATACTTACTCTCTTAAACAATCACTTATAGAAACACCTACTTATTTGTACAGGAACTCTTCCAATCTCTCACTCTCACATATGCTCACTTATATACACCAATACTCACATATACTAGTTTAAAACATATGTAGTTACTCATAAAGACACTATTGAGACAGTCATTCACTCACTAACACACCCATACACATACTCATCCACCTATACAGTCCTGTACACATGCTGTCTTCAACACATACAAACAGTGAGTCACTCATTCATGCATCTATGCACTAAGTAATACCCCCACCGAACCATACAGACACTCAGACACTCATACTAATACTCAAAAAACCAACTAATAACCCATATAGACACTCATGTAGCTACTCACCAACCCATGCAGCCACTTATACACAAAGTGAGAGACTGATACAGATATTTTCATATTTAAACATTACTCACTAACCCATGTATTCACTAAGATACACTTAGTCAGTTATACAATCAATTTTACAAAAAAATCATCCATTTAGACACTTATATACCCATTTATTCTTCCATCGACCTTGAGATATACATATATAAAACATATTTAATTTTCAGAAAAACATACATTCACTGGATGATGTCATCAGTGATGTCATTTGAGATGTCATCAGTGATGTCATGAGTGATGTCACTGACCATGTCATGAGTGATGTAATATGTGACGTCATCAGCAGTGCATTGCGGGCGCGCGAGTTATAGGTAGCTAAACTAACTATAACGGGGGAATTTCTATGGTTTTGTACGAGTGAAATGTCCAACTAACTATAACGCCCCTGAAACCTCTGGTTTTTTCAGTGAATTTCTAAGGTTTTTTAAATGCTAATTTCTAACTATAACGTGCCTGAAACCTATGGTTTTTTCAGTGAATATATATATATTTATTATACTATGTATACATGTGAAAATGTCTCGGTCCCCTGTTTGCCTTGGTGGCACGGAAAAAATGGGTGGAACTGACGTCAGCACGCCGACAGGTCCTCTTATGCTCCGATGACGTCATACGGTGTCGCGAGCGGAGCCGTGCTATTATGACGTCCTCGTTGACGTGGGAGAGCTAGGAAAGAATTTCCGTGGAATGCTTGTGCAGGGGATATTCACCTAAGTGTTCAGGCTAGTCCTTTGGGAGCATCTGTTTATGTTGCCACTCCAGAAACCGAAACCAGTGATCCGAGGGCAGAGGCCCTGCAGATGGCACACGAGGTGGGGTGCCCAGTCGTGTGCACCAGCGGGGCAGCGAAGTGACAAGCACCACAACCCACAAAAAAGGTAACAAGGGCACTGAATAACACAGGATCTTCTCTTTGTATCTGGCAGGAACAACAAAGTTAAAATGCCCTAGTACCAAAATGTAGAATTAGTGCTACAATGGTCTTCAAGAGGACCTGCAATGCCGCTTCTGCCTCCCGTACCCTGGAGGCGGCACATGGGTCACGCGGTACAGTCATACTGCGGTGGGACGCACACTTGTTGACCTCTCATGGCACTGCTCCACACTTCAGGGAGGACGCTTTCCATTAGCTATGTTTTCTGATGACATGTCGCGCCGGCCCCGTCCAACAACAGAACTCCTTTAGATCCAAACAGACTCTTCCACTCTCTCACCGGAAGTGAAACCAGGCCACGTGGACACTTTCACAATACAACAGCTGGGAATGCACTTTTTGGTAAAAAAACCACATTCCTTCCTCCTAATTAATCAAATAAACGTCTCACTGAAGAACAGGGGCCAGCTTCGATCGACTTTTTTACTTTGCGATACCATTACAACGCATGCATTACCACGCATGCGTTGTACATCACGAAGTCATTACTACGCATTTTTTAGAACGCATGGTCATTTACCACGCATGCCTTTACAACGAATTTTGTTGTAAAGGTATGTATGGTAAATGACCATGCGTTCTAAAAAACATGTAGACGATCCATGTCATTGTAAGGAAACAGAGGCTGTTCCGTTTCCTCACAACGACGTGCACCGTCCCTCAGAGAGGACGTGAAGCAGGAACCACGAGGAGAGGAACCATGAGGAGTGAGAGGTAAGGGGGATTGGGCATGGGGTGGGGGTTTCTTTTCTAGGGTTTAGGGTAGTGCAGTAGTGTTTGGGTAGTGTAGGGGGTCGTGCTGGGGGTAGTGTTTTAGGGTTTAGGGTAGTGCAGTAGTGTAGGGGGTCGTGCTGGGGGTAGTGTTTTAGGGTTTAGGGTAGTGCAGTGGTGTATGGGTAGTGTAGGGGGTCGTGCTGGGGGAGTGTTTTAGGGTTTAGGGTATTGCAGTGGTGTTTGAGTAGTGTAGGGGGTCATGCTGGTGGTAGTGTTTTAGGGTTTTGGGTAGTGCAGTGGTGTTTGTGTAGTGTAGGGGGTCATGCTGGGGGTAGTGTTTTATGGTTTAGGGTAGTGCAGTGGTGTTTGGGTAGTGTAGGGGGTCGTGCTGGGGGTAGATTTAGGGTTTAGGGTAGTGCAGTGGTGTTTGTGTAGTCTAGGGGGTTGTGCTGGGGGTAGTGTTTTAGGGTTTATGTTAGTGCAGTGGTGTTTGGGTAGTGTAGGGGGTAGTGCTGGGGTAGTGTTTTAGGGTTTAGGGTAGTGCAGTGGTGTTTGTGTAGTGTAGGGGGTAGTGCTGGGGGTAGTGTTTTAGGGTTTAGGGTAGTGCAGTGGTGTTTGGGTAATGTAGGGGTTCATGCTGGGGGTAGTGTTTTAGGGTTTAGGGTATGGCAGTGGTGTTTGGGTAGTGTAGGTGGTCGTCCTGGGGGTATATTTAGGGTTTAGGGTAGTGCAGTGGTGTTTGTGTTGTGAGGGGGTCGTGCTGGGGAGAGTGTTTTAGGATTTCGAGTAATGCAGTGGTGTTTGTATAGTGTAGGGGGTTTAGGGTAGTGCAGTGGTGTTTGTGTAGTGTAGGGGGTAGTGTTTTAGGGTTTAGGGTAGTGCAGTGGTGTTTGTGTAGTGTAGGGAGTCGTGCTGGGGGTAGTGTTTTAGGGTTTAGGGTAGTGCAGTGTTGTTTGGGTAGTATAGGGGGTCGTGCTGGGGGTAGTGTTTTAGGGTTTAGGGTAGTTCAGTGGTGTTTGTGTAGTGTAGGGGGTCATGCTGGGGGTAGTGTTTTAGGGTTTAGGGTAGTGCAGTGGTGTTTGGTTAGTGTAGGGGGTAGTGCTGGGGTAGTGTTTTGGGTTTACGGTAGTGCAGTGGTGTTTGTGTAGTGTAGGGGGTCGTGCTAGGGGTAGTGTTTTAGGGTTTAGGGTAGTGCAGTGGTGTTTATGTAGTGTAGGGGGTAGTGTTTTAGGGTTTAGGTTAGTGCAGTGGTGTTTGTGTACTGTAGGGGGTCGTGCTGGGTTCTAGTGTTTTAGGGTTTAGGGTAGTGCAGTGGTGTTTGTGTAGTGTAGGGGGTCGTGTTTTAGGGTTTAGGGTCGTGCAGTGGTGTTTGGGTAGTGTAGGGGGTTGTGCTGGGGGTAGTGTTTTTGGGTTTAGGGTAGTGCAGTTGTGTTTGGGTAGTGAAGGGGTCGTGCTGGGGGTAGTGTTTTAGGGTTTAAGGCAGTGCAGTGGTGTTTGTGTAGTGAAGGGGTCGTGCTGGGGGTAGTGTTTTAAGGTTTAGGGTAGTGCAGTGGTGTTTGTGTAGTGTAGGGGGTTGTGCTGTGGGTAGATTTAGGGTTTAGGGTAGTGCAGTGTTGTTTGGGTAGTGTAGGGAGTCGTGCTGGTGGTAGTGTTTTAGGGTTTAGGGTAGTGCAGTTATGTTTGGGTAGTGTAGGGTGTCGTGCTGGTGGTAGTGTTTTAGGGTTTAGGGTAGTTCAGTGGTGTTTGTGTAGTGTAGGGGGTCATGCTGGGGGTAGTGTTTTAGGGTTTAGGGTAGTGCAGTGGTGTTTGGTTAGTGTAGGGGGTAGTGCTGGGGTAGTGTTTTGGGTTTACGGTAGTGCAGTGGTGTTTGTGTAGTGTAGGGGGTCGTTCTAGGGGTAGTGTTTTAGGGTTTAGGGTAGTGCAGTGGTGTTTATGTAGTGTAGGGGGTAGTGTTTTAGGGTTTAGGGTAGTGCAGTGGTGTTTGTGTACTGTAGGGGGTCGTGCTGGGTTCTAGTGTTTTAGGGTTTAGGGTAGTGCAGTGGTGTTTGTGCAGTGTAGGGGTTGTGTTTTAGGGTTTAGGTTAGGGCAGTGGTGTTTGGGTAGTGTAGGGGGTTGTGCTGGGGGTAGTGTTTTTGGGTTTAGGGTAGTGCAGTTGTGTTTGGGTAGTGAAGGGGGTCGTGCTGGGGGTAGTGTTTTAGGGTTTAAGGCAGTGCAGTGGTGTTTGTGTAGTGAAGGGGTCGTGCTGGGGGTAGTGTTTTAAGGTTTAGGGTAGTGCAGTGGTGTTTGTGTAGTGTAGGGGGTTGTGCTGTGGGTAGATTTAGGGTTTAGGGTAGTGCAGTGGTGTTTGGGTAGTGTAGGGAGTCGTGCTGGTGGTAGTGTTTTAGGGTTTAGGGTAGTGCAGTTATGTTTGGGTAGTGTAGGGTGTCGTCCTGGTGGTAGTGTTTTAGGGTTTAGGGTAGTGCAGTGGTGTTTGGGTAGTGGAGGGGGTAGTGTTTTAGGGTTTAGGGTAGTGCGGCCAACCAGCCACAATATCCGTGGACAAAGGGGATCCTGACTCTTTGGAACGCTCCGTCAGTTGAATAATTTGGGTCAAGGGCCCTACCACGTCCAAGACCTATCAATTCCTTTCTTGGGATCCCTCATATACTTGGAGAAAAAGGTACATAGTTTCTCATCAATTTCAGGTGTGTGTGCCACCTTCCCCTTCAGTGAGGGCCTGGGGCATTCTCCCCTCATCCTATTCCTGACCTCCCTTTCAAGGGGTTGATGGATTTTCCCCACCACATACTCTGCCACTTTGGCGTCAGGTGTCCACTCCGCCGACCTAGGATGGTAAATTTGGGTAGGCTCGAACATGTCCGAGTGGACCCCGTCCCCAACCGGGGACTGAGAGGAGTGGGACTCTGGACGCCAGGGACGCCCGAGTCCTTATCCTCATCGGAGGAGAAATTGTCCTCCGATACACCCTCTCCCTCTAAGGGAAACCCGCCGTCGCAATTTTCTCCGGGTCCCTCCTCCTCCCGGCAGGGTGCATGTTTTAGCGTTTGCGCTCTCTTGAGGAAGGTCTCCGTAAGTTTATCAAATCCTTCCAAGTGCCCCGCGTTATGCTTAACGGCCGTTTTATTCCCCACCTGGGAGCTACTGGGACCCGCCACCACCAGATCTGGGTCACGGAACACCCCAGGGATGCTTTTCGCCAGCTTATCAACCTGATCCCTAAGAGGAGCCAGCACCCTAGAAATAGCCAGAGGGAGGTCTTGGTCCACTGCTGGAGGGAGAAGTTGGGGGGCCATTCCTCCTCCACTTCCTGGTAGGAGGAGTAAAAATGGTCTTCTGGAGAAGACATGATAGCAGAGGGTGTGAGCACAGAACAAATGCCCTTAAAATCCTTAAGGCAGCCCCCTCGCCGGTGCTCCAACAGCTGGGCTTTCCCCGAAGCTGTTATAAGAATAGACTGAGACGCAATACCAATTACCACCACCAGGTGACGCTGGTCACTAACGTGGCCGTGTGGGGAAATCACCGCGTAGCGGTGTCAAAATTAGGCGAGGGTTGGTCGGGAATCAAGCGGACACTAAAGGAGTGACCGGATTCCCAAACGCGCGTAAAGACCAGCGGGAGCGCTCGACGGAGCTGCCTCGCTCGGACCAGACGCGCCTGACAGGATCTCACCCCGCACAGAGCACACAGCGGGAGAAACTGCGAGGGGGAGAACGCACTCGGGCAAGAGCCTGCTGCGCAGGGAATATGAAACAATACCAAGGCAATAATGCTAATAACGTGCACAAGAAACCGCTATACAAACAGCAACAACGTCAGATTAAGTCAAGAATGTAAGGAATGCACTTAACTGACGAGCAGTGAAGAAAGAGGAAGCGGAAGGGACGTCACAATATTATATACGATGGACTGTGATATGATTGGACTATAGTTGCCTTGGAGACTACCCCCTAATGGTTCATGGGTTGTGTAGTCTTTTGTTTAATGATTGTTGTGTTAGGTTTTCTTTGAACTGCTATGCAAATAAAGTGAGGAAAGATATGCATAATCCTTGCCTCCGTCCTGCCATAGAATTCATTAAACTTTATTTGATCTGATTTAGAAACATAGATCATAAAAGTGTACATAAAAACAGTAAATCCTCTTTCCTAATACAATACAGTGAGAATTAATTAAAACCAGTAGGTAAAAACGGGTGTTACAAAGCCCGGTTCAGAGCAACTTCAGGTAACAGAATCGTAAAGTTCAATGTTTCGCAAGATCAATCTCATGTACTTTGTGCAAAATACGCAATAAGGGGTCCAAGTAAGATGTAACTCTCCAATACCTGACCAGTTTGCACTATATAAAACTGCAGAAAAACTAAAAATAAAAAGTGTTTTGCACACTTCTGTCATTGGGCTATATGTGGGCTACATCTGGGTGATATTTGTGCTACATTTGGGCTCTTTTTTCTCTGGTGGCCATCTTGGGAGACTTATTTGTCATGAAGTTTCCTAATTTCGTCATTTACTGCAGTCTCCTCAGTAGGAAATGCTTTCAGTTTTTACTTTGATTCCATCAAGAAGGCATTCAGATGTGTCACACATTTGCCATAAATTCAGAATGTTAGCACTCTAGTTGTTCATTAGATCACTGTAGTAAAGCTACTGCTCACCAGGGAGTTAACTGGAAGTCTACTGCTGGTATTGAAAGTGATTGTTTCAGTCTGCATGTCAGAATTGTCTAATGAAATAGAAGAGGATTTGAGATCTCACTTAAAACATGCCCTAAATTTTCTTTTTGCAGCACTAACCATAATTTCTATGGCAAAATGAACCCCCTCATTTTGTTCCTTTTTAAATTAAATGTTTTAAGTGTTACCAGTTTATTCCAATCAAGATGGCTTCAGGTGTGCCATACTTTTGTCATAAGTAAGACTGTTAGCGCTCTAGTTGTTCTTTAGAACACTCTGGGAAGCTGCAGTAGAACACAAAGGCATCAACTGACAGGCTGCTCCTGTTGAAATATAACAGGAAGATATTTGAGATCTCACTTAAAACATGTCCTAATTTTTCTTTCTACAGCACTATCCATAATTTCTATGGCAAAATGAACCCCTCATTTTGTTCCTTTTTAAATTAAATGTTTTAAGTGTTACCAGTTTATTCCAATCAAGATGGCTTCAGGTGTGCCATACTTTTGTCATAAGTAAGACTGTTAGCGCTCTAGTTGTTCTTTAGAACACTCTGGGAAGCTGCAGTAGAACACAAAGGCATCAACTGACAGGCTGCTCCTGTTGAAATATAACAGGAAGATATTTGAGATCTCACTTAAAACATGTCCTAATTTTTCTTTCTACAGCACTATCCATAATTTCTATGGCAAAATGAACCCCCTAATTTTGTTCCTTTTTAAATTAAATGTTTTAAGTGTTACCAGTTTATTCCAATCAAGATGGCTTCAGGTGTGCCATACTTTTGTCATAAGTAAGACTGTTAGCGCTCTAGTTGTTCTTTAGAACACTCTGGGAAGCTGCAGTAGAACACAAAGGCATCAACTGACAGGCTGCTCCTGTTGAAATATAACAGGAAGATATATGAGATCACACTTGAAACATGTCCTAATTTTTCTTTCTACAGCACTAACCATACTTTCTATGCCAAAATGAACCCCATCATTTTGTTTCTTTTTAAATTAAATGTTTTAAGTGTTACCAGTTTATTCCAATCAAGATGGCTTCAGGTGTGCCATACTTTTGTCATAAGTAAGGCTGTTAGCACTCTAGTTGTTCTTTAGAACACTCTGGGAAGCTGCAGTAGAACACAAAGGAATCAACTGACAGTCTCTGCCCTTGTTGGATGTACATGTTTTACTGAGAATGTCAGACTTCATTCTCACATGACTGAGAAAGATAATGTGAATTTACAGAAAATATGCTCTCATTTTAGCTTCTGGAGCACCTTCCAAAACTGTATGAGACAAGCATGTGAAAATAGTTTTCTCTCAAACATGATTCATGATATCCCAGCAGAAGGTTTTCCACAGGGTAAAATCACCTTAGAACACACCACAATTCCTGAAATTAGTATGGTACCATCAACAAATGAATTATAATATAACTAAAGTCTGTTATCACCCTTTATAGTTCTCCTTTTGGTAACCCTCAAAATCTTCGATTCACTACAATGCATTTCAATGGGGTACTATCATTTATATTGGTCCCAAGATGGCTGCCAGCAATTCCAGGTTGAAGTGCTGACAGCCAATCAGATCTCACAATGACATGTGTGGTTAGGCTCCGCCCAGATATCGATATGTTTTCTTTTTCAAATTTCTCATGAACTACTTAACGGATTTACACCATTTAACAAAAAGGGTTCTTTCTGAACCAAGAACTACCTCTTTGCCAAATTTGGTGTAATTCCGTTCAGCAGTTCGGGCTGTAGCCGTGTCTAAAGTTTCCTATGTAAAATTGCATGGGGAAAACATGTTTTGGGACCCCCCTTTTTTCTCGGCCCCCGCTTGCCGAATCACCATGAAACTTTCAGGATAGGAGCAGACCGGAGCGCCCCACGAGTCTTGAAAATTTCGCGAAGATTCATCAACCGGCGCCAAAGTTATTGGAAATAGAATGTTGTGAATTTCCTATGGAAAATAGGTCCTGACTATAACTACCTACTGGCGACCGCCAGTAGGTAATATATATATATATATATATATATATATATATATATATGCAAACTATGCAGTGATCTATATACATGTTAAGCATAGAATAGTATAACCATGAGTAATATGCACATTTGTTTAAGCAGACCTAGAGAATATCGATATATTTATAAACATAACTATTATACACATTTATACAAAGAATACACATATTTAGATACATATATGTAATCAAAATAAATGTTTATATACACAGGGATATGCTGTACATTTATATTCGAGCATGGTGGTTCTGTAGGGAATAGCCAACTCTTGAGTAGTCTTCTGAAGATAAGATAGTTATCTGTGGATCTTATGTTTTGGGGTAATGAGTTACATAGTGTGGCTGCTTGAAAAGAGAAGGATGTGCCACCTATGGTTTTTTCTTGTATGGTGGGATTTTGAGGTGAGGTGCCAATTGGAGTGGAGGTACCTTTGTTGAATGTATTAGATAAGCACGGCTACATAGTTCTCTGTGTTATGCCACTCCAGTGAAGGCAGCTCCTAGTGTTATATGAATGCATTAGGCATTTGTTATGATACCATTGCAATGAGGACCGCTCACAGTATGGTGTCACTGCATTAGAGAGAGCTCTCAGTGTGAAGTCACTGATGTGTGAGTCGCTCCCTACATGATGTTAATGCAGAAAGGGAAGGTTTTCTCCAGGTATGATGTCATTCCAATTATGGGAGCTCAAAGTGAGACCCCAGTAAAGGTAGCTAGCACTGTGACTGCAACAAAACAGTTATTAGTGAGATTGCAGACCTCTATTGGATGTACTTTATGGAAATAAATTAATCTAACATAATTATACTGATCTGGAAACCTCATCAATGACAGGCCCAGTGCAGACTGTTCATACAGAAAAAAACATTATCGATAACCTCAAAGTCGAATCAATTTTTATTTAAAACTAGTAGCAGTTGGGCAACACACTTTGGGGAAAATTTGTGCCATGTGGTGAATTTTAAAGCATGTTAGGCTCATTAATATTGTGAAAAAGTGATGGATTTTAACATGTGTTGCAGGTTTCTCTGATTATTCATTAAATACATTTTGGGGTACATTAGGTGTGTGCACCCCTCAATGTGCATGTGTTTATGTGAGTGCATAAGCCCATGTGTTTGCATTTGACTTCTTTTGGGTCAAAATTGTCCCCTCCATGGTGTAGTCGTGATCCCCTGCCATGAGGGCCCGACAGCGAGTATTTGGTATCATGGTTTTTGCTTTTGGTACCTGCCTCACCTGGACTTAGTGAGTGTGGGAAGGCGTAGGCCTGTCCCTTGACATGAGTAAGGTTCTGGACCTCTCCTATGGCCTGGAGGGGCACACCTGTTGTTCCCTCTTCTGACAGAAAAGACTACCATCCCAGTCATGTGCTTAGCATGTACAATAGTAGTGGCAGCATATTGTGTTTTGTAAATCTGCAGTTGTGACTAGACCTTATTTATCTGTGTAAAGGGATTAGAGGTCTACTGGCCCACTTGTGGGATTTTTGGAATAAAGTGAAAAAGGCGATATAAAGGGGCAGCAGAAAGGCATGCTGTCCCCCGAGATTTAGAGAGGAGGCGTCTAAGGGATAACTACTGTGAAGATAATAAATGTATATTGTTTTTAACCAATTGTTATGATTTCAAGGGGACTCTCGTGGGATCATGAATAGTAAAAAGGAGTAGATGAGTTCTAAATAAGCTCTATTAGTAGGAATGCATATTGTGGTCCTTGTTTTGAGAGGAAGTGTGCAAGAGACAAGTACTGTGATGATTAGCAGGTTAAATCAGTTTTTTAAACATTCTGCGATCTTACAAGACTCTTGTGGGATCGTGAAAAGTAGGAAGGAGTAGGTGATGTTTTAATACACTTTGCTATGCACAGTTTTTACTGTATGAAGGAGTCTTACTGGAGATGGTGTTTACTATAGTAGAATAGACTCTACTATTTATTCTGGTTTGTTAGAGAATAGTTGCAGGTAGAGTTATGGCTCATCCACACAACCTACTATGCACATCCATCATATGAGATAGAGGTCTGAAAGGATAGCCCAGTCGCTCCTCACACCCTACTATGCACAACTATCATTACAGAGAGAGGTCTCAGCACAGAGGCGTCTCAGCAGAGATGCCAGTCCCTCCACACATTCTACTATGCACACCTGTCATCTGAGAGAGAGGTGTGAAAGAAGAGAGCAGCCCCTCCCCAAAACCCTACTATAGGCATCCATCATCTGAGAGAGATATTAAAGGAGAATCCAGTCCCTATCAAAACTTTACTATGCACACTAATACTCACAAAGAGAGTTCTTACCAGATAGGCGAGTCCATCCCCTCACCCTACCATGCACACTCGTCATGTGATAGAGGGGTCTGAAAGGAGAGACCAGTTCCTTCCCACATCCTACAATCCATACCTGTCATCTGAGAGAGGGGTCTGAAAGGAGAGTCTAGCCCCTCCCCACACCATAATAATCACACCTATTATTACAGAGAGTGGTCTCAGCAGAGAGACCAGTCCCTCCATACACCCTATTACACTCTACACACACCCCTCATTTGAGAGAGAGCTCTGAAAGGAGAGTGCAGCCCCTCCCCATATATACTATGCTCACCCATGATTCCAGAGAGAGGACCCACCAGAGAGGCCAGTCCCTCCATGCACTAAACTATGCACATCCGTCATCTGAGAGAATGGTCTGAAAGAAGAGGGGAGTGCTTCCCTACACCCTACTATGCACACCCGTCATCTGAGAGAAAGGTCTGAAAGGAGGCCAGTCCCTCTTCAAACCCTACTAAGGACATCCATCACTACAGAGAGAGGCCAGTCCCTCTCTACATCCTACGACGCACACCCGTCATCTGAAAAAGTGGGTCAAAAAGGAGAGGCCCATACCTTCCCACATTTTACTACACACACCTATCATTACAGAGAGAGGTCTCAGAAGAGAGGCCAGCCCCTCCACACACCCTACTATGCATACCCATCATCTGAGAGAAATATCTGAAAGAAGAGGACAGTTCAACCCCACACCCTACTATGTACACCCATCATTGCAGACAGAGGTCTCACCAGATAGTCTAGTCCCTCTACAAACCCTACTACGCACACCCATCATCTGAGAGATAGGTCTGAAAGGAGAGGGCAGTCCCTCCTCACACCCTACTATGCACACCCATCATTTCGGAGAGACGCCAGTCCCTCTTCACACCCTACTAAGCACACTTGTATTGGCAGAGAGGATTCTCAAAGGAAAGGCCATTCTCTTTCTATACCCTACTATGCACATTCGTCACTCGAGAGAGGGGTCTAAAGGGAGAGGCTCATACCTTCCCACACCTTACTAAACACACCTATAATTACAGAGAGATGTCTCAGCAGAGAGGCCAGTCATTCCACACACTGTACGATGCATACCCGTCATATGAGAGAGAGATCTGAAAGGAGAGGGCAGTACCTCCCCACACCCTAATATGCATACCCATCATTACGGAGAGAGGTCTCACCAGAGAGGCCAATCCCTCCATGCACCAAACTATGCACATCCGTCACCCGAGAGACAGGTCTGAAAGAAGAGGAGAGTGCTTCCCCACCCTACTATGCACACCTGTCATCTGAGAGAAAGGTCTGAAAGGAGGCCTGTCACTCTTCACACCCTTCTAAGGACGTCCATCACTACAGAGAGAGAGAGGCCAGTCCCTCTCTACATCCTACGACCACACCCGTCATCTGAAAAAGGGGTCTAAAAGGAGATGTCCATACCGTCCCACACCTTACTACACACACCTGTCATTACAGAACGAGGTCTCAGCAGAGAAGCCAGTCCCTCCCCACACCCTGGAACGCACACTGGGCATGGGATAGAAGGGTCTGAAAGGAGAGGCCAGTCCCTACCCACACCTTCTATGCATACCTATCTACTGAGCTAAGGATCTGAAAGGAGATGCCAGTCCTTTCCCACACCATATTGCACACACCTTTCATTATAGAGAGAGGAGTGAGCGGAGAGGCCCGTCCCTCCCTACACACAACTATGCAAACAGATTGGGGGTTTAATTTACGTATGGTAATTAATTATTACTATATGTTAAAAAAAAACTAGAAATTCACTGAAAAAAACAATGGTCAAAGCAACATTATAGTTATGTGTGACAAAAATGTCTGGTTTTGTTTTTAAAAAATCTTGGAAATTCACTGAAAATTATGTCATTTGACATGTCATGAGTGATGTCATCAATGACGTCATAGAACATGTCATGAGTGATATCATATGTGAGGTCAGAAGCAGTGCATGGTGGGGCACAAGTTATAATTATCACTGCTAACTGTAACTGGTGAAATTGTGTGTTCTTTTTAGTTCAAAACAATTATGTATCACTGAGAAATTCACCTGACTATAACATTACTCCAACCTTTGATTTTTTCGTTTTTTTTCGGTGAATTTCTAAGGTTTTTTAAAACAATACCCGTCAGCAAGGCGTGGAATACGTTGAAATGCATTTGGGAATATTGGCATTTGAGTAAATAAACTTGTTATGAAACAAATGGAGTATAACTATCTTCTTGCTGGAGGCGAGTGCGCGTTCCCTGCACTGTGTGGTTATCGGAAGTGGACAAGAAACAAAAGAGAGAGCGAGGACTAAGAACGGGGTGCATCCCTTTCCCCACTTAATACTCAAAAACAACGTGGACGGACTCACAGAAGAATCCTTAAGCAAGGAGGACTCTTCTATAAATCTTGGAGTGCCAAGACCCACTACGGTTTTGAAGAAGAACCCTCACCCACCAACCTAGTTGGTGGCATGCTTCATCATCGGGTTCCCAGCTGGGCAGCCGAGTGCAGCCCAGCTGTGCTTCGACGCCTGAATTACAGCGGAGCGGGTTTTGTTTTTTGTGCGGCTGGTGCTAAAAAAAAAATGTGGTGAGGTTAAAAATGCCTCTGGGACTCCTTGCTAACAAAATGTTTTATTCTCAGCAGCCCAGGACATGTTTAAAAGAAAACAGGAGGATAACGTGAAGACTAGCAATTGGTCTTCATTATCCATCAAGCACTGGTCGACATGTTTCAGCCTCATAAAACAATTTCGAGGCTTTCTTCAGGACCATTCAACGTGAAAAAAATGGTGGTGTGGCAAAAATAAGCCACCTGTATTTTTTCAGCACACTCGCTAAGGTGTGCTGTGCATGCAGTGATGAAACCGTACTTACGGACCCACCGTCTAATTTTATACCTGTAAGACAAAAAACACAACATAAAGGACACATACAACAAGTACTGAAATGGTAAAAACTGCTCCATTTTGGTTTACCATCCTTTTGCTCATGGTGCGTTTGTCTTATCAATAGCACTCTTAGAGTCGTTCACTCAAATGTGCCAACAAACATACAGGAGACATGCTACATACACCTACTGTATGCAAACTCATGCCTGGTGATTTGGTGCAAGCATGCATGCCTTGTCTTGTTGGTGCTATTTTAGCATGAGAAGTCACATACCTATGTGAATGTGGTGTAGTCATTTATGCTTGAATTGAGTGGCCTGGCCATGGTAGACTAATATTATATACTCTAAATCGATGGCGGCACAAGTTCAAAGTTAGCCTAAGAATTATCCCGGGATAGGTGCATGTATATCCATTCTCACACAGAATTAAAAACTTACTAAACTTTTACAATGTCACAAAAAAAGGAGAAAATATAATTACACAAGCTACGTGTTTGTAGTAGCTTTCAAAGATCCCGGAGGGGGCGGTGCCTGTAGTCAAACACAAAGGAGAAGATAATCATAGCATTAGAATGGTAGTTAAGGGACTCGGTATTAGGTGAAGTATCTGCCAGGTGGAGATTTGAACAGAACGGTATTGTTTAGGCAAGGCAATTGGTAGTGAGTACTTAAATCAGGCCAGGTTTTGGGGAAGGAACTTACTTCATCAAGGCTAGCCGCTTGCCCTTCTCACCTACTCGGATCTTCACGGGATCTGGACGATACCCAAGGTCGGAGACCTCTCTATTTGAAGCTGATTTCCCGGAAAACGCTGGGTGCGTGGTCGCGTTGGAAGGCGTGACCCCGTCATCGCGTTGGCGTATGACGTAGTACGTCGTGTTTAGTCAATTAGAGCGCAGGAGCGCGCAATCATGTTTTATTAAACTTAGTTGTGGAGTCACCCGGAAGGGGGGATTCTGGAATTTTTATCCCGGACATTTTCTTAAGTGGATTTATTGATAATGGTGTAATTGCAACTACTGTATCCGAAAGAATTCAGCGTATGTCATACATGTGGGTATAATATAACCACCAAATTTTCAAGGGGTAGCAAATCTCACATAATGTGCATATTAACCCATTATGATGGATACGATCTTTTTCATCATAAAAAAAAATTGTTATTAAGTGCAGGACACAGGGTGGTCATAAAGTGTCCGCCAAGAGCCTTGCCTCATATAATAGTATTGTACTATTATATCTTACACAATTGTTAATAAGTGCAGGACCCGGGGTGGTCATAAAGTGTCTGCCAGGAAAATCGCCTCATGTAATGATGTGCAAATAGCGTTGTCGTTTACAAATAGTTAAGGAAAGATTATTCAGAGTGATTTGGGGGGACTCGAAATTCAAGTGTGCAATCCAGTGATGTCATAAATGAGATAGATATGCTAATTTGTCCATTTATGATTTACAAGGGAACAATTGTAGTAGTAAAGTGTCTACAGGGCAGATGGTGCCACCGGGATGTAATCTTTTGTGTGAATCTATCTGCGATGTGTGTGGTTGGGCTCTTTTATGGGTGTTTACTTAGGGAGTTCCATGGAATGTTGTCATTTAGCTTATTAACATGCGTGGACAGTCGATAGACCCTCCGTTGTTCTTTCGCTAGAAGGCAGCTCTGAAGGTTGGCAGTGTTTGGTTCCACCTGCTCTATCACCACCCACCTCATGTCATTGGTAGTGTGCCCTGCTTTGAGGTAGTGGTCGGTCATCCGTGTGGTGTTACGTTTGCACCGGATATTGCTCCGGTGTTCACAAATCCGGACTTTGATTTTTCGACTGGTCATACCGATGTATTGCAAGCCACATGGGCAGGCAATTTGATAGATGACATTCATGGAATTGCAATTTTGTGTTTTCTAATCTGCCAAATTTTACCGGGTTCCAGATTTAGGGTCTTTGTGGGTTTCGTGAGGTGGCAAATGCTGCAGTTTACACATGGGAAATGGCCGATCACATTCGGAAGATCCCACGCATAAAGTATTGTGTTAGTTGGCTTAATTTGATGCTGTGGACGTGTTGACACCAGATTATCTTTAAGACTTCTTGCTCTTTTATAGGAAAACAGAGGTTTTTCCCAATTAAGTTTGCCCGTGTTCAGTATCCTCCAATTTTTCTGTATAATGCGCAATCCTTTGTTGGAGATTGAATTATAGGTTGTCACGCATGTTAGCGGTATTGTAGATGATGTGCGTTGTGTCTGTTCCAATAAGCCATCTCGATTTTGGTTGCGTGCTCGTTTTCTTGCTGTATTAATGACTTTGTCTGGGTAACCCCGCGCCTTGAGTTTAGTTGTCAGGGACTGTGCTTGGTCTTTGAAATCTTTAATGTCACTACAATTTCTACGCAGTCTCAGGTATTGCCCGAATGGTAAATTTTCCCGTAAGGGTCTGGGGTGGAAGCTTTCGAAATGGAGAAGGGAGTTCCTTGCTGTAGGTTTAAAATGTGTTTTTCTCTCCAGCTTGCCCCCTTCTGCTCTAATATCCAAGTCAAGGAAGGTGATGCTTTCTTTACTCACACTGTGGGTGAGTTTTAAGTTGGGGTCACATCCATTAATCCACACAAAAAATGCGTGTAGAGTGCCTTCTGACCCTTCCCATATGAGGAAGATATCGTCAATGTACCTTTTGTAGAATTTGATGTTAGCTGAAAAAGGTATACTGGAATTAAGGAGATGTATTTTTTCGAAGTTGAAGACATAGAGCCCTGCCACACTAGGGGCGAAGGTGCTCCCCATTGATGTGCCGTACGTTTGCAGAAAGAGGTCACCTTCGAACTCGAAAAAGGTCTCCTTGAGTGCTAGTTCCCCGCATTGCAGTACAAAGGATCTGGGGGTGTTGTAATCCCATGTTGTTGAATCTAGTGATAGTTTTAGTACTTTAAGAGTGTCATCTTGGGGGAGGCTGGTATACAGACTCTCTATGTCCAAGCTAACCAAGAATGACGTTTCGAGGTTGAAGGAAAGTATTTTGATTTGTCCAAGTAGGTCCTTTGTATCTTTTAGATAGGTAGTAGTTGTTTGCACAATCGGTTTGAGAAAGAAATCACAGAAACGTGAAAGAGGTTCGAGCAATGACCCAATGCCCTAAACTATTGGGCGGCCTGGTGGCGGATTTTTATTTTTATGTATTTTGGGGATTGTGTAAAAATACGGAATTTTGCCTGTACCAGTGGTCAAAAATTGTGCTTCCTGTTTACTGATTTGTCCCGCGGATTCAGCATATTCTACTAGGTCCTTTATTCTGGCTTTTAGATTTTCGCTGGGGTCTTGTTCCCACCGCTTGTAATTCTTAGTGTTGCTTAGTAATCGTCTGCATTCAGCTAGGTAGTCCTCTTTATTTTGCAGCACTATTCCACCGCCTTTGTCTGCTGGTTTTATGATGATCTTCTCATTGGATTTTAGGGTCTGTAATGCATCAAACTCTCAGACGCTAGTGTTCTTGAACTGTGGTTCTTCATTGGTTGCTTCAATTTCATAGAAGACAGCTAGTTCAAATGCGATAATTTCTACCGGTATGGTGTTAGGAGGAGGAATGAATGTGGATTTTAGCTTGAGCCTAGTATCCCCTTGGCCTTCGCTTATTCCCTCTGTTGGCTGGTTTTGGAAAAAAGCTTTTAGCTTTAGATTGAGAAACAATTCTGCCAGTTCGCAGTGTAGTTTAAATTTATCAAGTCTGGCAGTGGGGACAAAGCCTAGACCTTTGTTGAGGAGATTCTCTTCTGTTTGTGTCAGTACGTGAGAGGAGAGGTTGGTTACTAGGTTTTGTATGAGCTGGGTCCCGCTTGTTGTTCTTTTGTTTTGCTGCATGTGTTCGCTCCTTGGTTCTGGTCTTCCTCCCAGTGAACCTGGTTCTGTCTCCTTCTCCTGCCTCGTCCTCTTCTGCCGCTCCCCAAAAAAGGGAACCTTGGATTGGCGTTCATGAAAGGTGGTTGAGGTTGGATGAAAGGTGGGTTCCATCCGTACATCATGTGTGGATTCATTTGGGGGTATGGATTCGGGTAGTGCATCTGACCTCCTGGTGGGAGTTGGGGCCAAGGTTGTTGCCAGTTGCCAGTTCTTCCTCTACCTCGTTGTTTGTTGTGGTAGCTTTCACCACTTGAACCGCTGTTCACAGATGAATCGTCATCAGAAGAATCTCCTGACAGGTCAGTGCGTCTTATAGGCTTGTAGTCCGCATCGGCATAGGGGTAGGTCTTGACATAGGACAATTTCTTTAAGTCTTTTTGAATTTTGTGGATTTTAGAGATTGTTTTAGGTCTTCTTTGTACTCCGCCATCTCTTTGTTCACTTCATCTAGCCTCTTTTTAAATGACGTGAGTGTGGTTTTGAAGTGATTCTTTGTGGCCTGTATATCGATTAAGATAGCGTCAGATAGCCTTTTGGCTGTCTGTATAATAAGAATAATCTAATCTCGGGTACAATGCCACGCTATTTAGGATGCAGGGGGCATTTGTAACAATCAGGCCTTTACGGGCAGTGTTACTCCTTAAATATTCAGTAAGGATCACGCCGTGCAAGAGGGTTCTGATACGGTTTCTTTTTTTCTCAGTTAAATTCTCCCAATCTGCACTCTGGGCTATAGTTTGTGCAACATTGAAATCAGCCATTAGCGGAGGTGCCGAGAGGATGGTGTTAATGTCATCCTCCGTAAAGGTGAGCCCGGGGTTTTCTGCCATGTTTTGGTATTGTGTGACAATAATGAATAAGTTTGTGTAAGTTATGAAATCTATTCAGTATAGATTTAGCTCTCATAGCTGTGCGCTGTTTAATACACAAGAAACAAAAGAGAGAGCGAGGACTATGAACGGGGTGCGTCCCTTTCCCCACTTAATACTTAAAAACAACGTGGACTGACCGACAGAAAAATCTTTAAGCAAGGACGGCTCTTCTATAAATCTTCGAGTGCCAAGAACCACTAGGGTTTTGAAGAAGAACCCTCACCCACCAACCTAGTTGGTGGCATGCTTCATCATCGGGTTCCCAGCTGGGCAGCCCAGTGCAGCCCAGCTGTGCTTCGACGCCTGAATTACAGCGGAGCGGGTTTTGTTTTTTGTGCGGCTGGTGCTAAAAAAAAGTGTGGTGAGGTTAAAAACACCTCTGGGACTCCTTGCTAACAAATTTTTTTATTCTCAGTGGCCCAGGACATGTTTAAAAGAAAACAGGAGGATAACGTGAAGACTAGCGATTGGTCTTCATTATCCATCAAGTACTGGTCGACATGTTTCAGCCTCATAAATATTTTAGCATTTTAGCATTTTTAACCACACCACACTTTTTATTCAGCACCAGCCGCACAAAAAACAAAACCCGCTCCGCTGTAATGCAGGCGTCGAAGCACAGCTGGGCTGAACTCGGCTGCCCAGCTGGGAACCCGATGATGAAGCATGCCATCAACTAGGTTGGTGGATGGGGGTTCTTCTTCAAAAACCTAGGGGTTCTTGGTTCTTCTGTGGGTCCGTTCATGTTGTTTTTGAGTTATCGGATGTGGTTCATATATATATATATATATATATATTTGATTGACTTTCTGACAAAGACCGTGCTGTCGAAACGCGTTGAGTCATTAGATTCTTAACTCCTAAATCCAGAAATCCTGAGTGCGGCTCTTCTTTCTTTCGTTCTTTGAGCGTGGAAATTTTCAAATATATATATATATATATATATATATATATATATATATATATATATATATATATATATATATATATATATATATTACCTACTGGCGGTCACCAGTAGGTAGTTATAGTTAGGACCTTGTTTCTATTCAAAAAGCGTTTTTTCTTTTGCCAATATCTTTGGCGCCGTTTGACGAATCTTTGTGAAATTTTCAAAACTAATGGTTCACTCAGGTCAGCTCCTGTTTTGAAAGTTTCGGGGTCATTCGTCAAGCGGGTGCCAAGAAAAAAGGGGGTCCCAAAATGTGTTTTCACCATGTTAATTTCCGTAGGAACTTTAGACAAAGCTACAGCCCGAACCGCTGAACGGATTTACACCAAATTTGGCAAAAAGATAGGTCTTGGTCCAGAAAACATGCTTTTTTTTAAATGCTGTAAATACGTTCAGTAGTTGCTGAGAAATTAAAAAAATAAAAATGTATATATCTGAGCACCGAGGAGGATTCGCGAACCCTCCCAAGCACGAGCTTCATTGTTATTGGCTGCCAACACTCCAAACCAGGAAGTGTTGGCAGCCATCACCGAGTCACAAGAAAACAGTTGTAAAAAGTTAAAAAAACAAGAAAAGGGGGCAGGGTAGAAACACCCTGACCCCCTAGCCTGCTCAGGGGGTCCCACAAGGATCCCCAGGGCCCAAAAAAGCATTTAAAAAACAATTGGCCGAATTTGCGCTGGGTGCGCGAGTCCGGCCCAAAAAAAAAAAAAGAAAGCGCTGTCTCCCGCACTTCGTTTAATTAAGCCCCCAGGTGGGCCACTTCGGGGGGGCAATGTTTCATTGTGGTGCGGGGCCTGCGGGGGCCCCCACAGTCCCAGGGACCATCACCTCCCCGGGGCTTTTTTATTAAAATGTGTGGGGGGGCTGAAACAAACAGAGAGTCATTTTGGCGGAATGGAGGCGCACAGCCGGTGTTCCTGTGCAGGGCCAACTGCTGCAATCCTGCGAAGGGGTCGAGCTTCACTGCTGACGCTAAAATCACTGCCCGGTAAAGATGACCTCCTTGGACCTGATCGGCACTGCTCAGAGACAATCAGTAGGAAAGAGGGCTTATGTAATGAAGAAGAATAACAGCCCCAGTGGGAGCGGCGGCAGTGCACCCTGGGCAGCGGCGCCGCTGTTACGGCGGGCTAGGTCCGGCTTATTTGTGTTACACAAAGGGGGTGGAATCAACACACCCTCTTTGGGGCGCATCCCATGCCCTCTGTGAAAGACTCTCCGCAACTGTTTGCTTATATTTCAAATAACTCCTCTCACTAACTGAGTGGTGTTCACAAAAGGATCAGTGATGTTATATCAGTTTACAAATAATAAATAGATGCTTAGTGAAATCCTGTTAACTCCAGTTAGAAGTTCCAGAGACGTTTACTGAAATTAGGCATCTGCGCTAAAATATGGTTTGAGATCTCCCAACGGAGTACAAGTACATGCGGGCGTGGGTTTAAGGGGGTTACAAGGCACACACTTGAAAATTAACATAGAGAAAAGGGAAAAGAACAATTACCCAAGTATATAAGGAACACAAAAAGTCAGAAAAAAAGAGAGAGATATCGAAAAAGCAGGGAAGCTACAGAGAAGATATTATAAAGTGAATACCGGAAAATGAAACATGTTTCTTACAAAATGGCAAAAAGGGAAAACATCAAAACAACCGAGAAAGAAGCAAAGAAAGGATATACAAGAATAAACGAATACAAAAATATTTACAAAAAAAGAAATGGAGCAGAAAGTGGTAAACGAAGATGATAAAATGATTACTTTAAGAATCAACGAGTAAAACAAGAAATGAAAGAAGCACAAGCTAAAGAGAGGAAAAACATTAAGAAATAAATAAAGAAATCACAAAAACAAAGAAAGAAGCAAATGACCGAAAAACACACAGTGAAGGAAAGAAATTGGATTGGGAGCTCAGCGCATACATAATTGCGATTCGTAACACGCATTCATAATGTGGAAACACTCTAGGCTGAAACAATACAAGTTGTAAATCATATTTCTTCAAAAAAATGCAAGCACACTGATCGTCTGTCTTCGCCTGGCGCTAAAAAGTGCATCCTTCTGGCGCAGGGACAGGTAGACCTTGCAGCCGGTGGGGAGGGTGAGAGGAACGGGGGTTCCCCTGGGCAGCTAATGTCCCCCAAACCCCGTGGTCCCTGATTATGCTCGCCCAAACCCGAATAGAGGCTTCAGTCTTTAGTCTCCCTCATATTCTACGGGTGCATCCTCGCGACCTGCCCATCCACTATTAGCACTGAACGCGCCTCCCAGATGTGTATGCCACGCTAAAGAAATCCCAATTATGAATCCTTGAGTTTCTAAATACCCACCGTAAGTGATTCGAGTACTCCTTTGTAATGTGCCCTCTTTGATTTGACAAATTCTAAATGGCACGGCGATGGCAAATGGGTGGGAGAGACCAATGTCTGGAATGGATTTCAGAGAAAACGGGAATCAAATGTGGTCCCATTGGCCCAAACTGACACGGCGGCTATGGGGGGACTGCTAGGCACCTTCACATACACACGGTGTGTTTTGTGGCTTTGGTGTCACGTAAGATGTTTATTTATTTATTTATTTATTTATTTAATGCATTTTTATATAGCGCGGACTTTACCCAAAGGTGTCAGAGCGCTTCACAATAGAACCAAGTACGTTACATGAGGAGAGTGTTACAAAATACACATGAAACAACGAGAAACAAGAAGAGGTAAAATAAAGAAATAGATGGCAGTCACTCAAAAAATACACAAAAAAACACACTAGGATGACGATTGTACAGGCATAGATTACAAATTTACAATAAAGAAAGAACTTCCTTGAGGGACTTGAAGAGGGGTGTATTAGTTCTGGAAGTGTCTTTGGAAGAGAAGGGGTTTGAGGTCAGTTTTGAAGGTCCGAGTAGAGGTGGTGGTACGGAGTAATGGAGGAAGCGAGTTCCAGATTCTCACCGCATTGCCAGAGAAGGATTGAGCCATCGATCTTTCCCTCTTGAAGGTGGGGGTTCAAGCAGTAACTTTTCCGCATTACGAGACGGTCTAGAGCCTCCAGAAATTTTCAGTTTATTCGCCAGGTATCGAGGGGAGGAAGTGTAACTGTATCAAGCTGAGTCTATGCACGTGTGTGTTGCTGGTGCTGCACATAGCTCTTGGGGGTCCATCCCAGGTGCCTGCACCACTGACTGCACACAGACAGGGCACGCTGCCCAGTGCCCTCTTTCCACAGAATTTGTTTTCTTAAATCTAAAACTAATTGCATTATGCACTGTAGGGATTTTTTCTTTTTTTGGCTGTAAGGTATTCTGTTTACAAACAGCCCTATACGCGCCTGAATCCAGTCTACTGGAGTTCACGACCTGAACGTGCCACCGTAGCTTATCAGCGGCTCTTATGAACATTCGCTTCTCAGTGTTGGATGCCAGGCCACCACGTTGAAAGAGGTTCCCTGGACTGTACTGACACACCATTGCCAAACGCTTCCACCACTTCTTGTATTCTTTTCTTGTCCGCATTTAAAAAGTCAATATGCGAGGTCAGAAAGTATGACAATCGTACACCCAAGTTATTACCCGTATTTTTGCAACATGTTTTTGCTTTTCATGGAATTCATGTTGAATTTTATGACAACAGTCCTAGAAGTCCACCAGACTAAATTGTATTCCGGCAACATTTCCACTAGCATTAATATTATGTATAAGAACGTTTGATATAAAAACACGTTTGCACATTTTCATGGTTTATTTTTTTGTAACTCCGTGAAGAAATACAATTTCCTGTTTGACAAAAATCTAAAAACACCGTCCTCTGCTGCCTCGGGACCTGTGGGTGTTCCATCTCGTTGCTCACCCTGAAAAATGCCTTTATTCCATTCCTTTAATGCAGTAAAGTTGCTCGTTTTTATTGGGGAGAAGGTACTTTTAAAAAGTAGTGAACATGCACAAACATACTGTCCGGTACATGACTGTTCACCCGCTCTCAGAGCAGTCTTGAATACCTATATGAACCTAAATATGCAAATCTGGAAACTGCCCCAAAGTGGTGGCCTTTCTGTGTTTGTAAAATTCCATTAGCATGCGCACAATTCTGCAGGTCTACTTCTGTGAATTAGAATACTTCTTTTTTGCTCTGCTTATCCATGCATTTATGCATATATTTACATATGTAACGCAGAGGGACAAGCAGCTTTGTGAACTTCCATGTGTCCAGAAACACTCGGGCCTGCACTATTTCAATTACTATAATATTACATTTAGTAATATTTTTTATTTTAGCACTGTAACATTACAAACAGTTTGCCCTCTTTAACTCTGCTTTACGTTTTGTAGAGTATGCATTTTAATTATATGTAGACCTATTTGGTAGAAATAGATCTGAGCAGCTCCAATAACACCGACATGGTCCAATTAGTTCTGCTGAATTGAAACAAGATACTAGCTCCCAGAATGCATTACATTGTCAAAGAAAAACCTAGAACATGACATCAAGAATGTCCCGTGTGACACGAGGTTACCCTGCAACTTTATGAGAACTCCGAGCAGTTGACTAAAAGTGCTGTCACGTTGTCTACTGTTTCACTTACAACACCCCAAACAGCGTGAATTGTTGCCTAAAAGAGCCCACAAAGCCTCAAAGTAAGGGCTTTTAAATACACCGGTCAGAAAACAGGTAGGCCGCATCGTGTCACAGCGACATAGAGTAACAGGGTTCATGTGACGTCGTGTAACAGGGTTCATGTATTCTCACCAGCTGACACGCATGTTTTGTCGTGTCAAAGCACATACCCCGGGGGCATGTCTTAACAAGAAAGGTTGGGATGTACCATTCTCACATAGCTGACATTCTACACACAGGCCTCAATATCCCCAAGGGGCATCAAGGGAGGGCCTTCACCTTCAGCCATTCTTAAGGGGCTTCTCACAAAGTAAGTAAAACACTGTACTCTATGGGGTTTTTGAGGCAAAAGATCAGGCAAGGGCTTAAATGTAAATGTACTGATAGCAATGCAGTGTTTCATGCTAGTATTTAGCCCATGTCTACGCACTCCTAATGTTGACAGGTATGGGAACCTAGGCAAAGGGAGAAAAGGTAATGTGCCCAGGATCACACAAATGTGCGACGTGGAGAAAGATCATATAAGAACTCTCATCGCCTGTATCAAATGAAGGCCCAGGGACCTGAGCTCACCTCACTTATGAGATCCAAAAAGGCCAAAACACCATCTGGTTTTGCCTATGTCCCTGGGCAGAGAGGGCTAATGCCTTAGAAGTTCGGACTAGATTCTTTTGGAGCAGCACCAAGACTGAATTAAATGCAGCTGGTCCTGTCCGTAATGGCACCAACTAGCTATAAAAAGATAGAATGGAATTCGATCATAGTGATGATTAGAGGTGCAAATTGGACAGAGCAGTTCCACTCTTTATGCGTGGCAGTCTAGTGAGTCACCCCACTACAATCTATGTCCTTCTGCTATGCCTCATATACAACTGTGCACACTGAAGCATCTCAGGGGCATATTCACAAGGAGCTATCGCCGAATTAACGGCACTTTATCGCAGCCAAAGTCGTGATAAATATACTCCCCATTCACAAGCCGGTGTAAACAGCCCACAGCACCAGTTTACCTGCGATAGCAGCCGCTAAAAACATCGCCAAAGAGGACCCCCGCAAATATCGCTAATGAGATGCAGAGTAGGCGTTCCCGCGCCAAATGTCGAGACAACACCACACCTCAACATTCACAACGACCAGCCACATCGGCAAAAAGAACACAAAACAGGCGATAAGGCGCGTTAGCACCAGGAAATTTACACCTGCTCTGACCTGGTGTAAAGTCGGACGGCAGCCAGCACCACAAAAGGGAGCACAGCCCAGGGCCACAACTGAAGGGCAACAGATGCCATGGAGCCACTCATCATGCGGCCCGGACACCCAAGAGGGCCAAAACACCCACCGCCACCACCCCAGGACCCCAACCCACACCCGGAACACCCCCCCATGGACCACCACAGACGCAGCGCAGACAAAGACAGCGGACCCCCAGGAAGCTCACCATCCTCACAGACCCAACATCTGACAATGTCACCGTCCACTACAGGCTGAAAGTGACAAACACCCTACGCATCCTGACCATCATCGCCTAACAGGCCTACGGCACTAACACAGCGGACAACCAACATCCCACCCCACACAAAGCTGCTGGCTTGGCTGCCCCTGTTGGCCCCTGGTACCCCCCAACCAACACCCACCAGAGTCGGAGGAGTCTCACAGCCAAACACATCCAAGTCCCCCACACCTGTCCTGGACATCACCATCACCCTGGCACCCCAGTCCCCATACGTACAACACAATGCGCCGGATCCGCTGGAGACCAAGCAAGGACCATACGCCCAAGCAGGATGCACGCACATGTTGGGGGCAATACACAGCACACATGTACTGCCTGTGCCCCCTGGTGACACAGCACACAATCACCGCAACAGGAAGCACACGTCTCACATCAATGTGTAGGCAACAACAGAACACTGTGGAACCCCCAACAATGTCGCCTTCAAATACACAGCCAGTGTGCATGATACCTTCATCCTCCGACAGTCCATCATCAACCAGCGTTCCCAGGATGGCAACAAGGGAAATGCACAGCCCCTTGGCAATATCCAAATGAACACCCCACACACCTCAACTCCACAACCATGCAACTCACAACTCTGGCAATGCACACGTCACAAAATCACATACAACAGGCACAACAACATGCCCACCCACCAAACACGACAGAACAACTTACAATGTTCACATGGGCAAGCCCTGAACATGAGCCAGCAACGGCATGGCACCACAGCCACATAATAGCCGAATGTGTGGAGAGGTGGCAACCAGGCAAGTGTGAAGGATGCAGTAGAACCATGATTGGGAAAGTACACAATGCCATGGGTGGCGGAGATGTGCTGAACACATCGCAGTATGCAGAACACACCCTTATCCATGGCGACATACACCGCTGGTGTATGGAGTGTAGTGGACAGTGGACACCACCATGTCACCCCAGCCAGTGGTGGACCTCGCTGAAATGTTGCCTGTTACGCCCCCCCTAAGCGTCACCTGAGTGGGATGGCCCAGCGTACGCCACGCCAGCGTAGGGGTGTGAATAAAAAGCATGTAGGTCTGGGCGTGGTCCTCTTCCGGAAAGACCCACGTCTCTGCCAGGGCGGCGCCTCCCACCCCGCCACGATGCCGACGGCGTCATCGTGAGCGGAGTTGCCTGCGATGCTGTGCGCCTGCCGGACCCCGGCACGCTGGACCGTGAACCCGTCAGGCCCGCCCCTGCGCAGCCAGGCCACACTGATCACCTGCCGACACCGGCGTGTGTCAAGGAGGGCCCACCACATGCCGGCGCAAGCTCCAAGCCTGAGTCCCGCAACCTTGGCAGCCACCTCAGACCATCACGGCCTCCACGACACAGGCCCGCTTTACCCCTTTCTCGTTGACGTACTCCACTGCCGCCTTAGGCCTACTCTTCTGACCAGTAGGTCCCATATATGAAACTGTGTCCTGAGTCATGAATGGCAGTGACCCCAAATCTGGGCCAGCGGCCACAGCACCAGACCCCCCCTGATCAGTGAGGCATAGTTCCATATGGGCATCTTGCGACACGTGGTGCCACTAACCCTGTTCAACGCCAGCCGGCTACACATGGTGTCACTAACCCTCTTCAACGCCAGCCGGTGACACGTGGTGCCACTAACCATGTTCAACGCCAGCCGGCGACACGTGGTGCCACTAACCCTGTTCAACACCAGCCGGCTACACGTGGTGCCACTGAACTTGGGGGGCCATCCAACCTATGCCGGCGACACTCGGTGAATGGGCCGTGCTGACCGCTGCCTCAGGCCTACACCACGGTCAGGTAGGTCACACATTTGGAACTGAGTCTTGATTACACCATGGCAGTGAACATTATTGAAGGCAGAGAACAATTCACTATTGTTAGACCTGGCACTGTTGGCGTGGGTCTCCCTTCCATTTTTTGCTGTTGCCTCATGTGTTTTTGCTGGTTATAGATGCTTCGGGCACTGTGCCACTGCTGTTCAGTGCCACAGTACAAGTGCTCCCTATGTTAAATTGGTGTATGGATTAGTGATTCCATGTTTGGCCTATTTTGATTCACTGTCAGACCCTAGTACAGTGCACTGGTTGTGCCCAGGGCTTGTGACTCAAATGCTGCTGGTGGGCTTGCAGCACTGGTTGTGCCACCCACAGAAGCAGCCTGTAAAAGTGTGTCTCAAGTCTGCCATTGCAGAGCCTGTGTGCAGTCTGGTACTGCCATGTTGACTGGGCAAGTGCACCCACTTGCCAGTCCCCAAACCTTCCCTTTTCTGCATATCAGGCACCCCTATGGTAGACCCAAGGGCAGGGTGCATTGTAGGGATAAGGTAGGACATGCCCTGGTGTGTGTGGCATGTCCTAATAGTGAATTACAGCCATTTTCATTTTTCACTATTGCAAGGCTACCTGTTCCCCATAGGCCAGAATGGGCAGTTTGATTATTACATCTTATAATCCTAACTGACCCAGGGAACATGGTAGAAAAACAAATTTAGTATGCCTGAACTCAGAATGATAAAATACATCTTTTAGTGAAGTTGTTTTAACATTCTGTGTTTGAAAATACCACTTTTAGAAAGTAGGTATTTTCTTGCCTAACTATCCAAGCCTGCCTCTGCTAGGTTGTGTATTCCTTGTCTGGGATTGTGAGTGACAGGGGCTGGGGGATTCCAGGAGACAGGGTGAGTCAGCACAGGGCTGAATAGAGAGATCTGCATGGAGATGGGTGGGAGGAGTTGCACCTGGGACCTGAATAGGGCTGTGCCTTCCCTCCACAATGCTGGCTCCACCTCCTGTGGTGTGTCTGATGTCCCTGCCCTACACTGTGAAAGGAAAGAAGGAGTCTTGTCAACAAAGTGCTCCAGGGCTGACCAGAACTGGTTTGGACTAGGCAAAGGCCTCTCTGCCTTCAGAGAACAAAGGGAAAATGAGTATAAAAGAGGGGACCCAAACCCCAGTAGATCAGATCACTTTGGGAAAAAAGAAGAACCTTTGCTGAGGAGAGGAACCAGAGAAACTGAGGAGGAGACTATCCCTATGCTGAGTGCTGTTTGGGGGATTGGCCTGCAGTGGTTGCCTGACTGCCAAAGAAAGGAGAAAGGAACTTTGTGTGTACTTTCATCAACTTGTAAAAGATCTCCAAGGGCTTGAGAGAAGAGCTTGCCTCCTGCTGAAGTCTCAGGGACAACAGACTTCACCCACCAGCTCCCCAAGAGTCTTTCTGGAAAGTGCCTGCTGCTGTGCTTGACTTTCTGAGGGACTGCGTGTCGCAAGGAGCTGGAAGCGCGATTCATGAAGAAAAAGTGTTGCCGCCGCAGCCGAAGCGCCTCGCATCGCCGAAGAAAAGGATCAACGTCGCATCAGACGCCGCCGCATCAACGGAGAAGAGTGTCGCCGCCGCTGCCGCATCGTTGCCGTAGCGCCTCGCATCGCCGGAGAAGAGGACTGACGTCGCATCAGACGCCGCCGCATTACCGGGAAGCGTGTCGCAGGGCCTGTCGCGGCTCAGAAGAATTGTTGAGTCGCCGCACGGCCACCGCATCGTTGCCGAAGCGCCTCGCATTGCCGGAGAAGAGGACCGACGTCGCATCAGATGCTGCCGCATCACCGGGAAGCGTGTCGCAGGGCCTGTCGTGGCTCAGAAGAATCGTTGAGTTGCTGCACGCATCGTGTCGCATCAAGAAGAAGACGCCATCTTTGTTCATTGCACCGGATCTTCATCGCATCACGGCGTTGCTGGTCGCATCGCCACGGAAGCGCAGTAAGAAACCGATGCATCACCGTTCTTGCGTGTAAGGAACCGATACATCACCTTCCCTGCAACACTTTTGTTGTATAGCGTTACGCATCCTAAGGTACATTGAACTCAAAGTGTCGCATTTACTATCTAAAGAGAACTGAGCTAATTCTACCATTTTTGAAGTACAGTATTGTGGATTTTTGTCGTTTGTGATCTTGTGTTAAATCTATATAAAAGATACTTATTTTTAATATACAACTGGTGTGGTGTCCATCTGTAGTGTTGTCACTGGATTACTGTATGTGTTCACAAATGCTTTACACACTGCCTCTGAGATAAGCCTGTCTGCTCGTGCCAAGCTACCAAGGGGGTGAGCAGGGGTTATTTTAGGAGTGTACCCCCTTACCCTGACTAGACGCAAGGGTCCCTATTTGGTCAAAGGTACCTACCTCTGCCAACTAGAGACCCCCAAATCTAACAATGGTGGTCAGCGGTGAGGATTCTAGACTTGCATTTGTGACTCATGTACAGTGATTGGTGAACGCTACTAGTGAGTGCAGACCAAAACGCGACCACATACTTTTGGCAGATTGTTTTTTCTGGGATTTTCTATTTTTGCCAAGAACTGCCAAGTTTAACCACCATGGATACAGCAGCATCCATAGCATCTGTTGATTATGATTGGGAAGAGGAGAAACTAGAATGCTACAATGTAAAACAGCTAAAGCACTTCTGCAGGAAATTTAAAGAAGGATGAGTTCCAAAAGGCGCTGAGGGCCTAGGTTCAAGCAAGGAATACCCCTGAGAATGAGGAAGGGGCTGAGAATGCAGATGAGCAGCTGGAGGGGCCATTGGGTCCACAGGGGAGGAGAGCAACTTCCCAGTAGGTAGCAGTGTTTCTGTCAAAAGCCTGTCCCCAGAGGAGTTGGTGGACAGGAAGGAAAACAGGATGCATGAATTGGAGCTTGCCAAGCTCAAGTTGGGTGGGCAACTGGAGTTAGAAAATATGAGATTGGCCCTGGAAGAAAAGAGAATGCAGTTGGAGCATGAGAAAAGTTTGAGGGAGTTGGAGTTGAAAGCTAGAAGCTTAGAGATTACTCCCTCTGGTGGCAGCACACCGTCCATGCCTGTTGAAGCTAGGGTGTATATTCCTAAAGATGTGGTGAGGGAGTTTTATAAGAATGATGATATTGGGCAGTGGTTCAAAGCCTTTGAGGTAGCCATGTCTTCCCACCGGGTCCCTGAGAAGGATTGGGGAGCGGGGTTGTGGGGGCGGTTCCTTAGTGAGGGGCGGGACACACTGTTAGACTTGCCTTCTGAAGTCCATAATTCTTATAGCCACATGAAAGATGCATTGATGTCCAGGTATGGGTTGACTCCTGAATTGTATAGACAGAGATTTAGAAATTGCAAGAAGTTGGAGTCAGGTACCTGGGTAGAATGTGTCACTTTCTTTTGCAGAGCATTGGATGGTTGGGTGAAGGGTAGCAAAGTGAATGATTTTGAGGGGCTCTTTGATTTAATTGCATGGGAGCACTTGTCAAGTAATTGTTTTCCAGAGCTACGCCAGCACCTGATTGATAGCAGGCTGACTAACCCTAGGAAGCTTGCGGAGGAGGCGGACCGCTGGGTGAGCACACGGTTCCACAAGGGTCACGTGGGAGACTCCGCCAAGAGTGGGCAGGGTCCCCAGCAGAAGAGTGGGGGGGACAAGGGTAAACAGAGGAAGTTCCAGAAAGGGCCCCAAAGTAATCCCCAAGGGAACCAAGGGAAGGGTTCCCAGCCTCCCCCTGAGAAGAAGCACGGGGCCCGACAGGTAGGCCTGTTCCCAGGGGACCCCTGAGGTGCTACAAGTGTGGTGAAGTGGGTCATAAGTCGGTTGATCCCCAATGCCCACAGTTTGGAAAGACAGCACCCACTGGTGATCCACCCCGGCAGATGGCGAGTGTAGCCCTGGGGGAGGAGAGGGGTGTCCAAGGTGGGTGGGGTCCCGCAGAGATGTCCCTTGTCTCTTTAGGAGACTGTGAGGTGGTCCCCAGGAGCCAACTGCCTGATAACACTAAGAAGTACAGGCAGTGGGTGACCATCAATGGCCATAGAGTGGAGGCTCTTCGAGACACAGGAGCCAGTGTAACAGCTGTCAAGTGTCACCTGGTGTCTGAAGAGCAGGTTGTCCCCAATGCATTTTACCCAGTTGTTGCCGCTGACAACACAGAGAGCCACTGCAAGGTGGCTTAGGTTCCCTTTGAGTGGGGGGGGGTCTCTGGTACTCTTCAAGTAGCTGTGAGGCCAGCCATGCCTGTTGACTGTTTATTGGGGAACGATTTGGAGAGCTCACCTTGGGCTAAGGTGGAGCGAAGTGCTCATTTGGAGATGTTGGGTCTGCCTGACTGGGCGTGTGTGACCACACGGTCCATGGCAGCCAGTAAGGGTGTTCAAGAGGACCTGGAGCCTGAGAGGGGGGCCCAGGTGCCTGCCTTAAAGAGAAGAGGCAGGGGGTGTGGGAAACCGGCCCCCAAAGTTCCCACGGTCCAGGAGGCGGTAGACCCTGAGGGGGATGCCCTGGAGCCTAAAGGGGAACAGGTAGCTGAACTGGGGGACCTGCCTGAGCTGACCCATTGGCAGCAGGAAGGAGGACCCTTCAGGGAAGAGTTCTGCAAGGAGCAGAAGGAGTGCCCTTCTCTTGTGGGTTTGTGGCAGCAGGCTGCAGACCAGGCAGCAGGTGATCAGTTTGGATCACATTGGATCTACTGGGAGAATGATCTCCTGTATACTGAGCCTAAGGTTGCTGAGCCTGGGTCAGCCCATGTGCTGGTGGTACCCCAGCGCTTCAGAGCCTTCCTACTGGGGCTGGCTCATGATGTGCCATTGGCAGGACATTTGGGGCAGGACAAGACCTTTGAGAGGCTTGTCACCCACTTTTATTGGCCCCAAATGCGCAGGAGTTCAGACACTCACTGCAGGACATGTCAGACTTGCCAGGCAAGTGGAAAGAGTGGGAGGAAGCAAAAGGCTCCTCTCCAGCCATTGCCTGTGGTCAGCACCCCGTTTGAACGGGTGGATATTGACATTGTGGGGCCACTGGACCCCAAGACAGCCATGGGCAACAGGTTCATCCTGGTCTTGGTGGACCATGCCACCCGGTACCCGGAAGCCATACCTCTGAGGACAGTGACGGCCCCCGTGGTGGGACGGGCACTGATGGGATTTTTCTCCCGAGTGGGATTCCCTAGAGAGGTAGTGCCTGACCAAGGTACAAACTTCATTTCTAAGTATATGAAGTCCCTGTGGCAGGAGTGTGGGGTAACTTACAAGTTCACCACTCCTTACCACCCCCAACGAAATGGGTTGGTTGAGAGATTCAACCGGACCCTCAAAGGCATGATTATGGGTCTTGAGGAACCTATGAGGCATAAGTGGGACGTCCTCTTACCATGCCTTCTCTTTGCATACCGTGAGGTGCCGCAGAAATCTCTAGGGTTCAGTCCCTTTGAGCTTCTCTATGGTCACCCAGTGAGAGGACCTCTGAGTCTGGTCAAGGAAGGCTGGGAGACATCTCCCAGGAAACCTCCCCAGGATGTATATAGCTACATGCTGGCCTTCAGGAACCAGACTAGGCGTTTCAGGCAACTCGCTGAGGCGAATCTGGAAGCCAGCCAGGAGGAGATGAAGCGGTGGTACGACCAGAATGCCACTCTGGTAGAGCTTCAGCCTGGTCAGAAAGTGTGGGTCATGGCCTCCGTGGAGCCTTGTGCGCTCCAGGATAAGTGGACCGGACCATTTGAGGTGGTGGAGCGCAAGAGTCCTGTTACCTACTTGGTGGACTTGCGGTCTCCCAGGAACCCCTTGCGGGTCCTGCATGTCAACCGCCTGAAGCCCCACTTGGAGAGGTCCGAAGTGGGCATACTCTTAGTGACAGATGCTGGAATGGAGGAGGAGACTGAGCCTCTTCCTGACCTCCTGTCGGCGACAGAGTGAGATGGGTCAGTGGATGGTGTGAACCTCTCTTCCACCCTGACCCCTGAGCAACAGAATGACTGTCACCAGTTGCTGGGACAGTTTTCTGATCTGTTCTCCCTGATTCCCAGTGTCACTGATTGGTGCATCCATGATGTGGACACTGGAGACAGTCCTGTTAAGCACAAAACTTACAGGGTAACTGACAGGGTGAGAGCTTGCATCAAGGAGGAGGTCTCCAAGATGCTTGCGTTAGGGGTGATTGAGTCCTCTAACAGTCCTTGGGCCAGCCCAGTGGTCTTGGTCCCAAAGGCTGCCGCACCGGGTGCCACGCCAGAAATCCGGTTCTGTGTGGACTACCGAGGGTTCAATTCAGTCACGAGGACTGATGCGCACCCCATCCCCAGAGCTGATGAGCTCATCGATCGGTTAGGGGCAGCCCGGTACCTCAGCACGTTTGATCTAACGTCTGGGTACTGGCAGATCGCCTTGACTGATGGGGCAAGAGAGAGGTCAGCATCCTCCACACCAGATGGGCACTACCAGTTCCGGGTTATGCCCTTTGGGATGAAGAATGCCCTTGCCACCTTTCAGAGGTTGGTCAACCAGGTGTTGGCTGGACTGGAAGAGTTCAGTGCCGCATACCTGGATGACATTGCAGTGTTCAGCGCCAGTTGGGAAGAACATCTGCGCCACCTCTGGGAAGTGTTGATGGCACTGCGGGGGGCAGGGCTCATGATCAAGGCGAGTAAGTGTCAGATCGGGCAGGGTTCCGTGGTGTACTTGGGACACCAGGTGGGGAGCGGCCAGGTGGCGCCCCTACAGCCCAAGATTGAGACCATCCTGGCTTGGGAGCCCCCCCAAGACCCAGACAGAGGTGAGAGCCTTTTTAGGACTCACTGGGTATTACAGGAGGTTTGTCAAGGGGTATGGCAGCATCGTTGCCCCCTTGACAGAGCTGACTTCCAGGAAGCAGCCGAAGAAAGTGATTTGGACTGACACCTGTCAGAAAGCTTGTGAGGCCCTGAAAACTGCCATGTGCACGGCGCTCGTGCTCCTGGCACCCAACTTCTCAAGAGAGTTTATCGTTCAGACAGACGCTTCAGAGCATGGTGTGGGGGCTGTTTTGTCACAGATAAATGAGGAGGGCCTAGATCAACCCGTAGCCTTCATCAGTAGGAGGTTACTTCCACGGGAACAGAGGTGGAGTGCAATTGAGCGTGAGGCATTCGCTGTGGTCTGGGCGCTGAAGAAGCTGAGACCATACCTGTTTGGGACTCACTTCCGGGTTCAGACAGACCACAGGCCCCTCAGATGGTTGATGCACATGAGGGGTGAGAATCCAAAGCTGTTGAGGTGGTCCATTTCCCTACAGGGGATGGACTTCACGGTGGAACACCGCCCTGGTACAGAACACGCCAATGCTGATGTCTGTCCAGATTTTTCCGCCTTAGTGAAGAGAACTCACAGGAGGTAGGGTAGTTCTCCCCACATTTCAGCTGGAGGGGACACGTGTTAGACCTGGCACTGTTGGCGTGGGTCTCCCTTCCATTTCTTGCTGTTGCCTCATGTGTTTTTGCTGGTTATATATTCTTTGGGCACTGTGCCACTGCTGTCAGTGCCACAGTGCAAGTGCTCCCTATGTTAAATTGGTGTATTGATTAGTGATTCCATGTTTGGCCTATTTTGATTCACTGTCAGACCCTAGTACAGTGCACTGGTTGTGCCCAGGGCTTGTGACTCAAATGCTGCTGGTGGGCTTGCAGCACTGGTTGTGCCACCCACAGAAGCAGCCTGTAAAAGTGTGTCTCAGGTCTGCCATTGCAGAGCCTGTGTGCAGTCTGGTACTGCCATGTTAACTGGGCAAGTGCACCCACGCCGGAGAAGAGGACCGACGTCGCATCAGACGCCGCCGCATCACCGGGAAAACGTGTCGCAGGGCCTGTCGCGGCTCAGAAGAATCATTGAGTCGCTGCACGGCCATCGGGCATGCACGCATTGTGTCGCATCAAGAAGAAGACGCCATCTTTGTTCATTGCACTGGTTCTTCATCGCATCACGGCGTTGCTAGGTCGCATCGCCACGGAAGCGCAGTAAGAAACCGACGCATCACCGTTCTTGCGTGTAAGGAACCAACGCATCACCTTCCCTGCAACACTTTCGTTGTATAGCGTTACGCATCCTAAGGTACATTGAACTCAAAGTGTCGCATTTACTATCTAAAGAGAACTGAGCTAATTCTACCAATTTTGAAGTACAGTATTGTGGATTTTTGTCGTTTGTGGTCTTGTGTTAAATCTATATAAAAGATACTTATTTTTAATATACAACTGGTGTGGTGTCCATCTGTAGTGTTGTCACTGGATTACTGTATGTGTTCACAAATGCTTTACACACTGCCTCTGAGATAAGCCTGTCTGCTCGTGCCAAGCTACCAAGGGGGTGAGCAGGGGTTATTTTAGGAGTGTACCCCCTTACCCTGACTAGACACAAGGGTCCCTATTTGGTCAAAGGTACCCACCTCTGCCAACTCGAGACCCCCAAATCTAACAATTATACACCCTTCGATGTGGTGGCAACAAGTCTGTGCATGGCATCACAATCACACGTGTCTGTGGGCCTACGCGGACTACTGCCCTCGGCCTACCCTGTGCACGAGTGGGATCACAGATTTGGAACTGAACATCGGTAATTCAAAAGGCAGAATACATTTCATCGCACGCACGGAGAGGCGTAAGAGGATGACGCGTTGCAGTCCAGAGGGAACAGGATCATCATTACGGAGGTGATTGAACACTACCAACAACTGCCACTGTGTCACTAACTCTGTGCCTCGCGAGCCAATGACACATGGCTGTGGGCCCATGCTGACTGCTGCCTCCGGCCTACACTGTGGTCCAGTAGGTCACAGAGTCTTGATTTGGCAATGTTGGAGTTCACATCTGTGTACCGGCATCATCGCAGACTGCATCCCCTCTCAGCACCTGTGCCACTAAGTGTGTTCCCCGACATTCATGGACACTCACTGGTCGAACATTGGTGGCGTTTGAGTCTATGGAATAGGGTCTAGTTTTCATCCTCATGTAGCTGATACTGAATTGATGGTGACAACGAGGGTTGCGCTTTCCACTCCTCTACTTGCTGCTTCTGGATAACATCAGACCTTCCGCATCATGCCCTGGAGGACACCTTCCACTGTCCCCCACAACACTCCGCAACATACACCTAGGACATTGATGGGGACCCGCTCAGGTCGCATGGCCCATCTGACTGCACCGCAAGTCACCGTCCGGTGGCTGGGTGCCTGTGCAATGGGAGGGCAGGAGGCAACAGCCCCAAGGCAGGAATGCAGACTGGTGGTGGTGGTCAAGCTAATGAAAAATAACAAGGACCCCCTGTTGAATTGATAAGACAATTCCTAGGGCAGGGCACTAATTCAGTGTAATATATATCCCTAGGCAATTATAAGTTTATGAATGTTACAAATCTATAGATATATATGTCTCTTTAGTACATCTTATTTATGAACTCAGTGTAACAATCGATATAAAAAGTACAAAGGTAGATTATTCTAATAAAAAAAGGTGCCTTTATTACAATTTTAAAATCAATTCATAACACATAACAAGCTATACTGTGTATCTAATTGACCTGTACATACATATATTCAATCATATAAAAACAGTAGTCAAGCTACACACCCGGATCTATTACTGGGTATTGCGCTGTGGACTGCGGACGCAACTGTCACCTCAGACAGTGTGGGAGACCTGGGACGTTGATGAGGAAGTTGATGCAGGTGTAACACACCCCACTGCATCTGCATCAGGACTAACCCGAAGGGACACAATCCTAGCAATTTCTTCACATGAGTGCGCTCTTCTCTAGTGCCCCTACCTCAGTGCACTGCAACTCACGGAACCTCCTGACTGAATATTGGACGACCTCTGTCCTTACTCCGGATCCCTCCATGTTGCTCTGCAGTTGACTCTGTTATGCTGGTGTTTTCTGTTTCCATTACACTGGTGTCCACTGTTCAGGTTGTTGCCAGCACCAAGCACTCCGTGCAGGCTGGCTTATACTCACCCCACACACATCCAGCACAGGCGTCACTGTACATGTGGCCCTGCCAATAAAGGGGCCGGGTGCACGTGCCCGTAGCCAGTTCAACATGATATGTGCATGTGTCCCTGTGGTCTTGTTGTATGCATGGGGACCCTGGGCCCTACGACATTACATTGTGCTGTGTACAGCGGACACAGTCATGTCACCGCAGGCAGTGGGCTAGAACCTGGACATGTAGCTTTGTCGTCACCCACTCAATTCGTAAGGGGAGTGAACTGTGCCGTCGTACGCAGAGCCAACGTGGGTGTGTGACTGATATGTGCGTGCCCCTGGGCGTGGTTCTGTACTGGGTATGTGCATCTGCATGTGTCTCTATGGCAGTGTGGGTCTCCTTTGTGGGGTGTAGGTGGTCCCTGAGGCGTACTGGACACTCAGGTATGTGTTCTAGTTCGCATTCCATGGGTTCGGCAACACCCGCACCTGTTGGGCCACCTCCTTTTGGCGTTCTGACACCTGGCATTGGGGTGCCATGTGTGGGTCGGTGAAGTGTTGTGAGCCAGCCGTGATTGCGGGTGCTTCATGCTGTGTGGTCTGTTGCAGGGGCTGGGTTCTCCTCTGAGTAGCTTGTCTGCCCTGGTCCTGGTGTTGGGTTGTGTGGGATGTCCATGGGCTGTTGTAGGGCGTCGGTGTCAAAGGTGTGGTGTTCGTCTCTGGCATCACTGATGGGTTGTCTGTACTGACCTGCTGGAGGTGGTGTTTGTCCCTCTGCATTGTGAAGGGGAGGTGCATGTTGGCATTGTGTTGGCGCCTTGTTCTTGTCGATATGCAGACTGTGTGACAATGTACATTGTGACTGTTTGGGCGGTGGTGGCTATTTGAGTTGGGACAGTGGACATTTGGCCTACATGGCTGATGTGGGGTTGTAGCTGTAGATATGCATCTCACAGTTCCCTGCTCTGTCCAATGTGATTGTTCTGTTTCTGCGCCTGGGCGGACCCAGTTGTGTGCCCTGTTCTGCAGTGTGGGTGTTGCACTTTGTGCCACATTGTCATGGTATGTGCTGTGATTGCTATGTGTGTGTGCTGCAGTGTGCCACGGGGATGGGGGACATGTCCCTGGGTAATTGTGGGTGTGCAGTGTGCTACACCTCGTTGTGCATGTGTGCCATTGTGCCCATCACCCCCGTCCCCCCAGTCCCTGTTGGATCCTCACCCTGTTGTTGTTGTGTCGGGTCCTGTCGAGCTATGTCCGTACTCCCACCTCCTTGCACCGTCTCCACACTGTTGACTGTGGCCTGGGTTTCCTCCAGCTCCTCCTGTGGCGCTGGACTGCCACCTCCTGTTGCCGTTGCTGCCTTCCTGTTGGCAGCGGGTGTGTGCCTGGTTTAGGTTGTCACGTCCCGGCGGTGCCTCTTGGCCTCCGGGATTGGCCTCCTGGGCACTCCGACTGCATTCCAGGTGGTCTGCTTGTGGGTCAGTTGCTGGTAGTGTTCTGTGCCTCCGTGGCGCTGGTCTTGTTTCCTGCGGGCTGCACCCCGTCTTCCTCTCCCTTTTCTCCTTGGCCTTCCCCGACCCCGTTGTTCCTTGCTGGTGGTCTGTGGGGGTTGTGGGGTTCGCGTTGACCTCTGCACTGGGTCAGGGTGCATCCATGTTGCTACGTGCTTTGGCTTGTTTCTGGTGTGTTGTTTCTGTGGTTCTTATGGTGCATTTTCCCGCCAGACGCGTGGGATTTGCAGGCCTGTGGCTACTTTTCGCTACTTTTTATACCGCGATTGGCCTCATCGCATGATTTCTCGCGGTCGCGTTTCGCGTTTTTTGGGCGTGGCGTTGATTTTCACGCTGACATTTGACGCGTTATCTGGTGACTATCGCATGCTACCGCCTTGTTGTGAATTCCACGTTGACACGGGGTTATTTTCCCGAGATAGGCTGTGATATTGAAAGTTGCGTTAAGCTACTCTTGCGGTAGTTATCACACGTTCTTGTGAATATACCCCTCAGTGGCGTATTAATACAAAAAAAAGTAGCGGTGTGCTGAAACGTAATGGTGAGTGCTTGGCATCTGAGGCGCTTTTATGCTAATTGTGAGAATCTCTCAATGATTTTTTATTTGACATGGGTTTGTTCACAGAATAAGGCAAGAGTATCCAATGTAGCTCCAGGACTGGGTGCATGCCAGATTGCCAGGATAATGTAAAGCAGTTCCTGTGAAACTTACTGTATGTAAAATGTTAATTTACGTGGATATCATGGAAGTCTGGCATGACTATGGCCCTTTTGAAACTACCTTGAACTAAAGGCGCAGTTCTTGGCACAGAGAAACAGAGAGAGTGAAATTCCACACTAGAGAAGCCCCACCTATTTTTCCAGACTGTATTCTACGGAGGCAGACTAAGGGCAGGCCAGCTTGTCTTGGCACGTGTGTTCATGGCTTAAGCTGGGGTCCGGTGGTAAAGCGAGCACATGGATAGTGTCAGAAAGGTGCCCTGTGATATGATGGGCTTCGGTTGCTTGTGTTCCAGTTCAGAGAGGACCCGGCCCTACAGTTCGGGCTGGACTGTCCCCATAAGGCACAGAGTCAAGGCTGGTTTGCATTATGGCTGGGCCAAAACTGAGGTGGCATGGTGAGCAAAAGAACGATGGACTGGGATGCAGCCCGAGTAATTACTACTGACTGAGGTTAATTCAAGCATACCATCCATCACTTTTTCGTATACTTTGGTTATACGACAGCTAAGCATTTGGAGATCATGTGCGTGTGTTGTAAATTGTAAACATTAAAGTGGGCATATAAAGATTGTGGTGAATAAAACAGCAGGCACATCTCTCACATTGTCGGATCTGTACAGATGTGCAATTGCAGGGTTGTTACCGGGGTGGGGGCAGCACGAATGGGACACTTTGTGTTACCTACCAGGGATGCTGTTGTAGAAGTACGTGAGCGGACTGTGCAGAGGTACAGCACACATTGAAATTACCATCTCTTCTAGACAATTACAATGTGGGGGGTGGGAGGAGAGCTCAGTCCTGCAACCAAGCACATGCCTACACCTCATTACACGGAACCACACTACATGCCTCCAAGGATGGGCAGGCAAGGGGGCTAAGGTAAATTAGAAAATATGAATCGAACCTACGAAGCCCACAGAGCCTAAGTAGGAGGCTGCTGGCACCCCTCACAAAGTTAGTCTGCTCTCCTGGGTGAGTGATGGAACAGAAGGCCTCCAAAACATTAAGCAGTCGGGGAGAAAAGAGAGCATCAAGTGGAACAAAATAAAAAGAGAGAGAACTTCTGCACCAAACTTGGAGAACTGCCAGAAAACAGAGGGGAATGGCTGGGTGCATTTAAATGCGAGACCTATGGCATTGCAAGCAAACGGCCGCCACTATCCCGGCTGTTTCGAAAGTGAAAGCGGGCGTGGCCCGCTGAAGGTAAGCACAGCACGTCGTCGTGCCTAATGGAGAAACTCAATAAATAAAATAGTACACGTACCGTGTAACAACCAAGTAAAGGGGCCAGTAGCCATGGGAAGTTACTAATGACAACAAGCCTATTTAGGAATCAGAAGCCAGCATTTACGAAGGACAAATACACAAGCCAATGACAAATATGGCCGGGGAGTGGGCGGGGCTTCTCTCCCGTACTGAACTACAACAGATTTTCACCAGAGCAGCGCTTGCGTGCTGGCTCAGGCTTGACCTAAAAACTGTAGGCACCATTACGATCCCCAACATGTCAGAAAAAAGAAACAAATATGACCTGGATGTCGTTTGTGGAAAAATGTTATGCTAGATTAAGCATGAACTGCCCCAAATGCCAAAAACAGCTCACAATGGGGAGCTTCCTCAATGATGAAAACACACCTGGAACTGTCTAGAAGGTGTTTAGTTACTGCAATGTGCTTTGCCTTAAATTGATTGATTAATGGTCATTCATAATCATACTGAAACACTAATCTTGAGAACTGAACCAATCTTGGTAAACGGAATAAAGTACAGAGCAGGCATAGATTAAATTGTTTTGTCAATTATTCAAACAGTTTTAATGGTGGTAAATGGTGGCGAGAAACGCATTCTTGATGTTTTTACCACAACTTTTGTAAAACCAGGAGGAAAGGCTGCTTATGGCTTAAAAAATTGTGAATTTTGGGGTTAGGCGGCTTAAAATAGTTTTTTGTCATGTATTTGAACTATTAGTTTAGTGAGTGACAATGAATTTGGTGGGCTTTTTCAAGAACATTTTTGTACAATAAAGCAAAGAATTAAGGGGCCGATTACAATGTCGGACGAAAGCCTCCGCCCGACAGTCGTAATCTTCCTGACCGCGTTGGAGTCCTTCCAACCAACTTGGTCGGTTTACAGTCCGACCGCTCGATTACTATGTTCACGGTCAGAACCTGAACCGGCCAGTCATTCCGACTCGGTTCCGACCGGCTCGTGGAGTATTCCTGTCAGCCGGAACCACACAGTAACCCCCTGTGAATGGCGTTTCCACCGTCGGGATTATGATGTTGGTTTCCAATAGCCTTCCCGCACCGGCCTCTTTCCGACACAGAAGGGCTGTCAGAAAGTGACTTTGGCGGCCCCTGGCAGGGCCCGTAAGCCCCCGTGGCCTACGGTTGGTGGCTGAGGATGTACCTGAGGTACCCCCTGTAATACCCTGTACAGTGTGGCAGGCACCATGGGGTGCCTGCGTTAGGGTGCAGGCTTTTACACACACACACACACCCCATTTCCCCATAGGAGCCTGTGTTACTGCCGGTTCTCAGGCGTAACAAGAGCTCCCATAGGTAACAATGGGAATCCGACCGAACAGTGTTCGGTCTCATCGTAATCCGGCAGTCGGAACCACCAACTGCAAGTCAGTCGGTCCCGAATCCGAGACTGTGTCGGGCGGAGGCCTTCAGCCCGACATCGTAATGAGCCCCAAAATCTTTTTGAACTGAACATCATAATTCTGAATCTTTGAGCAGTGTGGCAACCTTTTATGCATTGTAAATAAACTTTATTAAACAAATGTACAGTTCTTTGCAGCACCCACTACTTTTACCAGCACTGCAGAGTATTCAAGATTATCCTTCACCAGTTCATATATTATCAGATGTTCTTTTGGAAAGTGAACATTTCTTTATTGTAGGCAAGCAAGCCTATGCAATATGTATTCAGAGACCTTCTAATGAAGTGTATGTTACTTTTTGTACCTTTTAGGATTACTTTATCAAGAAGCATATGCCACTCAGTTTATAACTGATTGACATTTTGTAAAGCAATTATTTTCTTTGATCAATTAAGGACTGTTCGTAGAATATTATGTGATTATTGTTTACAAATTTTGAAACAACTTTCTTTTAATTAATGCATGATTTTGCTTTTAATATTAATCTTTTATTTGGAAAACCAATTGTCAAATGTTTTAGTAAATGCAATCAATATACATTTGTACAAAGACCGCACCCGTTCATGTGCACAGATGTTAACAAAGCATCCACAATTAAATTTGTTTCTGTAAAACTGTCATGAAAGATAATTACTGAAGCATCTCAATCTTATAGGCAGTACTGAAAGTGCCTTAAACGATGCATGTTTGTACAGGGACAATATTCATTCATTTTTGCATCCTTCCTACTAGAAAAAATTAGCAGAACTTATATTTGAATTGAGCAACTCTTACCTGTTCTGCAACAGTAAGGGCCTGAAGTGCACAGGTGTTTTGTGGTCTCAAAACCTGTGAATATCAAAACCTCAGGGTTTGTGACCACAAAATATCTTTGTGCAATGTACAAATGTCATTTTATGAGCCAGAAAAAAGTTTTTACAACTCAGAAAAGGGCTTTTGTGACCAATTCAGAATCACAGATAGGAGTGAGTGTAAAAGAGGTGCTGTTCTTGTATTTGAGTCACAGTGCTGTGCTCCAATGGCTTATGATTGCAATAACAGTTACAAACCATTGATCAATTGCTGTCACCTGAGACCGGGTGGTAACTGAGTTGCAAAGAGGAAGCCATTCCTATTGGAATTGCGTTGGCCGTCTCAGGTGAAAAGATAGTGGTTTAGAGGACTACTGTATTCTCACCCTAATTTCATTCAATGTACTTTTTTAAGAGCATCCCATGTACCTCTCAGAGGCTTGGCACCTAAAACAAAGTTTACATTGAAGGGATGGAAATCAGGGAGGAGATCTGCATCCTCAGACATGTATAGGGTGGTACAAAATTCCTGCTGCCTCATTAATATTAATGATGCAGGAGTTCTTGTGACCACCAGCAAAAATATATTTTGATATATGTCTGAGTGGTATAGCAGATTGGTAGCATCTCAAAATGCTGAGCAAGTCAATATGCAAAAACATTAACTAGTTTGCATCCTTTCCGATCGTACATCAGGACCTTTGAACCTTAAGGCCCGATGTATAGTTTAGAGGAGAGGGTACTCCGTTGCAATCGAGACGCGATACCCTCTCTGCCAAACTGAAGGTCCACCTGCCTCATTTAGAGTCAGGTGGACTTTCAGTATGTCTACTGCAGAGACTAATCTGTCTCCGCCGCTGACACACCTCACCTCAGATAGCCTAAAAAAGTAGTGGCCACTGACGGTTTTTCCAACTGTCCGCACTCCAGATTTAGAGAGGATGCACAAATGGCAGGTTTTCACTGTCTGTCACCACCAGGTAAAACCTGGCAACCAGTGGCAGTGGACTCTGCAAAATGACCGCAACACCATGGGAGAAAACTCCCATGGCAATGGGGTCATTGGTTTTATTTATTTTCCATAATAAATTGGCCTTTGGGAATTTTATTTTGAAAATAAAAAAAAAATGTTGAAAGTTTGATGCACGTGACACCAGTTCCTGGTAAACACAAGGGATAGCCGTTGGGCCGTCGGACACCTCTAAATTTGGCAGGCAGAACACCTTTGACATGGCGTGAGTATTGTACTTCGCCATGGTGACAAAATCCCTCTGCCAAACTCTGAATCGAAATCTATAAGTTTCGATACAGAAAGACATACATAGTGCTCAAGTGACGGCAAACTCCAGTTCACAATGTATATTAAAAAAAAGGAACAGCACGAATTTTGTGGCTGGAGAACTGTATACTGAACTGCAGGCTACATACACAACTGTCTTTCAGAAAAAACAAGTTTTCAATAGGAGTCAATTTGCAGTTGGAGCTTAAATATGCCCTTAACTCATTTTTAATACACAACACGGCTCTGCAGTAGTTTGCCTGACATGATACATTGTTGAGGTGAGTCATAATGTATTTGTATGACATAATTTCGAGATTTTTGTAATTGTTGCCCAATTTATTTAACCAATATTCAATGTAACATTTGCTTGAAATAATGAAAAGACAGAAAGGTTTTCTTTGCACATCAATGCGCTTTGCTTACTTTTCTGGAAAGTCGAGGTCCTCTGGTGGCCGTTCCTTTAACCCGCTATTGACTGTTGTAGGCTGATAAAATAAAACAAAACAAACCAAAAACACAAACTGCATCATCACGGCGATATATTCTGGAAGAGAAGAGCGAGATATTCTGCAAGAGGCGATAGAGGCTGGAGTCTGAAGGCTGATCTTTCCGAGTTTTAAATGTCTGGTGGTAGCCACGCCCACTCGACTTCCTTCTCACTATTGGCTTAAAGCGCACGACAAGCCTCGCCTTCCTTTCTAGCACAGCTACAGCTAAACATGAGCACAGCAACAGCTAAACATGAAAGAAGAACACAATTGAATGGCATGACTTTAGGCATCCTCGATCACATTCCTTTCACGTGGGCAATGTCAGGCGCTTCAGATTTCTTTAACCCAGATGAGATAAGGTTTGTGACAAGAATAAAGTAAGTGCAGCCCACTCCCATACACATTTCATTTTGAAGAATATTCTTTCTGCGCCATTCTTTTCTCTTCAGTTGTGCCTGGGAGCAGGGTCCGACTGGGACAGAAAAAGACCCGGGCAGCAAAATAAAACAGACGCATCAACAGCCAAAAATACAGTCCACACACTGGCCCTTCAGACCAGCTCATTGGGCACTCACTCCCTGATTGCACTCTAGGCCAGTCCAACCCTGTATGGGGTGGTGAACAGTGCATAATCTGTGTAAGTGTAGAAGATTCCCTTTGTTTGAGGAGTCCCCTGCTGGCACTGCTGAGGGCTGTGGCTGATGAATCCTCAGGCTACCTAGTTTTTGACTTCAAATCTAGCCTCTTTCTTGCACGATCCTGCACTTCCCATCTCTTCTCAATCTTGGAGGTTATTTTCTTTCCCTGTTGTTTCCCTTTGTCGCTGTGTTCCTGTCTTTCTTTTCTTCTGCCTTTCTCTCTTTTGCTCTGGGTCACTGGAGGCTCGCCCAAGGCAGCACAGGCAGCACATGTTACCCCTGTGCTGTCTTCTCCTCCTGTCTCAGAGAGATCCTTCTATACTTGTAAATCACTCAAGAATGATCGTTTCCAGATGCGACCATAGTCAGCTCTAAGCTGTTTATGTCGGAGCTGTTTTCTGGTTAGTACCAAGGTGTGAAGTCACAAGACAGAGGAACTAGAGCATTTCACATTATTATTATTATTTGCATTGTCTTAATAAAATACTTTCAAATTAAATATGAGGAAAATATATTTGACAATAGATGTAGATAGATAGATAGATAGATAGATAGATAGATAGTTAGATAGATAGATAGATAGATAGATAGATATCTTTTATTTCGGCACAACAAAAATAACCCTGCACCCATAGTACAATGGTCTGTCAATTGTAACCGCACTAGTGCATCATGTCAAAAAAATATAGAGCAAAATACAATACAGAAAACTTCCCAGATGAAAAGACCAAACAATAATGTTTTTGATTGTAGAAAGCGTTGTCTCTTTATTCCAAAAACGTCATTCTTTAAAATACACGACACAGTTGATAGCCAACGCGTTTCGTCCCGCTTGGGACTTCCTCAGGGCTCAAAGACTTCTTTAGTAGTTGTATTGATTTAAAGGCTGAAAAGTGCCATTTGGATCAAAGAATTAGCAATGCAGTCTCTCTGATGTTGCTGTTATATCTTTACATATGCACAGCATCCATTGTTCATCATATGGTCAATCAATCAGATTAAATGAGTTCGGGAAATGTATTTCCCTCCACGCATATACGAACGTCCGATTCAATAAAGTTATTTCGGCAATGAAGCCATAAAAAGTTTACATAAATAAGATTAATAGCAAAAATCATACAGAATTATTGCACATGGGGATATACAGATAAAACAATCTTAAAAAGAGAAATAGCAGCTAACAAATCATTATTAAAGCAATCGATCATGGCCATATCATTGCTGTATGATAATTCTATTTCCTTATAAAATGAGAATATATCCTCTTGTACAACAAACAGTCTAAAAAGAAAAGATATCATATAATTACGTATAAAACAAGTTCATATGTCAATCTAAAAACAATTCATAAAAATATGGCATCAGTCAATGTCCTAGGTATAAAGAGAAAAAAAGAGGAATTAGACAGCCTTTTTAAGTTTTGCACGACAATTGAACTATCATAGTTAGGAATTATCTATAGCCTTCTTTCTTAGTTTCCATGCACAATTAATCTTGATGCTGTCCTCATTCTGCTTTCTTTTTAACCTTGTCCTGGGCCGCTGGGAATAAAAATCGGTCAGTAAGGATTCCCAGAGACATTTTTAATCTGCACCACTTTTCCAGCACTTTCCCTTCAGGCGTTGTAGCACAACTGGGTGGCACTCGGCTACCCAGTTGGGAACCCTATGATGAAGCATGCCACCAACTAGGTTGGTGGGTGAGGGTTCTATTTACAAACCTAGTGGGTTTCTGGCACTCAAACAATTATAACTGAGTTGGCTTTACTAGTGGGTTTGTCCACTTTATCATCTGCATGTACCAAGTCGCAGCTAGGACATATAGAATGGTCTCAGATCTTACATTTATATAACTTATTATGTCTGTAATACAGTCTATTAATTACCTTGTACTGTTGGAACCACAAATTCGAGAATTTTAATATCCTAAGTAACATTTTTAGAGAAATTTCATTTTCCTCCACAATTCTATTAAGTCACAGTTTATCACACCATTACCTGATATTCTATCTAATTCGTCTTCAAATGTAAATACAAACCATTCATATATCTTATGTATAGTCGGCCGCTCCTCTGGCTCATCAAGTATTCCTTTTAATGGAATTCAATCTGTCCAGGACTAAAGCATTCCAATCCTGTTAAAGTAATCCCTAATTTGCAGATATTTGAAAAAATATATTTAAGAATAGAGAAATCCTTTAGTAAGTCACAAAAAAATTGTAATGGTTCACCAATAATTACATGTCCTATGAGCGTAATACCATTTTAAGACCATATATTGCAGTAGGAACCTATAAAAATCTCAGGAAATGATGAGTTGCCCCACATGAGGGTATATGTGTTAATGCCTATTCTTCCTCTTTCATATGGGAGTTTCACGAACCTAAGTGCTTTCCAAAGTTTCTGATAGTTCCATTTGAATTGGCTAATTGCAGCAGCATCTAATTTTTTGAAGAATACATTTGGGAACACAAGGGGAATGGAACGAAATAGCTATTGGAATTTAGGTAGTATAGTCATTTTTATAATTTTAGATGCCTCTATCATTGATAGGGGGAGTTTTTTCCAATTCTGAATCTGTCTAACACAATACCTCGGCAAGTGTTCATTATTGATACTGAAAGTGTGCTCAACTTGGCTATTTATTCTAATGCCCAAATGCACAGCTTTGTTTACAATATATTGATCTTTCACCTGTTTTTTTATAATTAACGATCATTTGAATTTTTTTCATATCTAATTTATACCTGATACATATTCAAATTGTTCCTCTATATCTTGAATCTCGTTAAAGTCTCTAATACTGTAGATTAATAGTTTGTAATATTGTCTGCGTATGTGGGGATATTAAATTGTTCAGCATTCAATACTAGAGGTTGCAGTATGTGAATCCTATTTATCTGTCTTATTTACGGCTCCAAAGAGATGGCAAAATTGGATATTGCAAAGTCAGCCCATGGTTGTTATTCTAGCGTTTGGTGTTTCATATAATGCTTGCATGCACTCTATGAATTTTTAGGGAATTTTATTTGATTTAGCACTGCCCAAAGAAATTCCAAGAAACACATTTAAATGCTTTTTCTGTATTAAATGAAATCATGCCAGCTGGTATTTGAAGTGTATATGGCGCATCAAACGTGGCAGTAGCCATGTTAGTATGTTCAGCACTATTCCAGCTTGGAATGAACCCATGTAGTTCATTGCTTACAAGTTAATTTATGACTTGAGAATGTCGCACAGCCAATGCCTTAGAATATATTTTTCCATTATCATTTATCAAGGATTTTGACCGGTGCAAAAACCTAAATTAGCTGGTTTATTTTTCTTTAGAAATATAGCATTATTTACCTAACTCCAAGAGAACGGTATCTCTTCATCTACTTCATTCTCATCTGCTATCTGTACTATCAGAGGGAGTTTAATGGGCAAATCATCTTCCCGGCAGCTTTACTCCAATAACAATGACCTTATTGCAATTTGAATTTAATCTAAGGTCAGCTCGTTATTTAGCATAGTCTGTATTTCCCCATTTGGCCTGGACAGGTAGCTTTCCTGAGCATATCCATTATATATGCAAGTATTGACTATCTTCTGTATATAGTTTCTCGTAGAATGCTCCAAATTTAGTGATTATTTTATCATGTTCCGTAATCATTTTACCATGCATATAATTTATTACTGCTATCAAGTTCCGATTATGTTTTACCCTTATCTTGTACACCAACAGGCTCCATATTCCAATTCTTTACCTTTATGTTGAAACAATTGAGCAGCAGCTTTTTTTGTTTTCTCATTGCCTATCTCCGCCCTTAATACTACAAGCTGCTGATATATCTTGTCCTCATTATCTGCAGATTTTTTAATAGCTGTTGCATGAGATCTCTCCATACTCTGCCAAGTTTTCGTCCCTCTATCTGTTTAACCTGGGATATATATATTTTGGCGACATATGGAAAAGTACATTCTCTGATATATGCTCTAAGAGTGTCCAAGACTAAATTTTGTTTAGCAGCTCCAATATTGTTGTAAACAACATCAATTATAGATTGTGTCATAAAGTCTAAGCAAGCTGAGCTTTCAAGAGAGATTTGAATCTTAAGTAGTTCTAAGTTGTGATCTGAATAGTCTTCGGATCCATCTGGGTATGATTTTCGGATTATATTTTCCACTTGGTAAAGATCATATCTATCCAAGAGTATAGCTAGTGGACATTTCAGTAATATGTATACCCTGGCTCTTTACGATGGACATCTCTCCAAACGTCCGCAAGTCCAAATACTCAGCTGATTCTTTTAAAGACTTCTCTAATTGTTACCAACTCTTACCTTATCATTTGCTGTGTTGATTTTAGAATCCATTATGCAGGTAAAATCAACATTAATATTTTTTCTCTGTTCCACATTCACAAATTAATCCTAGACCTGAGTAGCAACAGTATTTGGCCTGTCCACCCCACACACTATGACATTGTTTGTTCTATTTGTATCTGTACAATTGCCTACCGCCAATATGCATCTGTCTTTGTCCTGATTTCCTGATTTTACTAACTGTCTTGTCTATAACGGCTACGCCCTTTGTTAAAGATTGTTGTGCTGTGTTCACGAAAGTCATATACCCCAATTGCTTTAACCATGTCATGTCTTTATACGTAATGTATGTTTCTGTTAGACATATGATAGCATTATATTCCTCAAAACTGTGATGTATTGTCCTCCACTTTTGAGGGTTATTGGACCCACACACATTCCATGTAATCACATTCAGTCCTGCCATATTTGATTTGGTTGGCTTATGGAGTCCCGATAAGTGGTCATCCTTTGATTCTCTATGAAATCACACATATACACACCTCAGCGGATATATGTCTATACACCTTTATAATTCTGGTCACCTTGTTATGTATACCACTCTTGATCTTTCTTTTTAAATTCATTACCCCAAAATGCCCAGCCCCCCATCTGATTTTTTCTTCTTTTTGTCAAACATCAACTAGAGGGGAAATGGCCTTAACAACGTGGGCTCAGACACATGTACTGTTTCCCTGCAAGCCGAACCACTCTTGCCTTAACCACGCATATACTTGGTAAAGGTAATGCGCGCTCTACATGAAGAGCGGATGGCAGGCACAGGAAGATAGAAAGAAGAAGGATCAGGAGAGGATGCGGTTTGGTAAGTGGGGCTGGGGTCGGGTCATGGGTGGGTGGGGTTAGTTCTTATGGGTGGGGGTAGTTTTTAGGCCTCAGGTGGGGGTCGGTGTTCTTTATATGGCAGGGAGCAGTTTTAGGGTTATGGCTGGGGGGGCTGTGTAAAGGTACTATACAGGAGTAGGGGACAGAGTGGGGGGCTGAGGTTGCGCTATTTTTTAGGGCGTGGGGACAGTTTTTAGGGCTCAGGAAGGAGGAAAAAGGACAGTTTTTAGGACTGGGGCAATTTCAGGCCTCAGGGTGAGGGGCTGGATTGGGGTACGTTAGGGATGTGGGGAACAGTTTTTAGGGTTCAGGACGGGATACTTTAAGGTGTGGGGACAGTTCTAAGGGCTCAGGCTGGTGGAAAGGGACAACCTTAAGGACTGGGATAGTTTTAGGCCTCAGGGCGGGGGGCAGGGTTGGGGTACTTTAGGATTGTATTGGACAGTTTTTAGGGCTCAGGGCTGGGGGACTGATGTATGGGTTGTTTTTGGGGCATGGGGTTAATTTTTAGGACTCAGGGCAGGGGGGGACAGGGACAGTTTACAGGGCAGGGGTATCATTTTTAGTACGCATGTCCCTTTGCCCATCATGTCTTTGCCATGAAATTGCATGGTAAAGGCATGTGTGGAAAAGGCATGCATGGTAAAGATGTGGTCGTGGTTGAGACTGCGTGGTTCAGGTATGCATTGTTCAGCCATGCGTTGTACTTTCATACAACCCAACAAGAGGAAATAAACCCCACCTCTGCCATTTTCCACTCCCAACAACTCAAGGACCAGTACCCCCAACATCCACTCACACCAGTGCAATTCTTGTTAACATCATATCTCTAATACGTAATCAAAAAAACAAAATCTGATTGGCACTATTGTATCTTCAGGGCCATGCTTCCAGAATCCAGAGAGCGCCTTTCCAATTTAATTATCTAAAATGGCTGAATGTTTAAGAAGTAACTTTCCATTTTTCTGCCAATTACTGGGCTTGTATTTCATTTTTTAAGAAAATCTAGCCTCTTCTGGTGGGTTTAAGCCTACAAGGTTCCTGCATTTAAACAGTTGCCCCCTAGTTCTTGCAATGGGGATGTGTTCTTTTGTAGCTTCCAGTGTCGTTTAACAGCTTGCCTGCTGAAATCTGATATCACAAAGAATGTTATCCATTTACTGGAGTAGGCGAGGCAGGTTTCGCTTCAAAAAATGATTTATTGTCTCAGAATGAAATTACCAATATAAATCTAGGCTGTGTACCCCCTTGCATTTGAGACATATTATGTGAATGGTATATGTGTGCCTGCTGTAACTGGGAGTCACAATACCATTTTAATAGATCTGCAAAGCCTTTTCTGAAAAGATCCGCATCAAAGGACGAGTCTCTTTCCCCTTCAGCCACTCTTCAACGGCAAAAATATGTAGGTCAATTTTTGAGCTCTTCAGTTTTATTTTTTATTGCCTCCAGCATTGCCTGCTGCTTAGGCACTATCTCTTGTATTCTGGTATTAACTTCCTCTATTTCTGCCCTTGGTTTTCCTACATCTATAATTTGGCCTTGTATGTCCTCAATCTTTTCATATATGCCTTGTACACATGCCTGTGCCTCCAGCTCAGCTGTTCCTGTTTTACTCATATATATTGAGACACTCTCCTCACAGTGTCTCTGTATCAATTGATACATTTGTATCAGGGATGGCTCGCATCTTCAGTTGATATATCTTTACTAATGCTATTGCCCAATAAAGATTGATTTTGTCCCTTGACCTATAGCCTCTTTGATGATCAACTCATCGTTTTGCTTTTGTAATGGTTGTACACTTTTTGCTTGTGTCAGTATATCCAGATTTATAGCCTCTCACTCCTACGCTGATATTACTATCCCATCAGATTTTGTATATTCTGCATTCTGACCGTGGCTGTTAAGTTTGCAGCTGTTTCTTTTCTCTGGGGCACTATACATATTGGTGCTGTTCTTATTGATACTAAGTTTGGCATTAGACCCAGCCTTCTGTGTTTTCTCATTCTTACTAGTTTTATTGCACCCATTGTTTGCACCATGTTCTGAATATTTAAAGCACCATTTTTCCAGACCATTAATTATCTTTTCTATTGGTCTAGCATCAGTACCCTTTGAGGCTTTTCCTTATGTTGTTTTACTTATTTCCAAAGTTTCTGATGGATTTGAGGTGTCTTGTATGCTATTTTCAAACACCCCCATACTCTGTTTACCTAACTGAAAAAGGAAGATCATCCTGGAGTCATTCTGAAGTCATCTGATTACTTCAGCTGAGCTATTCTTGTAATTATCTGGGGTAGTCATCCCAAGCATCCTGAAGTATGCGTATAGGGTGAAATATTTAAATGAGATGGCTCTAGAGTAATCACAGAAACTACTCCAGGATTAGTTCCTGATTACATCAGTGGAAAACATCTGCTGATCATTTACTACTGCAGGATGATCCCATGATGATTTCAGGATTAGATTGGATTACTGCAGGATGGGTTCCTGATTACTTCAGTGGAAAATGTGTGATGATCTTTGTAGTGTCCTAGACAATTGTTTCTGGTTCTGGCAAAAGATATTTGCCAGAACCAGAGCTCGTAGGAACGTAGAGCTTTGCCTGGGATTCTATGTCTGGGGGTCAGATGTCAGTTGCTGAACAGGCGGTGGTGGTTTGTCCGGTGTTGCGGGCAGCTCTGTATGAAATAAAACTTTATATTAGATTCTCACCTGCAGTGGATGAATTTCTTGAAGAACACCACATTTTAGATGGTGACGAGTGGCAGAGCTGCCAAAGGACCCATACGTCAGCCGCGCCCTCAACAGACGGAGAGCTAAACACAAGTACTTTTGGTTCCGGGCTTCTTTTTGACTTCCACATTGGGTTCTCTGCTGTCCTTTCCCTCAGCGAGTGCTCTCTGCAGTATCCTAACTGCTGCTATACAGTTTGGGCTTGTCTGGTCCACCTCAGCCATTTCGCTTCTGCGTTTTAGATGTGTTCCACATAGGTCGGCCATTTGAGAGGATCCTGGAGGTGGTGCCACACACCCGCCTTTGGCCTATGTCTGTCTCTGAGTGTGCCTTCTTCTTAGCAACGCACGTTCCCTGGTTACTGATGTGCTGTTGCTGTGCCGGCTTTGTCTTTCTGGTTTCCTGCGCAGATGCGTATGGCTTCACCTTTTATGTGTGAGTCCCGCCTCCTGCTTTCAGCTGCATCATCGCTTGTGCTTGGAAATAAAGTGTTTTCTCATTTCCAGTTTTTCTGGAGGGTATTCGCCGACACACACGGCTACATCATCGTGTGTGTACAACGAAAAGCGTTGTTAACACATTTCTATCGGCAATACGTATGGCTCCTCTGTTTCATGTGCGAATCGTTGTTACACACTGATACGCACGGTTTGACTGTTGGTTATTTATAGCTGTCACTATTAGTTTTATGACACTTCTTGTGTTGGCTCAAACATTTTGAATTGAATTGCACATTTCTGCATCTACATTAGGTGGATACAATGCAGTCTGTAAATCTCCCTCCATCATTTTTGGAATCACCTGGAGAATCCCCTGTAGAATAGAAAAATGGGTTGGAAGCTTTTGAAACCTATTTAGGGGCTATGGGAGATTCAAGGTTCTTTCTTGAAAGAAAGACGTTCTTATTGCTGCATTCCTTGGGGTTTGAAGGTCATGCTATTTTTAAGCATTTACTCAATTTAGAAAGTGCAGTGGTGGAAAAATTAGATGACAATACAGAGTGCGTAAAAAATTGGAAAAACCTTTTGATGTTCAACCCTGCATAGCAGTCTTGAAACACACATTTCTCATGGGGAAGCAAATGGCAGGGGTAAACGTGCATTTTTATGTTTCAGCCATTCGGAGACTGGTGGCGGACTGTCATTTTGAGTCTTTTACAAATTAGTTGGTACATGACCAGTTTATTTGTCATTGCTCCAACAAAACCATTCAACAGAAGTTGCTGTCGTTAACTAATCCTATGCTGTAGGAAACATTGCGTATAGCCAAGAGCATTGAAACGTTGCAAATGTCTGTAAGGGAATTGGAAGAATTAAAGTCTGAAACTGAACGTTGTTAAGAAAAAGGTCAAAGGTTCTGTTAAAGACTTTACTCAACCTAGGGAAAGAAAATTGGATAGGAATTTTTTTTAAAACAAACTAATGGATGTTTTAGGTGTGGCAATCCTTCATATTTTAAGAGCAGAAGGTCTTGCCCGGCGAGAAATGTTGCATGCAGAATTTGCAATAAATTAGGGCACTTTGCCAAAGTGTGCTACGGTCAAGGGAAACAGGCAGGTAGAAACAACCAGTTGCTAATTCAGCAGATGAAGTTTCTGAAAACCATTTGGACAGACTACAAGAAGATCTACAGGACATGGTATTAGTGATCAGTGATGACAAGGTGGAGTCAGGTGTTCATCCACCTGTGTGGACCCGTATGTGGATGTCTCAATAGGAGATAGAGTTGTTAAATTGCTGGTGGACTCGGTGCAAGAATAACTATGATAACCCAGGAATTATTCGATGATCTGAGGCCTGGAAGAGTATTGGATCCCCCTGACTGGGCTCCTATATCCTACAAAAGGGCGCCGTATTGAATTGTCTGGGTTTTTTGAGGCTGTGTTAATTTTCAGAGGGAAGAAGATTTTTGGGAAGGTGTATGTTGCAGTTAAAAGGTTGTGTATTTTGGGTTGGTTTCACCAGTGCTTGTTCAAGATGATTTTAAGACCTGGCACAATAGACCAGGTTTCCATTATGGATGTAGGTGAAGCTAGTACTATGGGTGGCTGCAAGGTAGAAGATGTTCATGCATGTTTCCCTAGTGTGTTTTTGGATAGTTTAGGAACTATAAAAGGGTTTCAAAATAAAATCGAGGTTAAGGATGTGTCCATTCCTGTCAAACACAAGCTGCGGAATGTACCGTTCTCTGTCAGGGAGGATTTTGAAAGAGAGTTAGTCAAGCTGTGCGACAATGGAGTCATTGAACCAAATGAATCTTCGCTTTGGTTATCTCCTCTTGTGGTAGCCCATAAGAGGAATGGTGAACTCATGATTTGTGTTGATCTATGCAACCTAAACAGGGCCATTTGGGTCGATTCGCACCTGCTTCAGAAGAGTTTGACTTGTTAACTGTAGGGTTTGGTGTGAAGTGGTTCAGTAAATTGGACCCTGCCTCTGGTTACCACCAGGTGGTGTTGGAACCCAAGTCCAGACACTATACTGCTTTAGTCACTCCCATGGGTACTTTTAAATATCACAGGATGCCGTTTGGGTTAGCCTCGGAGGCGTCGGTTTTTCAAAGGACCATGTACCAGTTATTGAGGGACATAGATGGTGTAGTCGCTCTCCAGGAGGACGTATTCATTTTTGCTAAAACATAAGCAGAACATGAGGTCATTCTTAATCAGGTTCTTTCTATACTCCAGGAAAAGGGGGTAGTGCGTAAGATTGGCAAGTGTGAATTTTGCAAAAACAGAATCGAATACATAGGCCATATGGTCTTGGAGGATGGCATCGAGCCAAGGCCAGGTTTAGTTAATGTGATTAATGAAGTACAGGCTCCTAGTGATAAAACAGCTCTCAAATCTTTCATGGGATGTGTGAATTTTATTTCTATTTTATTCCTTATTGTGCTTCTCACATTTTACTGTTAATTAAACTTTTGAAGAAAGATACCAAGTAACTTTAGATTAGAACTTTATTAAGAAGCAAGCTGATTTTTGGTGAGTCATGAATGTCAGAACAATAAATAAAGATGCCTTTTAATCAATGTTTAATTTGTCACTTTTGCCGGTGATATTTTACTTTTGTTCCTCTAACTGCAAAGTGAGAGGAGTTTTTTAAAAGTGAATTATGTGATAATGTAGGATTTTAATTTTTGCAATACACAACAAAATGTAAATAACTGAAACAAACAATGTGCATCCAGCAGTTAGGAAAGCAAAAATGAATATAACTATTCAATCCTGATGTCTTTTTCATCTCTTAAATCTTCTGTCCCCACCCTTTGTACTTAAATCACCAACAGTATCTGTTTGTCCTCATCGACAGTGTCCATGAGCTGCACATTATACATTGGAGATATTAAAAAGGTAGTATTTATGTCCGCGGCAAGGGCGTTGTCTGTCCCAATAGCCGTCTCAACATGGCTGTCCTGTAAACACCATAGCAGTGCACCCTGATTATTCTCAAAACCCAACTCCTCAGTATTCAAAACAGATTTCATTACCTGGGGTGCAGTTTCACTTTTCCTCTCACTTTCACCGTTGTTTTTGCTGTCATTTACAGCTATGTCAGCAACAATGCTGCCAATTTCCTTATTCCTCATGTTATATGTTGCTTTAAGAAGGGTGCCCGTACTGCCTCTGCCAGCTGGAACATAGCAATTGTCTCTCTTCCTGTTCTGTTGTTGCAGAATGTTCTCTTTTCAGTCTCATTCACCTGCATGCTGGCTCTCTGTGCCTTATGTGCTCCTTCAACAAAAGCTGTTACTGCCATAGTTGCAGCATTCCAGGAGGACTTGTGATTGCCTATCAGTAATGTGATGAGCAGCCAGAGATGGTACCTGACCTACTGACACCTCCACCTTGACTTCCACCTGGTCTTTGCCCTCCCTTGGACCTGGTTGCAGTGCGTCCATGGCCATTCGACACAAGACCATGGCCGTAGTGGCTGCTTTGGCAGATAATGTGGCAACGAACAAAAAAGCACACAAAGGTAGAAGCAATTGAGAGGTCTACCACATCAAGCTTATCGGTGCTGTAGGTGCCCACAATCATTATCTTACTGATAAAAGTGGCAAAACAAAACTTAAGGGGCCCTCCCTGCAAAGTACATGTAGGGCCCCCCAACCCAGTCAGTAGCTCTCAGGACAGGTGCGAGCCATCCATCCACAGTCCCGGAGGGGGCCCCCTGGAGCTCTGGGGGCCCCCGCACCACAGGGCTAATGGGGGCTAATGTTACGCCACTGACTGTACTGAATATAGCCAATCTGAGATCAACCGGTAATAATTTCTATGCTACTGTAGCATTTTCTAGCTCTGTCATGGTGCTGAGGTCCCTGCTTCCACTCTTAAACACCCACCATCTTACCCCAAACTCCAAGAGCGTTCTTTGTTTGAGACAACTTCTTCAAAACAAATGATCATGGAGAAAACATTTTTAGGTTTCGCCTGCACAGTGCTTGCACTGTGATATCTATCATATTGAATATATCTTAAACGGGGCTTGCATCCCGCCTTTTTTCTTATTTGTCCATGTGATATCAGTTTACTTTTCCTCCAATTCTATTGGTTGTAGCATCCTCCCTTGTGTGTTTCTCTTATAAGTATCCCATTGCGTAAAGTACTCATTCTCATCCGCTTTGGGGGGGGGGGGACTTCTCTTTACTATGTTAAGGCTGCACAGCCTTTGCTGTTTACCTTTATTAATCTTCCCGGGCGGCACGCACTTCCTTGTCTTGCTGCACGCATTTACAGCGTGCTTTTAAATGTAATCTTGTCCTGTAATAGCACACATTTTTAGCACTGCTGTCAACTGCATGTTTTTTTTTTAGGTTGAGATTAGAGGCAGCGTGCATGCGCTGCTCACTCTGCGATACTGCTGTAGTGGAGTATGGGAGAGAAACCGCGCCCACTCTCCGCCGATATTTTTCACTGGCTTGTGTCATTGTCTTTCGTAAATACTGCCTTCGGATTCGTTAATAGGCTAGTTAGTCCCTCCTTAGTATGGCTTTGTCTTCATTTGGAACCTCCCATGGCTACTGGCCCCTTTACTTGGATGTTTCTCCTACATTAGGCACGACAACGTGCTTTGCTTACATTCAGCGGGCCATGCCCGCGTTCACTTTCAAAGCAGCCGGGACAATGGCGACCGCTTGTTAATAACTGTAAACATATTTTAACTATCAGCACAGTGCACGTTCCACGAGCATCCTGCTTTGTTTTCTTTATTGTGTCATATTTTGTTCAGGCCGGAATCTTCCCCTGAAGTGCCCTCCCTGTTGCATGGAGAGGTGTGTCGAGTTCACACTCCTGTCACCAGAACTTTTTGCTCCAGTGCCTTCTCCCCAGCTCACCGATCCCTCACATTGCTGGCTACGCTCTGAGATGGAGGACCTTTCGCCATAAACAGGCCTGAAAACTATTTTTTGTAATTGTTGGCTTTATGTTTAGTCGCGCCTTTCTTTTGCTCATCACGGCGTGGCTCTCCTAGCTCTATTTTTAATAGCTGTAAACATATTTTAACTATCTGCACAGCACCCGCTCCACTAGCGCTACCTTTATGTTTTACTTTCTAATGTCAACCACTCTTTATGTGCTGGACGTGTCAGCGTATATTTGACACTCTTAAAAGCGGAACTATAAGTCCCAGAATGCAGTGTGCAGGTGGTGAAATCTGGGACTGACAACAAGCACCACACATGACTTTCAATTTCCCTGGCAGCTCTTGCCAGAGTGTGCCGGTGCAGTGGTCAGTTAAACGAGTCTCTGCTTGAATGGCTTTAAGCTTCTCTACTTTTCATTTACACCTGGGGTTCAATTTTTTGTTTCCTGTTTGACCGGATCGTACTTATTGAATATTTTATTACTTCTATGTTTGCAGCCGTTTTTATAATAATGCGATGTTCCATTCTAAGGTGTTTTCGGAGAGCGCAGTGTGCCTTTTTTTGTCTTTAGCTGTAATTCTGTTCAGCTGACACGGGGATGCTGTAGCAGTTTCTTAATAAAAACAGCTCAAGGTTTAGTATAGTTTATTAGCGGTTAGAAGACACAGTAAGTCGTCTTCATTTGCAATAGTTTTAGGAGAAGCAGAGCTGGGCATGTTGTAGTTTGGTACTGTACACGGGAAGGCTGTACAGCCAAAACAACTTTAGCAGTTACTAATTTAAATGGACAAAAAATGCAAAGATCTTGCTTGGAGAATAAGTGTGGGGGAGGGATTTCAATGCAGGGAGACATTAAACAAGGAATTATGTGCAGGGCTCTGAGTGAGGAATTCTTTAATGCAAACTGGTAATGATACAAGTGTGTGAAAGAGGTTGTTTCACATGGGCTTCCTCTGTACTCCGTCTAGCCACCTCCTTGTGTCTTGTCGCCCCCCTCACTCCCTCCAAACAGCTACCTCCCAAGCTCTACCCATTGCCACTTTTTTATTGTACCCAGATTGAGAGCCTTGCAAAATTGCTGGACTTGTTCCTTATATTCAGAGGTCAGCGCCTTTAGATCATTTACCTAAAGGCGCGCACGTCCTGTATGTGCTGTTTGTGTTTTAGGAACGCTTCCACTGCAGCTCCCACCCACTCTGTCATTGTTTGTCAGTGAAGCATATGAAAGTATTTCATTATTCCAAAGTCCAGCCGATTGGCTTTGTTACAGGTTGTTTGGCAAATCCATCACAGTGTGATGTGGAATTTTGCTGGCTGAGTAAATGTTAGCGTTCATTTCGCTTTTAGGTGTGTTCACTTTTTAACAAGGTCCTGATCATGTCCTCAAAATAGACGTTACTCAGCACTGGCTTTTTATCCAAAAGCATCTTTTGTACTGCACATATAGGGGCATATTCTCAAGGACACATCGCCGAGTTAGCGGCACTTTATCGCAGCCAAAGTGGCGATAGATTTATCGCCCTATTCACAAGCTGGTGCTAACAGCCGATACCGCCCGTTTTCCCGCGATAGCAGCCGCAAAAAACATTGCCACGGATGACACCAGCAACTAACACTAATGAGATGCAGAGTAGGCGTTCCCGTGCAAAAAGCCGCGAAAACACCACTTCGCAACATTCTCAACGACCTGCCAGATTGGCGATAAGATCACAAAACATGCGATAAGGCACGTTAGCAGCAGGGATTTAACACCTGCTCTTCCCTGGTATTAAGTCGGACGATAACCTGCACCAGAAATGGGAGCCCAGCCCACAGCCACACCAGAAGAACAACAGATGCCGTGGAGCCACTGATCACGCAGCCGGACACCCAAGAGGGCCACAACACCCCCCCCCCATGACCCCCCCATCCTCCGGGGCCCTACCCCGGACAAAGATATTTCACATCAACTTTACAAAATCATGAACAAAACAATTCGCCTGATGTCGCACAAGTACAACAATCAACATTCATGTGTGGTCAGAAAAAGGAGAAACATTCATTCATCTTTGAATTTCCAAACAAATTATTTTATTCAAATGTAACTCAAAACAACTATTCGGAAGAGTCATGGTGGGTCGTCTCTGGGCAATCTGTAAGACACAGCCTGCAAGACAAAATACAAGATAAGAAGGTGTCATGCGCTCATCAAAGGACAGAGAGAGAGATAGAGAGAGAGAAAGAAAGGGAGCGGAGAGAGAGTGAAAGAGAGGGAGAGAGAGAAAGGGGGAGAGAGGGAGAAGGAGAGAGAGAGTAACAGAGGAAGAGAGAGAGACAGTGAAAGGAAGAGAGGGAGAACGAGAGAGAGAGTAACAGAGGAAGAGAGAGAGATAGTCAAAGGAAGAGAGGGAGAGGAAGAGAGAGTGCCGACACTGTGGACCCAGGCCTCATTTCTCACCTGCTGCCACCGGTGTGTCTCCAAGCACGTGCCGGTATACACCGCAGTCCACCAGAGTCCAGATTTATGAATGGCAGAGTACAAATCATTGCACACGCCATCATCGCTTGGCCGCCCCTGCGCCCACAGGCTGCTGCACTCCAGCCCCTCCCGCCGCCCAGCGGTGTTTGCCCGCCACTGCGCACCCAGGCCTCACTGCTCACCTTCCGCCACCAGCGTGTCTCCAAGAGGGCCCACCATGTGCCGGTGCAAGCTCCAAGCCCGTGGTCCGCGACCTTGGCAGCCTCCACATCATGCAGCCCCGCCCCGCGGGCCACTAGGTCACACACGTGATTCTGGGTCTTGATTTCGCAATGGCAGAGATCATGTCAGTGCACACGGCATCATCGCAGGCTGCACACCCGCCCAGCACTATAGGTGCCACTAACTCTGTGAACCGCGAGGCAACGCCACGTGACGGTCGGCCCGCGCTGCCCACTGGCTCAGGCCTACACTGCAGTCCAGCAGGGCTCACACAAATCCCTACCAGTCCGGACTGCCAGGACGCCGCATCATCGCAGGCTGCACACCCGCTCAGCACCTAAGGTGCCCCTAACTCAGTGCACCATAAGTCACCGTCCCGTGGCGGTAGGCCCGTGCTGGCCGCAGTGTTTCCGGTGCCACCAACTCTGTGCAACGTAAGTCATGGACCCTTTCTGATTGAGTCTCGTGATATGCCAGGCGGACGCAGCCATGTCACCTCCGGCAGTGGGGAAGAACTGGGATACGTAGCGTCGTCGTCCCCCCCTTTATACGTAAGCCGAGTGGGCTGGCTCGGCGTACGCCAGGCCAGCATAGGGGTGTGGACAATTATCCCTGGTCTCTGGGCGTGGTTCATTCCTGGGCTGGACAGGAAACCAACTGATGCGTGTGTCTCTGTTGCAGTGTCTGCGCCACACGGTCTGCAATCGACAATGTTGCAATGTTGCATGCACCCGGAGTGCAGCCGCGCACGAAGGGAATGTACAAGGAGCGCAAGGCCGCCCAGGCTCCTGGCTCATGCATGCCAACTGTTGTGTGTGTATCGCTATTGGTGCACCATAAGCCTAAGTCCTAGCCTCAATTGCAGCGCGAAAGCCACATCACATTTTCAGAATGCAAGCAGTAGTCAGACCAACATTAGGGATGAAAGCTCCTTTGTCTCACTACATGAGGCGGAAGGACACCTGCACCTCCGACCTTGGTCTTGCATGCGGCAGGCACCCCCTGAGAGAGATACCATAGCAGATGATGACGACTCCCACACTTTGCACAGCGCTAATGAAAGACCAACGTATCCATACCCCACACACAGAAGTCCTTGCTCGAGGTACCCATGCATGGAATGCCCTTGACACTTACGTACACAACAACTCATACGTCCTAACGTTGGAGACACATATGGTTCATTGCTCCGAGCTGTGGCATATCATCCACATAACTGCCACAGGTCAGAAGAGTGCCGGTTCTACGATGGCCACCAACGCAATGGCAGAACATCCCGGGCACATGCACAACCCCTTTCACGTGGAACTGTACCATGCACATATGCTGCATTTGTTGGGGGCACTGCCACTGGCAGTGTTGCGCATCAGTTACCATCTGAGCTTCCGTCTTGCGTACGTCACCTGCATCCAGCCCTGGTTCCACTGTTGATCATGCATATTCGAGTGGCCCATGGATGTCTGCCTATCCAACACAACGGTAGCTGAACTGGATTAGGACTTGTGTGTGCGCCCCCTGTTGGCCCACGACCAGGAGTGTAACCGTGATACCCGTTCATGGGATGCCTTGATATTTGGCGTATGTGCAGGTAGTTGGGCATGGGAGATTGCACAAGTCTTCGTGTGCAGTGACCACATCGAAGCGCTCCCCTATTGGGCTGTGTTGCGGATTGCTGAAAAGGCGTGGACGGAGCACATCTGTCCGGACCAGTAATGGATTGGCTCGCCCTCGTGCTCGTTGAATCTGACAACGACGTACTCTTGGAACTTATTGGCCAGGAAGCTGCGCTCGCATTCATGGACAAGTAACTACGTTCCTGCAGCCACAACTGCTTGTAACCCAGAGCACAGGCCCCAACACCTTGTTGCATCTTGGAGAAATTGTCACATATCCCACCACCACAGTGGACATGGCTGCATTCGCCTGGACTCAGAATGCATGTGCGTGCACCTACACATGTTGACACACACCTGTGCAAGGTGAGGCAGTTCCATGGGCGGAGCTGCCCAGCGTCGCTTGGCAAGGTTCCTAAATCTGACATACTGCTGGAGGGAGAGTACACACATGGCAATGTAGTACTACATGTGACCTTGTTGTACCCTTTCACCTGCTCACTGTCAGCAGAGCAGACAGTCTGCGCAGTCCGGTGGTACAGCACTATGCAGATCCCATGGGCTGTGAGTCGTGTCCCCTGACACGGGGCAATGAGCATACGCCAAACATCACATGACTCGTCCAGCAAGGCAAGGTGGGCTGAGACCATTGCCATCCGTAATGATTGGTGTTCATTTTTGCCTTCCCATTTCTTGCACCTCTACATGTTCCCATGCTGCCTGTTAGTGTCTGAAGCATTGGTCTGCATGCGGTGGCCCTTGTCTTGCCCGTACTGACACGCACATGCTAAAGAAGTCTACGCCACTTCACTAGTGTTCAACTGTGATGAGTGTCGATTAGAATGACAAATCGTGTGCCTCAATTAACATTGTCCGTACACAGGGAGGGACTGACTGACGCATTTCACTTAGGGGTGAGTCCCTATTACCAGCCCCACCTCTGTGAGCCAGACATTGTGGTTGGGATGGTTGCTGGTAGACCTGTGCTCTTACGTGTCTTCAGCAATGTGAGTATGGTGTCCAACTTCTTGCCATGTGGATCAATGTGATCCATCAAAACAGGCTGTGTCCACACAGTTGAGTGTGAGTAGGTATGCGAAGAGATGTCCTGTTGTCACATGTGATGGGGGACACTACTTTAGGCCTGCTACCGGATTTGAGATTTTTACACACAGCCCCACTTAATATATGGACGTGGGGCTACGTTGGGGGTTTGCGAGATTGTTGTACACGAGCAATGAGGCCACAGCTAGTTCACACCTTCACAGTCATCTAATTGGCCATGTGGGTCAGGGTCAAACATGCGCATTGATGTCATTTCCCAGGGTGTACCTTTTTGTGCAATCATTGTCCCTACATCCATCCATACTTTTATACTTGATTGGACATAGACATGACACATCTGTGTGATTTGGAATGTTTTATTCACATTCTGTGGAGTGTCGGAGCTGGAGCAGTGCATGGCCATGCAAATGCCACATTACATGGTTGCCCAGTGGAGGGCCAACCAGAGTCCTTTGGGGAATGACAATTTAATCAGAAGAGGAAGAGTTCAGTCCGCAGCCTGATTGCTGTGTCATTGGTAACCAGAGCAGATATGGCAGTCCATGTCGGGGTCCAGGTGAATGTCGCAGAGTGTTTCGGGGGACAGTGGAAGGTGTTGTTCCCGGGTAATGATGCAGAGGGCTGAACCAAGCAGGAACAGGCCATGTGGCGGGATGTATGCTACAACCTCCTTTCTCACACAGAGTCATTGCCATCCACATCTTAGTCCTCTGATATGTCTTCTGTGTCAGGTGTGTGTGGTGGTGTTATGGCTGCATCACTGTGTGCCACTGACACATCAGGGGGCAGAGGTGGTATGGCTGCATCACTGTGTGCCACTGACACATCAGGGGGCGGAGATGTGTGTGTCGAAGTTCCTGCAGCAGTCATCTGGGACAGGCTCTGTGGCAGCAATGGCAAGATGAGGTTCTGCAGGGCATGGAAGATCCCAGCTACATCTCGCTGGTGTACAGCTGTGGCAGCCATCCTTCCAGCCTGCATCCGCTCCATGTTCTTCATTGTCCTCCGCATCTGTGCCATCTCTGTGCTGTCATCGCTGGAGCCTGTCTGACTGGACAGTTCTTGTATCCGAGTAATGGCTACAGCGAGGTCAGCCAAGTATTGTTGTAGAGAATGGAACGGACTGTGGGTGTCCGTTAGGGACTGTGAGTGGTCCATGATGGGACTCACACATCCACGTCTGGCATCAAGTTTGGCTGCCATGAGGTCGAAACCCACCCGCACCTGTTCAGCCAGCCCCCTTTGGAAGTCTAACACACGGTGTTGGAATGCCATGTGTCTTTCCGTGAGGTGCTGGGAGCCAGCCGTGGTGGTGGGTGCTTCCTGCTGTGTGGGCTGTGCAGGGGGTGGGGACACCTCAATGCAGCTGGGCTGCCCGGCGTCTGGAGGTGGGGTGCGGAGGCTGTCCACGATCCGTTGGAGGGTGTCGGAGCAGATGGCCAGGGGGTCCTCCTCATCATCACTGAAGAGATGTCTGGTCTGCTCTGTAGGAGGTGTTGATTGTCCCTCTGCAATGTCAAGGGGTGATGCAGGTTAACAGTGTGTTCTATGTATGTTGACGCATTGTACATGTTTACATACAGACTGCATGACAATGTACATTGTGACTGTTTTGGATGATCTGGCTATTTGATGGGAGACAGTGGACATTTCGACTACATGACGGATGTGAGGTTGTACTCGTACATTATCATCTCACAGTTTCCTGCTATGCCAGATGTGATTGGCCAGTTTCTACGCACAAGCGGCACCAGTTGTGTCCTCTGTTCTGTAGTGTAAGTGTTGCACTTTGTACCACATTGTCGTCAATGTTGATGTGCTGTTATTGCTATGTGTGTGTGCTGCATTGTGGGAGAGTCGCCCCTGCAGCTCTGATTTAGCGGCCCCTTATCCCTTTGAGGCGGTGTGCCTTTGACTTGTGTGCTTTTAAGGTGCTGAGATGTTGGCGACTTGGGTCTTTTGTGCTCTTGGACGGTTTTTGTACTCTTGTGCATTGTTTGTCTGCAGATGTGTTGTTGACATCAGGGGTTGTATGTGCACATGGATGTGTCAGAGTGTGAACTGCTCCTTTGAGGATGTGATCCACACTGGGCCACCTCAGTGTCGTGTCGTGCACCATGTAATGTATTTTGATTGCAGCCATGCTATTGGTCATGCAGTGTCACTTGCATTGTCGGTGTGGCTCACAGAGCCGCTGCTTTGCTGGATTCAGCACATGTGCATGGGTAGGTTGTGAGATTGGTGATAGGGAGGGGGGCCCCTTTGTGCACATAGTGGACGGGGGCCTACTTGGTGTTTGTATGTGTGCTGAAGTGTGCCAAGGGTATCAGGGACATGTTCCACAATCATTGTGGGTGTGCAGTGTGCTACACATAATTGTGCATCTGTGCCATTGTGCCCATCTCCCCCTGTCCCCCCAGTCCCTGGTAGTTACTCACCCTGTTGCTGTTGGGTCAGGTCATATCGAGCTGTGTCCGGACCCCCAACTCCTTGCACCGTCTCCACACTGATGACTGTGGCCACCATTTCCTCCAGTTCATCCAGCTCATCCAGCTCCTCCTGTGGCGCAGGGCTCCCACCTCCAGTCGCCGTTGCTGCCTTCCGGTTGGCAGCGAGTTTCTGCTTGGTTTGGCTATTCACATCATGCCTGCGCCTCTTGACCTCCTCCATTGACCTCCTCAACACTCCGACTGCATTGACGTTGTTCACGATCGACTGCCATATTTCCGTTTGTGTTGCCAATGACACAGTGGAGGTGACAAACAGTTGCTGGTAGTGTTCTATCACCTCCGTGACGATGATCCTGTTTTCCTGAGGACTGAACCCTGTCTTCCTCTTCCTGATCTCCTTGCCCTTCCCCGACCCCGGGGTTCTTTGCTGGTCGTCTGTGGGGCTTGTGGGGTTCGCGTTGTCCTCTGAACTCGGTCCGGGTGCATCCATGGTGCTACGCAGTTTGAATTGTTTTGTTTGTGTTTTTCGGTGCTTTTATAGTGCATTTTCCAGCATGACGCGTGGGAATTGCAGGCCTGTCGCTGGTTATCGCTGATTTTTGTATCACGATTTGGGGCATCGCACCTTTTTTCACGTTCGTGTTTCGCATTGTTTCGGCATTGAGTTAATTTTAACGCGGTCATTTGGCGCGTTATCGTGAGACTATCGCATGGTGCCACCGGGTTGGGAATACAACGTTAACACGGTGTTATTTTCCTGCAATGGGCTGCGATGTGCAAAGTTGCGTTAAGCTAATTTTGCGATGATTATCACACGTTCTTGAGAATATCCCCCATAAATTGCAGTGTGCTGGAGATGAAAACTTGGCGGTCTTAATGACAGTGGCCTCTCCATTAAAAGAACGGCCAGAGCTGCCGACTTTGGAGCCGGTAAACCGGTTCTAGTCTTGCGTCAGCTCAACTTCCTGTGATTCTGGGCAAATCACTCAATCTCCTGATGCCTACCAAAAGTGGATGTGTCCTTGTGTAATGTAATAGTTCTTACTCTCACAGATGTGAGACCTATTGCATTGCAAATGCTTGTCATTTTTGGCTCCAACGCCTTTGAACTAATTGCCTCTTGCCGGCGAGACTCTAACCGGGTTCCATCAGCTTCCAGACAAACGCTCCGGCTGTTACACCAGATCCTTCACTCTTGTCCCTGCCCTCCATACGAGTGCGTGTGTTTAAACTCAGTCGACAGTTTAATCATATACTAGCTCTGCCTAAAGTGACCTACTGACACAACATTTTTCCCCCTTGTTATCACACACCCACCCTGCCTGCAACGCCGCCTCCCTCTGTTCTGTCCGGGTCTGGTGGCTCTGTGGGCTAATGCTTGTCTGTAGGAGCCTGTGTTTGATCTCATGGTCAGAGGTTCAAATCCCAGTGGGTTGACTCAGCCTTTCATCCTTATGAGGTCAATAAAAGGAGTACCATTGACTTGGGTAACAACAAACATCTGTTTTTCAGAGCTAAGATACCCTTCTGGCTGAACGTGCACTTTACAAATACATGTTATGTTCTCTAGCCTCTGGTATGGGTTTAATGCAGAGGCTGTGCTAGGGCGCGTTTACTGTTCCAACTTTTGTTTTGCGCTCAGCATGATTTAATGACATGAGTTAGTGGGAAAAGTTGGCCTCGGGTCGGCCTTCTTGTAGCTCCAGATAATGTTATTGCGACGCCAAGTGAAAGAGCACAATAACATTTTCTGCAAGGAAATGAATCACTACTTCAATGTGAAAAACTGGTAAGCTGACTTTTCTGCTGCAATCGCGTTTTGTAATCGGGTGATTAGGGGAGCAGTCGAAGGTTCGTTTGGCCCTGCTGGTGGGAGGACGAGGGGGTGAAGACGCTAGAACTTATATGGTTTAACCAAAACCTTGTTGAAGCGCACATGCCAGATTCGTATCTGCTCTAGAATGCCAACATACTAATCAAAGCAAGTAAAAGGACCCTTTATAATGGAAGGTGGAATGATTTCACCTGATGAAATTTACCTATGTGGCTGCAGTCTGCACATATGTGGAACACTGCGGCATACAGAATTCTTGGACATGTCATCCAACAGTGTATGAAAGCCCATTATCTCTGTCTTTTAGCAACACTGTTGCATTATAGGCTTATATTTAATAACTCGTTTCATTCTGGGAGTCATAGTCACCCTAATTAGACCACGGTTCTAGATTGTTTTGAAGACGTCTGCACAGGAATAACAAATGCCATTATATAGTAACAGTACTGCTGGGGATAGGCGAGACTCAAACCCAGTTCCCCAGCTTCAAAGACTACCTTCCCATTGGTTCCCTGTTAATTTAGGACATACTGGAAAGAGGGGGCAACAGTCAGCCTGTGTTATTCCGTAACCTATTATCGCCTTCTTCCGGAAGCTCAGGCTGCATTAACGGCGCTGGTCATTTTATTACGTGTTAATGTCTCCTCGGCACCGGGCGTCTTGCTTAAACAAAGGCTGTATACTTTCAAACACCTTGTGACATTCAGATTGTAATGTTATAATGTTATGCTTTTCCATGAGTCGTGTGCTACCACGCGACTCATGGTCATTGTTGTGTACATTCGTATTGGACATTCTCGAGCGTGCCCGCTCGGATGTGAAGAATGCCCAGCAACGCCAGTGTTGGCGTTGGATTCTCTGCAGCTGGATGGCTCCGGTCCTGGGTGCGTTGCTCCAGAATAAATCTTCAAAGAAAACCTGATCTTCTCATGTACATCATTGAATAGCTTGGCGACGAGCGGGAACTTTCGCACCCACCGCCGAGACACCGCTTTTCCAATTAATCCAAATCGCTTGGGAGCAACTTCACTTTCTTACACCACTGATACTATGCAAATCCCACTTGGCTGAGTTGGACTCTGCAGGAATTACAGTTGGACAATTTTTATTACCTTTCTCTTGCTTCGTTTCTACTCTGCATGCAGTTTGGCTTAAGCGGCAGTTTAGCTTCGCTCGAGCTTCGGTGCTTTAGCGTGTCCTTTGAAAGCACATGCACACGCGACTCCCTTTGTCACTTTGGAATGTGGTGACGCAGCAAGCCTGAAGCAGTGCAAGCCCACCAGTTGTAAAAACTGACGCACAACCGTCACCCGGGTTATGGCGTCAGGAGGCCATCTTGTTATGTTTCATATAGGTACCCTAATATAGGCCCGGGAAACATCATACCCCTTCACCTACATTACCTCCCCTACACTACACTGTAACAAGCCTTTTAGGATTGAACCTTTACCTAGTTCTAGTCTTGGGTGCAGAAGGAGGGTGTCTCCTGAACAATAGAGTCCTATAACTCCATCAATAGACTCACACAGTATGAATGGATATTCATAAGGGTTCTTAGAAACCAGGCTGGGGCTACACCACCTTCCTCCCCACATCTACGTACACGGTTCATCCCATACGTCATCCTCAAATCCAACAATGGCTAATACAAGCAACAAGGGACAAAGGAGCACTAGATACTTTCTGTATAAATATAGCATCTCTTGCTAGTGTTAGACAGAGGGAACCGAGACTTCCAGGCCGACACACTGACCAGAGACGCTGAGGCTCCTTCATGCAGACGCTCCAGCTGACAGTTGTCTGAACTAAGCCTGGGCATAGTTCGCGAAGTAGCGCTACGCGAAGCTACGCAAAGTGCAGTTCGCACTACGCGAGCTACGCGTAGCACTACGCGAACTGCGTAATGCTCTGTTCGCAATGATTGCACAGTGCCGGATGCTTGTCCGCACTGTGCAATCATTGAAAACGGCATCTTGCACAGTGCGAGCTGTCTTTTACTGCCGCTCGAGTAGATTTTTACTCGAGCGGCAGCTTTCTCAACGCGGACTGGTAGTTTCTCATCGCGAGCGGCCGCGAGCATACGCGACCACTCGCAATGAGAAACCTGACCTCCCCGCGTTGAAAATCTCGCCGGGAGGTTTATTTTCCACGCTTGCGATCGGCAACTTGATTTTGCTGATCGCGAACGAGGAAAAAGTCTCGCCGGGATGTCATTTTGCTTGCTCGCGGTCGCCAAATTGACGTTGAGGACCGCGAGCAAGCAAAAAATGACCGATGCACTACGCTACGCGTGTTTGCACTGTGCTACGTGCAATTCGCGTTGTGCGAAGTAGCGCAAACTTCGCAAACTACGCGAGCGTAGCGTAGTGCTTTGCCCAGGGTTAGTCTGAACATCCTTCGCGGGGTGTCCAGCTCGAGACCAGGAAGGGCTCCTACATTCTCATACTTCAGGTAATGGAGTTCGACTAAATCCTAGAGGGATTCTTGGCTTCACACCTACTCACATGCTAGGTACACTTAGGTACATCTAGATAGGCATCATAGGAGTACGCGCTTTCTTTTATCAATACATTTTATATTCATGTATTTATTCATGTGTAGTGCAAGATGGTAGAACTGTACTATCCATTTATATTCATAGTACTGCTAATCATATATCTCTGCTACTGTCTAATGGTTGTTGCAGCTCATATATTATACACAAGAATAACAACTGTTCAATAAACCTTTATTGAAACGCCCAGGCTGTTTATTCTGTGTATCTCTGAGACAAGATAAGCGAGCACGAGTGACTGGGCGAAAAGTAGTACATTGTTTCTACGATCCTGAGGGATCAAGGTTGTCATGTTCTAAGGTTGCCAGAAACTATTCTCTCCCCGATAAGAAGAGACACTAGTGGCACTGTGAGCTAGCTAATGCAAACAGGCTAACATTCTCGGTGGGGGTGCTCAGAATCAGTCTGCCACCAAGCCCACAGTTTATGTTATCTGAACGCACTGGTCCTGTATGGGTAATATAGGAACTACATCACATGGCACCACCAACGATGGTTGGGCTCTTATTTAACAGTAGAGTCTGAGTAGTTCAGTCGTGCTATTCTCAGAGACCCCTACTCACAAAACACCAGAGACATCTGGAGTGGATGGGCACAAAACTCTGCCACAGCTGAGTAGGCGAGAAATCCTATTTATTGGCTGTTGGTTAATCAAGCTTGAAGGACATTTTGTTCCTAAAATTGTGCATAACACCTTAGCTTAGTTCCTCTGAACAAAACTCCTCCTTTTGCAAAATGACTGAGGAAGATAACCCAGTGGTGGCTAGACGCCTCTCAGTAGAAGATGAAGAGGTGGATGGAGTACTCATTGCACCTAAATTCAGATGTAATATTACCCTGAAACTACTAGAATATGGCTTAGCACCTAGGGGGGGCTTAGTAGCTTTTGTGATTGAGGCACAGGAATCAAACAAAACAGAGATATTTTATTCGTGGGTTACATTCCCAGCAGCAGATGCAAGAACACAGACATTTCACTACTATACAGAAGGAGATGCACCACTGGAATATGGTCCTTGCGAGGACATAGAAATTCCACTCACTTACCAGGAACACCTATACTGGTTTAAAGGCACCCTACCCCATATAAGAAACAGAGTAAGATTAGATCCGCTTGGAGGAGACGGTGCAACATGGCCAATATTAGCGGCCTACACACCACATCCTGACATTGAACCAATGCCACAGCCAGACTTACTCTTACAACACAAGGATTTAATTAAAATCTACAGAAACCTGACACAGTATGTCATGAGGACTTTCACAGTCCAACCAACATCAGTTGCAGCAAATGGAACTCAAATTCAGGGTACAGCAACTAAAATTACACCACAAACATTACACGCGGTAATGGGCAAAATGCCCACAAAACGTGAACAAATGCCATTCTGGGTAGCTCAGAAAATAACTCAGCTTGAGGCAGTATTCCCGAATACTACCCCATTTGAAAAACACAGAATGCTAACAATCTGCTTGCCCATGGGGATAACACCACAAGTAGAGGACTGCACCTCTTGGGGTACAGTCTTTGCTGCCGTATATATCAGAACACATGGTATTCCTTCATTAGCAGTAGTACCAGACGTATTGAGACAAATAAAAAACGAGTATGGAGCAGAACCTGCCCTGAACTTAGGGATGAAGTTATTAAATAACTATGACCAGGTATCAGCCATAATACTAGCTAATATTAAAGGGGAAGCAGCTTCAGTGGCAATCCGCCCACGCCTAAGGAAGTTCAGTCCGTTGGATCAACAACATGAACTGCCCAAAATAATTGAAACTGAATATGCAGAATTAGGCAGAAACAGTTTGGGTGGGAAAGCATTAAAACCACAACTGATGGGCAGTCCTGAAAAGGACTATACCAAGCAGACACCTACTTCTTCTAAAAAGAAGTGGGATAATAAAAAACAACAAAACTTTAAAAGCAAATCTCAATCCCGAGGCAGATCTCCTCCACAGGAGCCCTCTGAAAAGAGGTACAACCTTAGGAATAGGGATAATATTAGAAAACCTGACAGGTATCAGGATACTGATACACGTTCCTCTCGTTCCTTTCAGGGCTCGACGAAAAACTCGGAGAGAGAAGGATGGTCAGAACACAAAGAGGAGCGTACGAAGTCCAGAGACAAGCAACACGCTCAAGATTATACTTCCAAAATAGAAGACATACCAAAATCAAAACCTCAGTTTAAGAAGAAGAAAGTTGCAGGCATAAAGATCAGACATGCCCAGAATTCTGAGGACGCAACTTATGAACGGGGAATGGGCTCTGACGATGCTAGACAGTGCGGCAGAACTAACAATAGCTCGCCAGAACCTGATGGAATTTCTGGTGACAGAGGACTTGAATGATTACATCACGGTGGAAACACCAGACACAAGGGTGAGCGTCCCACATAAGTTACACGAAATAACACTCCAAATGGAGGGGGACAAGCCCAGGAAAGTAAAAGGTCTCTTTTGGGAAAATCTGTCATCTGGTTATGACATCCTATTAGCAGAACAAGATTGGCCGCCAACATTCGTTATGGGGTGCCCCAGGGAAAAAACAGTAATTTTTCCATCATTCTCCGACCCCGTTCCCATACATTTTAAACATGCATATGCACAGGAGTGGGCGGTTGCCCTAGCTCCAGCATTGTACAAAAATCATGCCGGTTGGGATGAGGATTCAACTCACCACGTGATCCCGTTAAAAGTTTCACCAAATGCTCAGAGGCAATACCCAATAAAGCAAGAAGCTAAAAAACAGGTCAGGGAGATCTTAGATCAACTTGAATACCAAGGGGTGATTGAAACATGCACCTCACCAATGAACAATCCTTTCTTTCCAGTATCAAAACCGGACAACTCATATTGTCTAGTTGTAGATTACAGACATTTAACCTCATGCACAAAGACATTCGCTGTCCAAAACGCACACAGTGCCGCATTAATGAATAACATTGTGCGGAAAAAATACAAAACTACACTTGATATCTCAAATGGATTTTTGTACCAAAATATAGCGCCTGAAAGCAGGTATTTGACCACATTCTCAGCGTTGGGGTCCCAGCGGCAATTTTGTCGTCTCCCCCGGGGGTATAAAAACAGCCCGGGGGTCTTCTCAGCAAGAGTAACAGAGTTACTCCAAAATTTTGATGAAGAAGCATTGTCCTATGTGGATGATATTTATCTGATGGATGATGACTTAAAAAAGCACTTGACCAGGGTGAGCACCATTATCATGGGATTCGCCTCTGAGGGCTACAAATTTAATTTTAAGAAATCTAAAATAGCCCACCTCAATGTCCTGTTTTTAGGATACGAGCTGTCAAGTGAAGGGAAAAGCCTGGCAGCTAACTTTTTAGAAAAGTGTGCGCTGCTCCAGCCTCCAAAATCATAAAAAAATCTACAATCAATACTGGGATTCCTAAATTTCGGAAGAACATACATTTTAGATTACGCAGAAAAGGTAAAACCTTTCTACGACTTAATCAAACCTGACTTTTCAGTCAGACATTGGACACAGGAACATTCAAATATCCTACGTTCATTACAAGAAGACATGATTGCTTCCAAACACTTACAGACACGCGTAAACGTACGCAACTTGGTGATCCGTGTAATAGCGGGTCAATGCGGGTACACTTACTTAACCTTCAATGAAGGCGAAACAGTACCGATCGCATACAAATCGCACCTGTACACAAACTCAGAAATGCGTTTTACTTCAACAGAAAAAATCCTGACAGCAGTTCAGACCGGTGTAGCAAGAGAAAGAGCACTGGCTCAGGGGAAACGCATAATTGTCGTGACCCCAGTACCAGCTTTAGAAGCTGTTACAAAGGCGAGCATCCCAAATGCTAAAGCATTACATCCAAGATGGATACAATGGGCTAATTCTCTTACTGCAATGGACGTTGAATACAGATTTGATCCGAGCCTAAAAACACAAGCATTTCTGCAATACGAACAAGAATATCCTCTACCAAATGAAATATTGCCTCTCGATCAGTATGAATATATTATTTACACTGACGGATCTACTCAACCGGCCATAGGGAGTAAGCAACAATACAGCGCAGCGTGTGGAATCGTTAAAGGTCGCAAGCGGGATGGAAAGTTACATCGAAGTTGCACCAAAACGCAATCTCTAGGAGACAACACGGCTCAGTTGGCAGAGTTAAAAGCACTGATAATGGCACTTGTAAATACGGATCACGAATTCCCCACACTAATTGTGTGTGATTCCTTTTACTGTGTGCAGTCACACAATGAGTATTTACATCATTGGGAACTAAGCGGGTTTAAGGATGCAAAAGGTGGCACAATTAAGCATAGAATGCTATGGGAACAGGTAGTGGAGTTGAAAAACGACCTACCAAGGGCTCACGTGATACACACACTGAGTCATCAGCGTGATGGCGTTCACGTTGAAGGGAATTCATTGGCTGACTAAGCCGCAAAGGGGGCTGTACGCACAGCGCCCGTAGCTGCACTAACTCGTTCAAAAACAAGAATAGACGGTGAGATTATGGTCACTGTCATTGCTTCAAGCAAAAACAGCGGAGCAGTACCAAAGAAATTTCCACTCAAGTACTCCTACAAGTTAGATGCAAACAACATTCCATATGCTCAGATTCCTGGAGTGGGGGACAGAGTAATACCAAATATGGATCGTAGGCAAGGTTTAATACTAGCTGCACACGAGGGTTTAGGCTCTGCACATACAGGCATTACAGCGACTATTTCATTGTTGAAACAGCGCTATTGGTGGCCTGGTCTAGCGAAGCAAATTAAAGAGTATGTCTTGAAATGCGACATCTGTCAACAGATGAAAGGCTCCACCAGAACACGCCAGGCGCAGACACCGTTACTAATATCTGACAAACCTCTCGCATGTGTGTATTTGGACCACTGCGGCCCCTTACAATCTGATGGGGCTTACAAGTATATCATGGTTGTAGTGGATTCCTGCTCAAGATTCCTATGGGTTTGGCCTCAGCGCTCGGCTGACGCTCGAACTGTTATAAAACATTTGCGAGTCTTTATCGGGACATACGCAGTTGGCACGCTACATTCTGACCGTGGTGCGGCGTTTAGCTCTCAGGCTTACAAAGAGGCCATGAAAAGTATGGACGTTGCACTGAGGTATTGCTCTCCGTACCATCCTGAGGGAAATTCGGTTGTGGAGAGGAAAAACTGGGACTTAAAGCAATGTTTAACAGCTAGGGTATTAGGCAAGGGCGGTAGTTGGGTCAGTCACCTTTATGGGGTCCAAAGAGCACTTAATAACCAGCCAAGAAACTCTCTAGGGGGTGTTACTCCATATGAGGTCCTATTTGGGACGAGAATGTAGGTAGCTGATCTTGAGTATGAAGGCACAGTTGCGGATGAGAAACCATTTGATATCCATGATCGTTTGGCTGTTTTACAGGATCTAAATGAATCCAGGACACAACAAAGCAACGTTGTCCAAAAACAGTCCGCCACTGGGGAAGTCAAGGCAAACACGGCAAGACCTGTCTGGATCCCAAAAATCAGGGATCTGGTCAGAGAGAAAATAGCAGACAAAAAGGAATTTGGACCATCATACAGAAAGCCTGTACCTGTCCTAGCAATTCAAGGAACACAAACTGTTCTTTTGCCGCCTCTTGCCAGGAAAAAGGGGAAAAGATTTGTCTCAATTGACTTAATCAAACCACACTATGTGGCCAATACTGAACAGTAGGCCTCGTGGACTCCACAGTAGCAGACGCCCTCCTCTCGATACAATCCAAGAAGTTCAAACAGAAAGACTCATCACGTTTGAAGAGCCTCCTGTGAGGAATGAAGGACTAAGCAACAATGCTATGGAACTCGTTCCCCTTGAACCCGAAGTTCATCTACAAAATGAAACTCAAAACAACACTCAAGTTGCAATCAGACCAAATACAGACGTCTACATCAACATGCCTCGACGAGAGCAAAATGCGATTTCAACAAATCCCGATGCAATTCCTACAATTGATTGAACTGCTTCTGGCTACTTCATGAACTTTGATACGTTTTCTTTGGATCCAAGTGAACCGGAAATGACCCCAGCCCAAAAATCACGTAAACAGCAAGCCAAAGACTTTGTGAACTTTCTTAAAAAGACTTACCTGGTATCGCCTTGGATTGAACTTTGGGTAATTACTGGGATTCTATTTTTCTTTTCTGGCTAGGTTTAGTAATAACTTTTAGCATGCTTATTAATGGACGATATCTTCAGCAAAGCTCTACAGCCATGAAAGTTAATATGATTTTAAAACCACATCGATCGTCTCATCGAGAACAGAGAGACTTGTTATCAGTGAAGATCACAGCGGTTCCTATACCGGATGGTATAGTTTGGGACAAGGTTGATTTTAAAATATTCAGTCCAACTGAACTTTTAAAAATTTCTCATTTATTTAAAATTTCATTAAGTGATATCATTACCTCCAGTACATTTTCTGATGATTAGGACTCTGAAACTGTTAATAACATGTTGTCGGATTTAGAAAAAACTGCTGCATTTCCGAACACTGAAATGTTAGAAAGTAATTCAGACTATGACACTTTGTACTGTTACCAATATTATGGTCATCATTTCCTGCACAAATCTATTTCAGAAATGTGTTTGAGTACCATCAGTGGGAACATTGCCCTACACCACCAAAAGGTAGTTTGCATCCATTTGCACAGAAATTTTCATATTTTTCAGGTTTTAACACCACTGATCCAACCTCATATTATTATAAGGATACACCAACATCAGCACTGAAAATTATATGGACAAACACCAAACAGATTTACTCTGCTTCCTTTATTACCCAACTGTCTGAACAGGGTTTTGACCAATGGAAGGACACAATAGACTTAAAATCGGTCTGGGGTTCTAGGGACTGGCAAGTCCAGGGAACAGAAGCGCTATTTAGAGCATGCCTCATTCCACAGCAGATGATATTTCTAAACGAAACTGTGCAACAGACATCCTGTCTTGGATAAGCCAAGGTCAAGGACCTGAAAACACCTCGATTTCCAACACCATCACAGATGGGAGGGTGGCAAAATTCGACTTCACAGGAAGGGGCAACCATAGATGACATTCTAAAGTACAATAGATCAGACCCAAATTGGGAAAAATGGGTGGTTTAGCCTTTAGACACAAACATATGTCATAAACGATTCTTGGGTACTACCGAAGGGTACAGTATCCACAGGCCAGACCCACGTTATGTACAAAGAGAACATCCAGGGGTAGTGGCATCCTACAGTGTTGGGAAGTTGTGCCTTGATTGGCTAGAAACCTCAACACTAACAGAAGTGAAACAACACTTAGCCTTACTCTCACAAGACATGGATCTTAGGGATTTTTTACAAGGTCCCAGGAAACAACGTCAGAAACGTTTCATATATGCTGGCATCTATGCTGCAGGCTTTGTGCCTTGGCGTTTTATAAACAGTACGTCTCTGTTTTCTGAATATAATCTAACAGATAAACAGGTTGAAATGGCACAAAGGGGAGCTAAATATACAACGTTGCGTATTGAAAAACTGGACCGACTACCATTTACAGTAGCGGAAGCTTCGTCTACTGAATGGCTGATCCATGGCCACATAACTCTACCGGTCACTACTTTTCAGTTTCAATATTGCCTTGAACAACGGCAGGCGGGCAAATATGGAAAAATGGGTAAGGAATACATTAGGGAATCCTGGGATTTACTGTATAGATTTCAATGCCAGAGTGGGGATCGAGAAGTGTTTCTAAGTGGTACAAACTGCAAGAGCGCTTTGAGCGGTTCTCTCATGTGCCGGGACATTACTTTGCACGGAGCATGTAATGGTTCAATAGCAAACTTGTCCTGCCACATGAAAGGGACTCCAGCTGCCGTGAACAAACCAGTATTCTAGTTGCTCTCAAATGGGAGTTACTTGATGCTGAACGATCAAGGTTGCTGTAGGATGCTTCTGGGCATTGCCTATCTGGTCACTGTAAACTCCAGGGTTACTTGCTGTATGCAAGTATTGTTTCCCCCAACAAGTACAGTCAGGGAGGCGCCGTTATGGCCTTCACTAAGTGTTTCCTTTATACAATTTGATACCCTGAGCAGACTGAAAGCCATGCTTTTACAGCAGACCGTACCCTTAACCTCCGCTCAAGAGACCTTTGATCTTCAAATCACAAGGACCTCGACTGAGATACAGGCACTTATACGTACAAACTGCCCCATTCATTTCGCAGAAATGGTGGGTCGTATCTTAATATGTCTGATACGAGTGGTATTGTACACCAATTTAAAACCATAGGGTCAGGACTTCTTAGCACCTTTAAGACAATCCTCGGAGTTATTACAAACTTTATACACTCCGTATTTGAAAGCATTTTTGGAGGTCTACCTCTGATCCTGCTATCAATAGCGGGAGTCCTGATTGTCATTTGCCTACTACGCAATGGACGGCCCAATTACCAACGAGATGGCAAAAGCGCTCCTGGAGCGGAAATACCGTGAACGCATGGCACAACATCTGGGCACACCACGCCTGAGGGAACTAAGCTCCTCTTGGTTCCTATTGTTTAGACCAGTCTGGATGGGCTGCATCCTACCTGTTCTTCGATGCATGTTTTGCGGTGAAGAATGCGTGTTGGACCTCTGTCTGACACTTGCGACGGACACGCCTGCGGACTTGAGTACCAGGCTGGAACCCTTGAGGGCCCATGCTCGGCAATGTCCCCAGCATATTCCCATCTTGATGGCTGCATTCCTCGAGAATCCGCAGGTGCCTTTTACAACTGGGGTAAGCTTTAGCTCCACCACTAGCACGAATAGCACTGAGGTATCGACTACAGCACCGGCTGCCTCTACACCAGCTATTGGCAGTACTGAATATCATCTGTGCTCAATTGACGTACTCTGTGAGGTGTTACAAGGACCGTCCCCTGCAGCAGCAAGCAGCGATGATGTTGCGTCTCCCAGCCAGGACATTTAATCTGTAATTGGCTCATCGTGTGCTGGGAAAGAATTCGGATTTTCATTTTTCTCTAAAATTAACTAAATTTGCAACACTTCCTGAAAATTGACACTCTCTCGCTGAAAAGCATGGCCTTTTGACGCTTGTAGACATTCAACTTATATAAACAAACTCAATTAGGAATGTGGCTTAAGTGACAATTACAAACAACTAATTTACGTAGTAAGATTTTAAATTTTTACCTTTTTTAAACTGTTTTTAAGACAATTTTAAAACAACATTTTAACAAAGCTCCTTTAAAAATGTTCTATAAACTAATGTCTAGTATCATTGTTGACGGTTTGGAAGAGGATTGGGTGTTATGTTTCATATAGGTACCCTAATATAGGCCCGGGGAACATCTTACCCCTTCACCTACATTACCTCCCCTACACTACACTGTAACAAGCCTTTTAGGATTGAACCTTTACCTAGATCTATTCCTGGGTGCAGAAGGAGGGTGTCTCCTGAACAATAGAGTCCTATAACTCCATCAATAGACTCACACAGTATGAATGGATATTCATAAGGGTTCTTAGAAACCAGGCTGGGGCTACACCACCTTCCTCCCCACATCTACGTACACGGTTCATCCCATACATCATCCTCAAATCCAACAATGACTAATACAAGCAACAAGGGACAAAGGAGCCCTAGATACTTTCTGGCAGTGTTAGACAGAGGGAACCGAGACTTCCAGGCCGACACACTGACCAGGGACGCTGAGGCTCCTGCATGCAGACGCTCCAGCTGACAGTTGTCTGAACATCTCTCGTGGGGTGTCCAGCTCAAGACCAGGAAGGGCTCCTACATTCTCATACTTCAGGTAATGGGGTTCGACTAAATCCTAGAGGGATTCTTGGCTTCACACCTACTCACATGCTAGGTACACTTAGGTACATCTAGATAGGCATCGTATGAGTACGCGCTTTCTTTTATCAATACATTTTATATTCATGTATTTATTCATGCGTAGTGCAAGATGTTAGAACTGTACTATCCATTTATATTCATAGTACTGCTAATCATATATCTCTGCTACTGTCTAATGGTTGTTGCAGCTCATATTTTATACACAAGAATAACGACTGTTCAATAAACCTTTATTGAAACGCCCAGGCTATTTATTCTGTGTATCTCTGAGACGAGATAAGCGAGCACGAGTGACTTAGCGAAAAGTAGTACATTGTTTCCACGATCCTGAGGGATCAAGGTTGTCATGTTCTAAGGTTGCCAGAAACTATTCTCTCCCGATAAGAGGAGACACTAGTGGCACTGTGAGCTAGCTAATGCAAACAGGCTAACATTCTCGGTGGGGGTGCTCAGAATCAGTCTGCCACCAAGCCCACAGTTTATGTTATCCAAATGCGCAGGTCCTGTATGGGTAATATAGGAACTACACGACAGTCTTTTCTTTAAAAAAAAAAAGAGACAAATTTACGATCGTTCCTAACTTTACCCCACAGCGATAGGCACGCTTTCACACACGTCTTGCCTATTGTGCTTTCAGCGGTAGGCACGCTTTCACATACGCTCCACCCATCATATTTCACAGTGATAGGCACGCTCCTTGTTGCAACTTCCAAAGCCTATTGCAGCTTTATTTTCCAGCGATAGGCACGCTTGTAACACATTGCAGTTACACTTTCACGATATAGGCGCGCTTGTCACATTCCCAGCGATAGGCACGCTTTAACTGCTTTTTATACAAAGGCTATTGCACATCCATTTCTCAGCAATAGGCTCGCTTTAATAAAGCTTATACATTTATTTTGTCAAAGCTCATTCTCAAGTGGCATTGCACACAGTTATGGCTTCTTCTTAACAATTTCAAACACCACATCTGTTTTGACAGAATCCTGGCAAGCCAGCACTCAAATGGCGCCAGTGGTTAAAAGGATTTGAAAATTATCTCATTGCAATTGATGCGGTTAAATACTCTCCTCCCCGCAAAGTAGCTATTTTATATGGTTGCTTAGGGGTAGCAGCTCAACAAGTTTTTGAAAATCTTCCAGTGATTCCTGCCCCTACTGGTTCAGGTGACAATTGGAACACATACCAAGAAGCCCTTGCACGTCTAAACAAACAGTATTCTGATGAGCCCAGCGTTGTCTTAGAATTCCACAATTTCTTTAAACGGAAGCAAAGTTTAGAGGAAAGTGTCGAAGACTACATTGCTCGACTTAGAATATTAGCGTCTACAAGTGAATTTGGTGCAAGTACAGATATGTGTATAAGAGACCAATTTATTTTTTCCTGCTTTTCAAAAAAAATTCAGGAACGTTTGCTGTGTTGCAAAAAGCCTACGTTGGCTAAAACCGTAGACATTGCCAAGAGTATAGAATGCACAACCATTTCTTCAAAGATTTTACAAGAAAGTCAGTCACAACCAAGTGTTCATATGCTCGATGAATGCTCTTCCTCCACTTGCTCTGTAAACCTTGTTAATAAATCGTCTAGACAGTTCTCCAGGAAACCAACAATTTGTTACAGATGCGGCTCAATGAACCATCTTGGGAACTCCCCCAATTGTCCTGCTTCCAGCAAAAAATGCTCATCTTGTCAAAAAATTGGACATTTTCAAGCCTTTTGCAGGGGTGGTAAGAGATTCACCAGGGTCAACAACATTGAATTCAATGAGAATCTAGATTCGTGCTCAGAAAAACTTAACAACGTCCTATTATCCATTGAATGTGACTCTATTGATCTCTCCAAGGTTAAAGGCCCATGGTGGTCGGAACAATTCCATTACAAGTGAAAGCTGACTCAGGTTCTCCCATCACCATATTGTCAGATTCAACATTTTATGCAAACTGGGGTAGTCATGTTTTCCTTACTAAATCTGACGTCAACCCCAAAGCGTATGGTGAAAAAGAAATAGATATGTTAGGTTACTTTCATTCCAAGATTTTATGTCTTGGCAGACGCACTTTCACCAAAGTTTATGTTGCCCTTAAGGGTAGAAACATTTTGGGTTGGCTAGATTTAGCCAAGATGGGTTTGTATCTCAAACCTGGTTCAGATCAACCTGTCACTTTGGGAGATATTCCATCTGATTACTATAGCTACCATGAATGTGAGAATATTAATGTTTCCAATCTGTCCATTTCAGATTACAATGTTAACACTTTACTTAGTCAATTTCCTTCTGTGTTTGAAAATAAGGTTGGCAATGTCTTAGGTTTCGAGCATGAAATTCGCTTCAAATCAAACGGACAACCTGTCGTCCACAAAGCTCGACCTCTTCCCTTGAGTGCATTCAGTGCAAGAGATGAATTAAAAAAAGTTCTGAAGGACTTATGTGATGAGGGAATTATCACACCATGCAATTCCTCTGGTGGGTTTCTCCCATAGTTTTAGTCCGCAAAAGATCAGGCGAGGTCAGATTATGTGCTGACTTGCGCTCCCTCAATAACAATATTATTGTAGATTGCCATGCACTACCCAAGATCCACGATTTGCTCTCCAATTTGGGTGGGGCTAAGTACTTCTCTTTATTAGACCTAAAGTCCGCATATCACCAGATTCCACTTTCAGAAAAATCTCAAGAACTGACCACATTTGTAACCCCATTCGGGGCTTACAAATATTGCAGACTACCTTTGTTCTGGCTTCCGCGGCCAGCATTTTTCAAAAGTTAATGGGCACTTTATTGAAAGACATTCCTGGTGTACAGGCCTACCAGGACAACATTCTGGTGTTTGCTGGTAATCTCACAGAGCATGATGAAACCCTTGTCAAGGTTGTGGAAACACTGAAGAAAGCTGGAATGACTGTCAGACATGACAAGTGCAAGTTTCACCCAACGGCATAAAACCCAAGTTTTCTCTTATAAAAGCTATCAGAGATGCCACACCTCCCAATGATGGAGATTCCTTGTGCTCATTCCTTGGACTAGCAGAATATTATGCTAGATTCGTGCAAGGTTATGCTCAAGTTGTAGAACCTCTAAGAGCTCTTCTAAGAAAGGGTGTAAAGTTTGCATGGTCAGATGATCTACAGAAAATGTTTGACCAGGTAAAAAAAACTCATTGAGTACTCTCAATCTTGCATCCGTTCTTTGATGGTTTTAAGTGTTTCCTTACTGTTGATGCCAGCCTTACTGGTTTAGGAGCTGTGTTAGGACAATGGGTGGCAGACAAAGAACATACAATTGCTTTTGCTTCCAGAGCGCTTCAGTCAGCTGAGACCAGATACAGCACCATCGAGAGGGAAGCCCTGGCATGTGTTTGGGCTATTCACAAGTTTAAGTCATATATTTGGGGTCGTGAGTTTGAGATTTATACCGACCATAAGCCACTCATGCACATGCTTTCAAATAGCACCTCAAATAAAGCATCCGCCAGATTAGTCTGGCTAATTTCTAAACTTCAGGAGTTTCACTTCATCATTGAACACATTCCTGGAGGAAAAAACTTCAGGGCTGACTGTTTATCAATGATGTCCTTGAATGAAGCTCCTGAGGTAGCTGATGATATTGAGTGCGTGGTTGCAGCCATTGATGCTATTTCTGAATGTTCACCTATCTCCGAGTGTGAGTGGAACACAGCATATGATAACAACACCACACTTACCAAAGTCAAAAAATTTATTACAAACAAATGGCCTGAGCATAGAGTTTTATCCTCTGAGCTTAGATCCTTTGCAAACGTGTCTGATGAGTTATCTGTAGTTGGCAATTTGGTCATGCGACACGACTTGTTTGTCCCACCCGAATCTTTACGCAATGTTATCATTCAAACTGCTCATCAAGGACACCTAGGTGTCACTAAAACTTGTGAAAGGATTAAACAGTTTTATTGGTGGCCCTTCATGGATGCACAGATCAGGAAAATAATTGACAGTTGTGCAGAATGCCTCTTATCGGACAAACATTGGAAGACCCTCTCTACTCCCGTGCATCCTGTTCCACTCCCCGAGAATCCTTGGGATAAAGTGGGGTTAGGCTTTTCTGGTCCTTACGAGAATTTGTCGAGTGAAAACAAGTATTTAATTTTATTGGTTGATTAACACACCAAATGGCTATACTATTGCTTTTGTAATGGAGCTACAACTGAGAATGCGATTACATTTTTACAAACTGTATTTGATGTTGAAGGTTTTCCCAAAATTATTGTGACGGAGAATGGCACGCATTTTGTTTCACAGAAAATGTGTTCTTTTCTCAAAAAGCACGACATTTCCCATTTCAAGGTTGCTTTGTACTCACCCTCCTCTAATTGTTTGGTTGAAAGAGGAAACCGGATCATTAAGGAGGGTATACAAACTGCGATCTCTTCTAAGCAAGACCCTTTGGCTTTTGTACATGACAAAGTGTGGGCATATAACTCTACTCCACACACGACTACAGGCGTTGCGCCTTTCACTCTTCTTAGAAGAAGAAAGGTTCACACTCATTTAAATCCTAGTTGGCTGTATGAGAAAAACAAACAGAGTTGTTTTTCTACACATGATTCTACATCCTTTAAAGAACAGGTAAAAGTCAAACAAGATTCCATGAAAGCACGCTTTGATGCTGGTAAACACTCTGTGGACCAACCTTTAAAAAAAGGAGATTAGGTTCTCATTAAAAACCCCAGAAAGGTGGCTAAAGGTTGTTCTAAGTTCTCCTCACCAATATTGGTTATACAAGTGAGTAGAGGTTCTGCTCTTCCTGACAGCAAGGGATGGTGGAACAAAAGGGCGCTTGTCAAGGTTACCCCATTCCAGGCTGATGTTATCAGTAAACATACCACCTCAGAGACAGAACATTGTGACTGGTTTGATTTACGTCAGGGAAAAGAGGCGAGTACTAATTTTGGTTTGGAGCCAGTTACTGTCCAAACTGCTCAGCCTCAGGTCACAGTTATTAGAGATTCACCAGAGGCATCTTGCAAGAGGGCCTCATGTCTTAGGCAAATTTCTTGTAAATTAAGGGATTATGTATTAGAATAGAGCCAAAACAGCCCAGCACACTTTCAAATATTGGATGTATTAAATATACAGTGAGATAAGTTTACAACAAGCTGTTGTTTTCCCAAGAAAAAAGTCGATATGATCTTGTAATATTGAAGTTCATTCTTTATTCATGTTCTTTTATAATTTGCAACCGCCAACGCGTTTCGTCCTCAATCAGACTTCTTCAGGGCTTAAAGTATAAAATGTGCTCATTCGTATAACTGTTGCCAGTATGTTAGGCCAAACGGTTTGAAAATACGTTTGTCCACACAGACATATTATGTCAACTCAAAGGCTCATCGATAAAGGTGTGTCGGTGAATGTCACACCCGTCTTCATGCGGTCATCTGGTTCAGCAAAGAATCTCAATCTGTATTAGAATAGCAATGTTTTTCCCTCTCCCTTTTGGCTTTTCATGCACTTACCTTGTTGTACTTACAGACTTCTTACAATGCATAAGTTACATCTAATTGTGTACTTGTTTTTACCATTTTATGCTTCTTCATCATTATGCTCCTGTACACATGTTTCCATGTTCCATTTTGCAGTTTTCGTACTCTTTCTTTGCCCTTCTAAGGGGGGAGATGTTGTAATGTTATAATGTTATGCTTTTCCATGAGTCGCGTGCTACCACGCGACTCTTGGTCATTGTTGTGTATATTCGTGTTGGACATTCTCGAGCGAGGCCGCTCGGTTGTGAAGAATCCCCAGCAACGCCAGTGTTGGCGTTTGATTCTCCGCAGCTGGATGTCTCCGGTCGTGGATGCGTTGCTCCAGAATAAATCTTCAAAGAAAACCTGATCTTCTCATGTTCATCATTCAATACAGATGTTGATAAACATCAATATAGATTTGCCTGGCAAAATCAGTTGAATTATTTAATAAAAATAATCATGTCTATGCCCCCTTGAATAATCCACCATGCAGACTGGTAGTTCGTTGTGGCGTCTGTTACTGCAACATCGATTGAGCGCTATATTAATCAGAGAAATGAATGTGTTAATATAGGGATTATACTTTAGAAAGTTAACGTCATTTAAAAACATTTTTAGATAACGTAAGGAGGGCATCTAAATTAGGTAGCATTTCAATGGACGTCGATTAATTATAAATGCATGGTTTAGCAGGTCACACCCAGGACGACCTGGGCCGTTTATAATAGTGGTGTGCTGGTGGCATCTGTGATAGATTCCGCAAGTTTCATTATTATAAGTTCTCAACGGTATGAAGTAATGGTCTAACTGTATAGTAGTCAGACACTGCAGGAGTGGACAATCTTAGAGTCCATGAGTGAAGGATAAGCATGTTACTGTTTGCAAACCATCTTGCAGAGCACCGCTTGAAATGATTTTCAGCATTTAAGGCATAAAAAATAAACTTGTATTTATGATTAAAAAGAGATATTTATTTGATTTGTATAAAAACTAAGGGGGTCTATTATAATGGCGATCTGCCCGCCATTATTCACCGCCCGCCTCCCATTTCCCCCCACCATATTAGTATGGCGGGGGGGACACCGGCAGACGGAAAGACCGTCCGCCGGTTTTCCACCGGTCAAACAGGTGACCGGGCGGAAAAGGGGCTTGATATGGTGGCGGTGTCTGCAAGACACCGCCATCCATATTAAGATGCAGGCGGTGATGTGCCTTTCCATGACGGCGTTGCCACCATGGAAAGGCACGCGGTGGCTGCATGTGGGGGCCCGTTGCGGGCCCCCAGGGTGTTTGGGGGGGGTGCACATGGGGGATACCTATGGTACCCCCCTGTTATTGCATGCACAATGTAGCAGGCACCGCGCAGTGCCTGCCACGTTGTGCATGCAAATGCACAAAATGCATTTTTTCCATTGCGGCGGGTGCTGCTGAAAGTGCCGCCCGCCGCAATGTTAAAAATGCGGGATGCGCCCGCCAGTGTGGCGGTCGCATCCTAATTTTCCCCATGGGACCGCCGCACATATGGCGGGAGGTCCCTTTTTCCATTAGGATGGCGGGCGGACAAAGTCCGCCCGCCATCATAATGATGCCCTAAGCCTTTACATTATTATGTGTTGAAATGATAAGTCTCTGCTTTTAAACATCACATTTGTGTTGGTCACTTCGCTATGAACCCAATGTATTTCATTTCCAGCCATACCTGCACTCTCTCAGGGGACTTTTAACATAGTAAATACTTACTGTACCAATCCACGCATAAACAAGGCTTTCTCTCTTCTCATAGAGTTCTGTTATTCTTCACGTTGTTTTTTGAGAGAGTTTCTTGTGAGAATCCTTTGTTGGCAATATTCTAAGGGGTGCATGGAGCTGGGGACATGAAGGTCATTTCAACAGCAGCACCCCTGTCATCATGCTACAGCCATGTCTGGGTCCCTGCGCGCTAATTTCTGTTTGATTTGCAAGTTTAAAGTGGTTTTAATGCTTCATTATACCGTGGGTGATGTTTTTAACATCCCACTAGCCCCATTCCTTGCCCTTCCTTCATCCTCTCATCCCTGCTGACACACACCAACAATACCATCATCATCCTGAGGCAACTAAGCTATCTCTGATTTAGGTGAGCTGGGGGAGGTCCCGAGATGTTTCGTGTTCAGGAGCCAGTCACTGCTTAGCCAGGGACTGACCAGTGAACACAAAAGAGCCCCTGCTGCCTCATTTAATTCACTACCATCTGCAAGGGTGCCAAATGTCTGTCTACCCAGGAAGCTAGCTTAGCAAAGGCCGGCTCTGGTCACACCACACACATTTTGTCCTCCATTATGACATCACATGAAATTACATCATAGGTTCTTTGGTTAAAGTGTCATCGCAGGAAAGGGAGTTTTGGTGATATTTGACGCTTATGTCATCACAGGAAGTGTCTAAGCACTATAAGGCCCTATAAAGTCCTCCTGGGTGTAGTTTACTATGAGTTAAACATCCCAGTGAGGAACCCTTAAATTTTATATTTGGCCACATTCTTTTGATAGGGATTCTGATTCATAAATTAATCACATAGGTCACATATTATAAGGTGTTATCATTTTATTTGCAACACATCATAAGGTCTTACGGTTATAAATAGTATATTGATGATTGTTATCTGCCTGCACAGTGCTTTCATTTCAAGCGTGCTTGTCGGCTCAATATTTTTTTTTTGTCCTCCACCCAGTACCTAATATCCCCAATTTATATTACCACCAGTTACTGCACAATATATTGCTCTTGTCAATAAGCAAGTCATAACACTTTAATGAGGTTTCAGCATCTTATATTGCACAACTGCTCACCAAGCTAAAACTTACAACAAAAAGTATTATTAATCACATATGTGAAACCTATTGCATTCACCAATGCCCATTTAATTTATACCATCCTCTTCATTTGTCAGGCAGTAAGAGTTAGAGTCATACATTTTACTAGATTTTCTGTCATTCAATGGTCATCACAACTCATTGCATAGATCAGAATAATTGGTGACACTTCTTTTAATGGTATGGCTTGACAGTACATGTAACGCCATACAATTATGTGAGAATCACTAGAAGAGGGTTTTGGCACCCTCAACATGTTAGGAGCCATGAGTACATGTTCTGATTGGGCAGAAATTGTGTGCTTCCACAAAACAGTGCTTACCTTTCACAAAGCTGTGATCATTTTGTTTATTTAGCTAGCTACCTGGGATTGAACCTTTAGTGACACACATGACATTGTAATGCTAATAAAGTGTCTTAGACAGTTAGATAATTAATGGTGTTTTTCTCTGCCTGCAGCACAGCTGGAAGGAGGATAGTGATTACCCTACGCCATTCTTTTTCATAGCCAGGCCTATTGGCATTGCCAATGCTTGTTGATAACAAGTGGTCTAAATCATTTTCTTTGTTCCAGTTAGAGAGTTGGACAAAGACATAACCTGAGAGTTAATGTTTCATTCTTATAACCACAAAGATGGTAGGTAGCATTTGGAACAATGTTTTTATGCTGGCCGTACATTTCTAAATTCCTTCAAAGGAATACACAAAAAACAGAATATGAACAAAGTGATGTCTTTGTTCCTTTTAACAAAGCGTATGAGAGGTAGTTTGACAATTGTTTTTCAGAAAAGCTCTCTTCAATGTATTCTGAGTGGTTTTTAGTGTTCAATTCCTCATTGCCCCTTATAAAAGACATAGCTTGTGTCTGTTTTTTAGCTACAAGTTTAAAGTGCCCCAGAGAAGTTGAAGAGTCCCATAAAGCTTGTAGCTGTAACGTGTACATTGTATTATGTACATAACTGGTACAGGGAGATCATCTAAAGTGGCTTGTTGCAAGTGTGTGCCAAACAGTTTAGCTAATGGAGTTATCATTGGTAAAATGCATTGCACAGTATCTGACCCAAAAAAGAACATTAATTTTAGTAATGTTTGCTACAAATTAAAGTCTCGTCCAGTTCCCAGGTGGGCGGAAGAGTTCGGTAGATGGAAGACTTGCCTAAATAAATTACACTTTGTTCTAGAAAGAACACAGTGTAATTTATTTAGGCCACTTTTTCCCTGGGAAAGGCAGCCAAGCCATAATCAACAAGTGGAAGTAGTTTAGCACTTACTACTGAGGTTGGGGTTTTATTGAATGGATTGCAGACTTTTATAAAGGTGACAGATAGCATAAGACAGAGAAACAGATTTCATTTTTAAGTACACCCCATGTTCATTCGATGATCTTTGATCACCCTTCCATACTCCTAAATTAAAGCATTTCTTATGTTTCTCTACTCCAGCATCTCCAACAAACCAACTGTTCATTTTGCACACTTGATTACTAAAAACAAGAATACAGATCACTTTGTGTGGAATATTGATGTATTATTGATGTAATAAGTATTCCGGGCAGCCATGGGTTTCTGCAGGCCCTATGCTCAAGTGCCTAAAATAATCGTGCCAGCTGAATATTGCAGGGATTGAAGAGAAAGAGTGTCTACATTTTATGAGTGAGTACCCTGCACTTTAATGACACCTGGAAGTTCTGCTATTTACAGATTGAAAAGCAGCAGACCCAGCACGCAGCCTTTCTTTAACCCTCTCATTATTATTTTTCTTGAAATGTGACCGCTATGTTCCAATTTTATCTGAACCCAAGTTTTATGATACAGTGACTGGATGCCCTACTGTAAAGGGGAAGGGATTCCCCATCTAGGCAACTTTCACCATAACATGAAACAATTTAATTGAAGGCCATCAGGTGAACAAAAGAAAAACTGCATTTTTTGACTTTCAGTGACTCATGGAGTAGCATCGACAAAGCAAGTGTATTGTCAATATGTTTCTGCTACCTCTGAAATTCCAGGTTCTTTAGACAAATTTGACATATTGCTTGGCTTCCACATAAAGCAATGCAATCATTCAGTAATCTAATGCTTGATTAGTATCAACTTTTTTAGGTCTCGGCTAGACAGCGCATGTGTTGTCTCGAAGAGACGTGTAGTGTACAATCTGTGGGCTTCAGCCTGCCCATAGGCTTTCCTTTTATTTGCTTCATCATCACTCTGAAATCCTTTGTCCCCATTTGTCCATTGCATGAATACCTCATGCCTCTCCTGTGTTTGGCCCTCCCCCCAGAGCATGGACCAAGTACTTTCAAACATCCACTGGTCACATTTTGGGAACTACTTTTTTTTGTCTTGAGTCACTCCATACAGTGCTCGTCTTTTCAGTTCACTAGCGTCGTCCTCTGTCTCTTTTTTTAATGTAGTTTTATATAGCGTGAACGCCACCTGAATGTATTATTAGAGTGCTGTACGTCAGCACCAGTTACTTTGCACATGGACACATTTGTTTTTGTAGGAACAGGGAGAATAACTGATTTGCTCAAGATCACAGGATGTTGTGACAACGGCGAAACTCAAAACCGGTTTCCCAGCTCCAAGGTCAGCAGCTCTGGCTGTAACACCACGTCCTCTCCTCCCGCGCCAACACCCAACTGCAAGGGCTCTTCGTACTTTCTTTAGAAAACGAGTACCTCTTAGTGCCGAGCCATAATGTGCCATGTTAATATCAAAGTATCCATGTGTTAAAGAAATACCCTAGTATTTTAGAAAGCCTATCATATTTTATGTGATGTGTATTGCATGATATACATTGCAAACACTTTCAGAGCTTTGCGCGGGCTGTTGGCTCGCCCATCTATAAATATGGAAGCTACAGCTCCTGCTGTTTAGAGTTCTAATCTCTGCAGCACCTTGTCTTAGACGGGCCAATAGAAGGCGTGGTCAGCAGCATACCAGACATCTGTTTTCCCCTCGGCATGTTAGTGCAAGTGTGACTGGACACTGGAGTGATTAGCCACTAGATCTGAACTCAGGAGCTGGGAGTTGAGTTTCAGCAAGCATCATTAACTGCGATGCAGAGCATTATTATGCAAGAATTTGAGGAATTCTTTTCCCTCTGGTAATATTTAGCATCAGCAGGCAGCGAAGGCATGTGCTGATGGCATTTGATATGAGCTTTATTTATTTATTTTGACTTTCAAAATCAACTAGATTACGTGATGTGTCAATTATTGATATTGAGCTGGTTAATCCAAACCATCACCTTCCCTACGTGGGCCACTCTAAGGGTTGCCAAGCAATGCCTGCACATGTCTTTGTGAAACTTCACACTCTATGAAGTTTTGGGCTTTGTTTGGCATCTTATAAAGTGATTTAGTAGCGTCAAAGCACTAAAATAAATGACCCATGAGAAGCAGAAATATAGACCCCATCTTGCTCCATCTCTGTTTTTTTAATTTATTTTTAATTTATTTATTGCGATTTTATATAGCGCGAACATTACCCGAAGGTGTCAGAGCGCTTGACAAAAGAACCAGTTGTGTTACATAAGGACTTTGGATTACATGAGTTACATAAGAGATACAAACAGAAAAAATTGCAAATGTACAAGTTGTAATGTTGAAAGTTGAAAGTTAAAGTTTGAAAGCTGCTTTTTCAGACTCTCCTCCCACTGTCGCTTGCTCTCTACTGCACCCCCTTGGCTGCTTGCCCCATACCTCTCCCACCGAGGGTGCTACTTCCCTCCTGCTGCCCGCTCTCTTTTTAAACCTGCAATTAGCCGTTTTTTCCCCTAATTGTCTGATTGTCAGCCAACTGTGGTGACCCAGTTTCAGTTTTGTTTTTACAATCTACTGCATGAACCGCCATTCGTGAAACACATTTCAACCTTCCCTCTGTTCAAACCCACACCTCTTCCTTGTTGTGCCCTTTTTGCTACGGGCTTTAGGCAAGTGCATGCAATCATTGAAATAAGGCCATAATTGCTATCCAGTATTCCCTGTAAAGCCAAGCTCACAATCATAACACTGGCCGTAAAGGTTCTATGGTGGCACTGAGCCTTCACTCGACCATAAAGAAACCCACACACCTTTCACAAAAAAGCGTTACATCAGTCTCCACCCGTACAGTTCAGCATTCTTCCTTCTTTACAGAGCAGAGTCACAAAAGATTGAAGAGGGTAGGAGTGGTCCTTGTGCATCACACCATTGTACAACTGGTCTCACTATTCTGCAAAACGGTATGAAAGTGTGTATTGGAATGTAAAAAGTGCTCTAGTAAAAAAAAAAAAACAGCAAGGAATTCCAGTAACAAGCATACAAGATTTGGACACCGATGGTCCATTTTATGGAATTTATGGCCTTTTAAAATGTTTTTTTAACTCCACATGATTACACTCTATGCTATACCACATAAATTCACTCTTTATTTTTTGAGTTTTATAAAGCACAAACTCGACCCGAAGATATCAGAGTGGTTCACATGAGCACTAGTGGATTTACAGACGAACACGTTCATTTTGTGCAGGAAACAGGAGATTATGGGGCCGATTCCGATGTCGGACGGACTCAGGTCCGTCCGACATCGTCCAGGAGCCGTAACCGACCGACCTGCTGTCGTCGGTTACGGCCCTGCAAGTACGATGCGACCGAACCCTGTTCGGTCGCACTTGTATACTGCACAATGGGAGCATGCATTCCGAGCGGAATGCATGCTTGCATTGTGAAAAGCAGGGGTGCAGTTCATCCCTGCACCCTGTGGCCGGCACCCCAAGGTGCCTGCCACCGGGTGCAGGGATCAACACCCCCAGGCCACCATTCGGCAGCCTCGCACCCATGGGGGCCCTACTGGGGGCCCCCAAAGACAGTTACCGACTGCCTTTTCGTGCCGGAAAGACCGGCACGAAAAGGCAGTGAAATACTGCCATCGTACTCCCTCGGTCGTGAAGAGGCGGCCGGGGGAGTACTGAAGGATTTCTGGACGGCGGACGGGCTCTCCAAGCCCATCGTAAGCCATCCGGAAATCCGAGTCGGATTCCTTTCCGACCGAGCCCATCGGAATGGCTCGGTCAGAAAGGAATCCGTCCGGCACGTTCCGATTCGGTCGGAAGGGCTCTGACCATCGTTCGGTGCCCTTCCGGCCAAAATCGGAATCGGCCCCTAAGTGATTTGCCCAGAATCACAGGATGTTGAGCGTCCCTGTCAAGACTCAAACCCGGTTCCCCAGCTTCGAGGTCGACTGCTCTAGCCATTATGCCAAATCTTTTCCCATATAGGAATAATGCACATAAATATACTCCACTCCATGCCACATAATTCCTCTCAAAATAATTTCACTCAGCGCCACACAGATCGGGGCCACACAGTTCAACTAAACACATTTCCATTCTGCACCACATAATTCCACAACAAACCACAAAGTTCAACTCCACAACACATTTCCACTACACACCACATACATCTAATCCATATCACAGAATTCCATATCATGCCACAAAATTGATTCCACTCCATTACATACCATTCCACAACACAAAATACCACTCCACATAATTACACTCCATGACACATACCACTCCATATAATTCCAGCACACTCAACACTACATAATCATTGTCCACATATTTGCACTGCATACCGTGCCACATAATTCCACTCCACATAACTCTACTCAACACCACACAATTTCCCAACAAACAATTCCAATCCAACCCACGTAATTCCACTCCACATACATTCACCCCACTCCATCACACATGGCTAAAAGACATTGTCATTGACAACCGCAATGGCTCTCGGATTGCGAGACCAATTGGCTTAGCGAATGCTGCTTATATATTAGATGCAATATAGATCCTTGACAAGAAGATGGAGCAATCTGGTTTTCAAAGTGCTGTGGTATAGGGTGGAAAGAGTGGGAGACCAAAAGTCAATTTAGGCTTCAAAAGTACATTGCATTGGTAAGGCCATTAATGCTCGGAGAGCCATCAGATTTTGGTGATTTAATGGTACTCAAAGTTAAAGTGGGTCAAGGGAGTCTTCAGCAACAGTTAAGATGTAAGGGGGAGCCCATCCAACTAAGTCATTGGCATACAACATCTCAATATGTGCAGGCCAGCTTTGTTCAAGATAGAGTTGCCCGACTCAGTTTAGTATTGGAAGTCAAGCTTACTTATAAATTGCCAGAATTTTCTTGGGCATTTTGACCCATAGAATTGTGTTGTTTTTCAGCAATTTTTATTCAGTGTGAGCCCTCTTTGCTTCCCAAACCTAAGGTTTGTAATGTTTCCATGGTGCCCTGGATGCTGCCATTTATGGAGAATGAATGTGTAGCCTTTTAATTTTTCTTAGATTCATCTTTAAAACATTTTTCTGCTTTCTTGAAGTTTGATTACACCATCCCTTATAAAATGTGCCTCCTGTGGGTAAATGCACTCTGTGCTTACAAGAAATAGTACCTAGATTTTGGACCTGCTTTACTAAGGGCTTGCAAGGAGTTGTAAGTCCTTAACTGGGATGTACTAAGCTGCACAAAATCACCTTGCGTGGCTCTGCGTGGTTTAGTCAATCCAAGGTAACACAAGGCAGTGCTGTGCGAAGATGGGTTCTGCCCATCTAATCCACCCAGATTTTTTGCTTTTTAATCGCCTGGTTTACAGCGTTTTACTGTGGAGGAGCCTCATAACCTATGACTCACCCACGGTAAGCTCATGGTAAATGGACTGCTCGTGTATTTATCGACAGTGTCTGCCTTTTAAAATAAGTCAGCTGTGGTGCAGCAAGGGTAAGTGACACTTGACTGGTTACACGTGAAAATGGGTTCACACATGTGAGAGCTGCGCGTGGGAGACTCCTGTTGTGCTCAACCTGGAAACTGCGCACAGGAAGCCTGTCGCAGAGGTGACTCTGCAAGATTGGATATTGACCTGGGTTAGGCCTCATAATGTTAGTGTACACTCATAGGGAAATTCAATGTGGTTTATTGTCTTGTCTGCAGTGACACTCCATTATACACCTATGGGGAGGGCTGCCTAAGAGTGTAATTTTACTTCCCTGTGGCCAACAGAGACCAGTGACACCTTAAATTGGGGCGTAGCCTGTGTGTGGAAATTAAGTCTGCAAGTTCCAAGAAGATATCTGTGCAGCTTATGGGTCATCAAGGAATGTCAAATGTCTCTGGCTCAGCTCAGGGTCAGAGCCCAGGCCTTTTGTCACCTTTCTGTTAGGGTGAAAACGGCAAAGTCAACATGGCACCCTGCCTGGGTGCCATGTCATCCAGCACTGCCTGAATGCATAGGTAAGTGACCCCTCTAGCAGGCCTCACAGCCATAAGGCAGGATGCACTATACCACATTTAAGGGGATATCTGCATGAGCAGATATGCCTCTACAATACTGGGGTCCTTTCCTTGATATTGTAAGTGCCAGTCAAGCCATAGAGATTACATGGGCTGAAATCTCGACAACTTGAGTTCCCCAGCACCATGATGGCTTCATTGAACACAGGCGTGTTTGCTACCAAACTACATCTCTCAATAAATCCAGACTGATGCCATTGTGGAATTTATTGTACCAGGTACCTCATTGTGCTCCCTGAAAAACTGCCAACCATGGTATGGTCTCTGACCGGCTGTAAGCAGCCAGCCACCACGAGACATGTTTCCGGACCCCTGGGTAGTGAGTCTCTGCTCTCTGGGACCAGAAACAATGCACATCCTGGGCAGTGGTGTCATACCTCCTCCCCCTGGATGGGCCAGTGCTCAAAGAGGGAAGCTTCAAAGGCCAGCCGTGTTTGGAAGGCGAACACCAGCCTCGGCTGCTAGCAGCAGATGGCAGCCCCCAGTTTACACCCCCTCTTTTGGCAGGAAAACCGGCAGGAAAAAGTTAAGATAATAAGAAGTGACCCCACCTCTCCCAACTCCACCCGTAAGGTGGTGGAGGCAAGGTAAAGCATGCCTTTCATTCCCCACCATCTTGAAGATGGGGGGACCCCTCCAATCAGGGCTAGGTCTATGCCCACTCCAACAGAAAGGTGGCATAATTGAGGGTGTAGTCACCCCAGGTAAGTTGTCCATTGGCCCTACCTGCTCCTCTCCAAAAATGCCTCCTAAATTTAGTATTTACGTGGCTCCCCTAGACCTAGATACTTGATCTGCAGTGACCTAAGAAGTAAGAAGACGACCCTGCAGAGAAGACTGAAGACGACTGTCTTGGCCCCAGCATGTCTCCAGCTTCTGCGAACCTGCGACCAGTCTTGCACCCAGTGACCTCTGAAAACCCTGGGAGGACTGCTGCCTTAAAAAAAGACTCCAATCTCCCATGGACAGCGGACCTGTCCAAGAAGAAACAAGCTCCAACGACCCCTGAATCCAGACAGATCTGCGTCTCCTATCCACTCTGCACTGGACGCCCATGGCCAAATCTGATTGGCTCACCTGTACAATGAAGTCTCCCCAGCGATCCTGACCTCGTGTCCAGTGTTGGCTGATCTCCACGACGGCGCCTGCAGTGTGAATCCAGACGCACCCCCCACTGCTACTGGAAAGAAAGCTCCAACATCGAAAGGCACCCCGGCACCCGAAACCCCTGGGCCTTGGTGAGTTGAACCGATGATGCCCCTACGAACCCCTACACCTCTACTTAAGTCTGCTGTTGTTGGTCTTATTCCTGCAACCTCCGGTGCGATGCCTGCAGCCTCTTTGCCAAAAGAAGAATTCCCATCGAAACGCAATGGCACTTGACGTCGAAATTACACCCTGCACCCAGCCGTCCATGTGCCACTGGTGGTGTATGTTTGGTGCTGCTTTGTGCCCCCCCCCCCCCTGTGCTAAACCTAACCCCCAAAGCCTGGCCCCTAAAATCAATTTATCTACCTACAAGCAGTGGGGCTCCAGGCACCCCGGAGCTGCCTTTGAAAAGCATTGGGCTGAACTCTGATTTTGACTTCTGCAGACGGTCGCCCCCGCTGGTGGTGGTGCAATGTTGGTACCTAACTGACCCTTGCCCAATGCTGACCTTTGGTCCCGAAGACTGAAATTGTAAGTTGCGTACTTACCCGCTTAACTGCAAAGCTATTTTCCCCATAGGATAACATTGAACTGCCCTGAAAATATTCCAAGTGTCAATTTTTCAAAGTTCAAAGTATTTTTAATTAAAAACATGCTTACCTTATTTACAAAGATCTTGGTCTTAAAATAAAGTATAATTTTATAAAATTAGTCTGGATCTCCTTCTTGAGTCGTGTGTCCATTATTGATCACTGTTGTGCAAGAAATGTCCTCTCTGTTAGGCCTACAGCTTCCCACCCTTACTACCACTAATAGAGCACTTTGGGTTTTACATTGAGCCCTGTTCACTTTTGGGGAGTCCCTGGACTCTGTGCATGGTATTACCACCTAGTGGCAATATCATATACAGAGCCAGCTTCCTACAGTGCTGCAGGTGCACAGCAACTCCCAAGAAGGAATTTTTATGAAAGTGCAGACTCTATGATTGCAGAGACTCCAAATCCAGGATGTCTCCAGGATTTTCCAAATCTTTTCAAACACTCCCAAGGCTGGAGCTTATGCTCTATAGCTGGGAGTTCTTCACCCTCTAGGGGTTGTGTTCATGATTGCTGCTGTTAAGGCCTGAAAGTGGTTAAAGGAGAAACCTGTCTGGAAGCGCTATCGTGGGACCAAGTCTATGGTTGCAATGCAATGTAATTAAAATGTGATGCTCTCTAGTGGCTGCTTATATAATTACATTTTTACTTTAGGAAAATGTACAAAACAAATATACAAACACAGTTTGCTCACTTTAAATGCTTTATTGATTTAATAATGGTGCCAATTATAACTGATCAAAGTGTAAATGGTTATTAACATTAATAAGTGCACTTAGACAAGGTTAAATATTGTTGATGACTGCATTTAAGTACGAAATTATGATTTTTAACATGTGGTTTGTTGCTCTTGAACCTAGACCAAGCCAATAAACTTACTTGATATGTTTATATGACCCCTTTAGTGGGTCAATGGTGAATAGTTGATGTCATCTATGGTATTTTCGATCTGCCAATGTACATATTTGTAAAGTATTCCATAGTATTTAGTAGTGTGTACTTTTCTTTTTTTCTAAAGAAAAGGTACTTACTGGAGAATAATTTATTGAAAGTTATTATTGCGTGCCAGGGAATGTTGATTACTAGCCCACACCACCTCCTTTAAATAGGCCTTGGAATACTCTGCCTCGCTACCCTGAGAGAATCAAGTGCTACAATGGGGTGTTTGTTGCCAGTGGAAGACAAATGTGGACCCATTATTTATGTAGGCCACACAACTAATGGCCCGTTTTCTTACAAGTGCATTTCTCTGCCTTGCATTATCTTGCGGAAGGGAGGCATTCCATGGATGGAGTGTGGGAGTTCCCGCTTATCCACCCATGGATGTTGGTGCATTCACACATTTACAAAGAGTTGTATACCTAGGAATGCATCAAAATGGTACTTCTTCCAGGCCCAGGCGTAACAAGGAGAAATTTCTCCTCGTTACTTCCTTTTTCTATCTTTGATGCATGCCGAATCACACATATAAAAAGTCCATCTATGTGGATGATCTAGGCAATGTATTGCCTAAAACACTTTTCTGACAAGACTAATAGGGACTTTTGTTCACTTCCTCCAAAATGCTGTTGACACTGTGCTTTTAGCTAGAACTAGTATTGGTACCAGCTGTCTATACTTCATGCTCATTGCAAGGAAAGGAAAGCAAGGTGACCATCAACATTTTAAAAAGCAAAATCATATTTTTTGAGTGCAGTTTAAAAAAAACAGGAGCATGGCATTTGGGTGTTGAACGGTGTCAAGGACAGCCTCTTAAAAATAACTTGGGATTTCTTTTCATGATTGAGGTGGGCAGCATCTAGAGCTAGCTAGCATAAAGCCAAAATCAACTGCTTTAAAATTCCCTTTCTGGAAACTATTTGGAGAGAGTTATCAAGCCCTTGATTTGTCCCCTCGATGAAGAAGATCAAGGCAAAATTCCTCCCTTCATTAACCTACGTAGGTGTGACTTTCTTTGGGAAACACCTACTGTATTCAGAGAAATCGAAAGTTTTAAACACTTCTGGCTTCCTAACACAACTTCTCAGGAACAGATGGAATGCTGCCTTCATCTGTAGTCTTCGTGGGCGATGCCAGGTTATTCTGCTTCTGATATCTAAATATGATCCCCAGATATGATTCTTTGAATGATCTGCTCTGGGGAGAACTAATCGTGCCCTTAGAAAATCCCAAATGTTATGGCAGGCCTATTTAGTTCATTTATTAAAATTGCTAAAATCCCAAAACGTTTTGGACTTAAATTTCCCCCAAGCTACATTCCAAAGGCTACTGAAAAAATGTGCACCTCTTTTATCAATCAAATTGGATCTGTTTGTATTTTCTACCAATACAAAAACCTTGTGAACTATTACACAGCTTCGATTAGAACAAGCCTAAATAATATATGCTTGAACCAATATTGCAGTCATGCAAACTAAGCAGTAGTTTTTTCAATTTATTTTTATTTATATTTTCCATCATATTCAAACAAAAAAATGAAAGACAAAATTAGTATTCAGTGATATACTGCTTCCAGATACATCTACTGCTAAAGGTGTAGAAGAGTCACAAAATAGGCAGTCACTTTTTTCATTACATTTTCTAACAATCACAAAGAGCACATGGGAGAAATAGAAAACACATGTATGGCATAACTCGTTTCATTATCAGCGTTCTTCACTCTTGTGATAGACTCTCGCATGGTTTCCATAAGTCCCCTGGCCATTGTCTTTGGATTTGTAAAGATGTGTGCGTTTCAGCTTCGTCATTACAGAACACTGCATCCTGGAGCCAGTCACATATCCTGGTAATAGACCTCTGAACTATGCCCTGGCAACCTGGCATTATGCCAGAACCAGCAGCAGTGCTAGTAACATTTGCTTAGTATGTGGTACAGGGCTGGCTTTCACACTTGTGGTGCATGGTGCAACAATCTTTTTTGGCTCCCCAGCATAGGCCTCCTTCTCCACGGATTCCCTCACTACCACCCTCCAATAGTGCCCCTCATTTGTCACTGTGCTGTATGAAGATTGTAACTTATCATTGGCAAGTACCAAAAGATTCTCTGGGACAAAAGTAGCAACCTACTGAGCTATCAACATAAAATACAGTTCTGTGATCTGCATGTTACATGTTCTTTGCAGCAGACATATTAATCGTCTGTGCTACTAGTGATGATTCCAACGCCCACTAGACAATACTCCATCTCTCTCCAGCAGGAACATTAATCACCAGAGTTATCTTGACATTTCTATTGTTGCCTGGAAACTGCTGGACACACAAAAAACTCTGCATCTGATGCTCTGAAACCCATAAGTTAATGCTAGACACATTGGGGTCGATTCCGATCTCGGCCGGAAGCGCACCTAACACTATTCGTCCGGAAAAAAACCAAGCCGAACGCGTGTTTCCCGAGCGATTCGAACATTCGTCCGAACGAGCAAGTACGATGCGCATAACTGCCCAGATCCCGACCCAGCCGTACGTACCCATTCCAGCTCCTGTTCCCCGCCCGAGCCGGATCCGTAAACGCCGAATCGAGTCGCACAGAAGCAAATACACAGCACCTTCCGGCCGGACTAGTACGATGCGCCTTCCGTACGCGCCGAACCCGTCGCTACGTCCGGCACGTCAGAGCATCCGGGAGAGCTGCACATAAGCTCCGATTCGCACCACAAGACGATCCACGGCTATGAGACGAATAAGCCAGCGACGAGTACGAGTCGAAACCACGAGAAACACGAACGAGACGACCCAACCATGAATCCCATCGCGCAGGTCCTACCAATACTCTACATCTATTACCGGAACCGGTACGGACGCGTACGGCGCAGACGGTAAGTCAAACACCCACAACACAAACAAACGACACGTACCCGACATATGTCACACACACATAGGGATGCAGAAATGACGTACACTAGCAACAGCAGAACCATAGGGGCGGGATGGCAATCACCAATGCCACACACACCCATAGGGGCCTGGATGCCTACCACTACCACCACCTCTAATCATGGGGGGCTGGATGCCTACCACTACCACCACCCCTACTCAGGGGGGGCTGGATGCCTGTCACTACTACCATCCCCACTCATAGGGGGATGGATGCCTACCACCAACACCACCCCTACTCATGTGGGCCTGGATGCCTACCACAACCACCACCCCTACTCATGGGGGCCTGGATGCCTACCACTACCACCACCCCTACTCAGGGGGGGCTGGATGCCTGTCACTACCACCACCCCTACTCATGGGGGGCTGGTTGCCTACCACTACCACCACCCCTACTCAGGGGGGGCTGGATGCCTGTCACTACCACCACCCCTACTCATGGGGGCTGGATGCCTGTCACTACTACCATCCCCACTCATAGGGGGATGGATGCCTACCACCAACACCACCCCGACTCATGTGGGCCTGGATGCCTACCACAACCACCACCCCTACTCATGAGGGCCTGGATGCCTACCACTACCACCACCCCTACTCAGGGGGTGCTGGATGCCTGTCACTACCACCACCCCTACTCATGGGGGGCTGGATGCCTACCACTACCACCACCCCTACTCAGGGGGGGCTGGATGCCTGTCACTACTACCATCCCCACTCATAGGGGGATGGATGCCTACCACCAACACCACCCCTACTCAGGGGGGCCTGGATGCCTGTCACTACTACCATCCCCACTCATAGGGGGCTGGATGCCTGTCACTAACACCACCCCTACTCAGGGGGCCCTGGATGCCTACCACCACCACCACCCCTACTCATGGGGGCCTGGATGCCTACCACAACCACCACCCCTACTCAGGGGGGCTGGATGCCTGTCACTACCACCACCTCTACTCATGGGGGGCTGGATGCCTACCACTACCACCACCCCTACTCAGGGGGGGCTGGATGCCTGTCACTACCACCACCCCTACTCATGGGGCCTGGATGCCTACCACTACCACCACCCCTACTCATGGGGGCCTGGATGCCTACCACAACCACCACCCCTACTCAGGGGGGGCTGGATGCCTGTCACTACCACCACCCCTACTCATGGGGGGCTGGATGCCTACCACTACCACCACCCCTACTCAGGGGGGCTGGATGCCTGTCACTACTACCATCCCCACTCATAGGGGGATGGATGCCTACCACCAACACCACCCCTACTCATGTGGGCCTGGATGCCTACCACAACCACCACCCCTACTCATGGGGGCCTGGATGCCTACCACTACCACCACCCCTACTCAGGGGGGGCTGGATGCCTGTCACTACTACCATCCCCACTCATAGGGGGCTGGATGCCTGTCACTACTACCATCCCCACTCATAGGGGGCTGGTTGCCTGTCACTAACAACACCCCTACTCAGGGGGGCCTGGATGCCTACCACCAACACCACCCCTACTCATGGGGGCCTGGATGCCTACCACTACCACCACCCCTACTCATAGGACGGGTAATGCATGACACAACCAGCATACTCCAACATAAGGAATGTCAGAAAAAGACATCCCCCAACATCATGACAAGCGTGTGTAGTCATGTGTCGTGTGTCAAATGCCTACAACACTGAACATGACATTGAACATACAATGTGACCCCCCTATCACATGTGTCACACATAAATGTGTGTGGCCTCCACAATGCAAGCAGACCATGACCACTGTGGCAATGGGGTCTAAAGCCCCATCATCACAGTGACCAAAAGGTAAGTGTGGGATCCATAGCTGAAGCACATTTTGAACAATGTGGCAATAGGGTCTAAACCCCCATCATCACAGTGACCAAAATGTAAGTGTGGGGTGCATAGCTGAAGCACATTTTGAACAATGTGGCAATGGGGTCTAAACCCCCATCATCACAGTGACCAAAAGGTAAGTGTGGGGTCCATAGCTGAAGCACATTTTGAACAATGTGGCAATGGGGTCTAAACCCCCATCATCACAGTGACCAAAATGTAAGTGTGGGGTCCATAGCTGAAGCACACTTTGAACAATGTGGCAATGGGGTCTAAACCCCCATCATCACAGTGACCAAAATGTAAGTGTGGGGTCCATAGCTGAAGCACATTTTGAACAATGTGGCAAAGGGGTCAAAACCCCCATCATCACAGTGACCAAAATGTAAGTGTGGGGTCCATAGCTGAAGCCCAATTGAACATTGTGGCAATGGGGTCTAAACCCACATCATCACAGTGACCAAAAGGTAAGTGTTGTCATGGAAAAAGCTGCAACTGCCAAACAGCATGGATGATTCCTGGTCACAGAACAACAAACACATCAGTGGCAAAGTAGTGCTTGTGTCCCATAGCAACATAGATTGGGTGAGGCAAACAGTGCAGTGCAAATAAGACATACCTTTGGCCATGTGCAGACAAACATCACCCATGGGGGCTGACATTGTCAACATTCATCAATTACACAATGACAGAAGTGACCATCATAATGCAGACCCACATATCTGCACCAATGGACACACAAATGTAGATATCCTGTGGAGACTGTAGATGTGAGTTGAACAAATACCATACCATGGCAGCAATGGGACATACAAACCATGATCATTGTGCTGACTGATGATCTAGGCATCCCAGGGACAGCAGGGGAAATCCACCAAACAACCTACAGCCAATGGCACACTAAAGATATGCCAATGCAGTGGTGCAGATGCACAAACACAAACAGGCAGCCTCACACTGCATATCAAACACAACAGGTGATGGGGGTGTGCCAGTGTCCCCAGGCAACCACACAACACATGAGGAGGCCTGAATCACAATTACACAGATGTGTATACAGTGCCACACAAAAGTAACTCATGGATCGGATTCCCCTATGTGGGCAATCAGGCATTGTTAGATGAGAGGGAGCCCAAATTACACATGTCACACAAGCTAGTAGGAACAGCAACTAACACAGCAAGAGACAGACCCACCACAGCACTACCCCCAGGGACCCCACATTGTGGTGACACTGGCCTGCATGATAATCCCACTGTGATGACAAAGCTAGATGTCGTTCACACTGTGAACCACAGTCATGTGTCCTGAGCAACAAACTACCATCACACCTACACAAGCACAAATCAATCAGCACGGCCTGTCAGCCAAGGCCAATATGGAGGTAGGGGTCTAGCCGTGCAACAACTCTCATTTGCACACACTCAACACCACACACCTTGATCTCCACCAATGTGCAGCAGTGAAGCTCACATGGACTGGTGACATTGCACATGCACCCATGACAATCCCAGGGGTGGTGGTGGGAACTAAGGTGCAGAAATCCATCACACATGGCCAGTCAACAAGACTCATGAATGTCTGACACACTGCACAGTACGCCGTACATGGGCATGACGTGAAATCCACCCCAATCAATGGGATCCCGGCCACAGTCACACACCAATGAAGAAGCCAAGGTCACCCACAAAGAACACACATAGACAACTTCCAACATTGCAGCTCTCACCCTGAGGAGTGGCAGCAGTCACACACACAACGTGTCACAATCACTGAAAGCTACCACAAACTGTAAATTACATGACTTGTGCAACCAACAAGTACCAAGGGGAATCCTGACTGTGTCCCATCTGCGTTTGCCCACATCCCCAGCCCTGACAGCAAAGACAACTAGGGATGATAACCTGATGAACATTAGTTTGCCATGCACCCACATCCCGGAGAAACCAGGTCCAAAATGCTGGATGAACACAGGACAACTCAGCAAGCATCACAAACAGGAACATCCCTAGGGACACAGCCTGTGTAGGAAAAGGGAAGGGAACACACACAGACATGCTCACATAACACGGGCCCAGCCAATGTCACGGGATTACACACTGCCATGAGGGCACTCCACTCCTGTGGAAGGTCCGCTTTGCCAAACCTTGTCTGTGCACGACTCAAACATGTCAGCAGAACACCCGGTCAGTGAGTCAACAACTACAACACACTGAAGGCTCTGCTCACATCAGCCTGGGTACGGGAGTGTCATGTCAGTCATCTGCATACACCCAAAACACGTGTCAAGCAAGTTGCACTGTATACACAGATGAGTCCTTCAACATTGATGTGCTAAACTGCATGTCCAGTGGAGATGGGCACACAGTCAGGGAAATAGAAACATTGAACAGTGGTAAGCCCACCAGATGTGCATCAGTGTAAGCCAAAGATGTTAATTTACAAATGCAAAACGTACATCCCTGTGTCAAATGCTGAACATTACACCCTCAGACTGCAGCAAAGGATGCTATAGATCCAGACTACATTAGGACACATATCCCATGGACCACATGGAGTCCATCACAGCAACACTTCATTTTCATGGTCTGAATACTATTACAACTGCAAATGCATGATGATACTCATCTACATCATGTACATCCAAAGAAAAACAACAAGTAAACAAAAAGAGGCTTTATTCAGCAAATGTTAAAATAAAAATTCAAGTCCAAAAGAAACTAAGGCCAATGGCCAGTCCCAATACACAGTCCCAACAGGGTGATATGTGACAACTTGTCACCCATTGCTTGCCTGCACTGGTACAGACAGGGGACATCCCCCTCGGAGGAGCATACAAGGGGCAGGCCAGGCACCGCAGGGACAGGATCAGGGGATGCCAGAAGGAGGCAGTGAAGGGGTGGTGGGTGCAGCAGTGTCACCGGCAACTGCAGTGGAGGTGTCTGACTCAGTGGGGGCCGGCACCACTGTAGGGCACAAGTCAGATGGTGTGGGTGCTTCAACCACTGCAGTGGGGCGGTCAGATGGATTGGACTGGGTCCCTACTGCAGTGCCTGAGTCAGACGGGGTGGTTGTGGACTCCACTGCAGTGCATGACTCCAAGGGAGTGGAAGGGGGGGCAGATGAGGTGGGCAGGACAGAGGGGGGGACCCGGTCTCCACACCAGTGTCACAAACAGGCTGAGCATCTGGGTTGGGGGTGGAAGAGCAAGTGGTAGGGGGAGGGCCTAATCAGTTTGGGGATGCGGTATCGGTGTGTGGGGGAACCTGGGGCAGGGTGTGGCGGTGGAACCTGTGGAGTGGTGGCCTGGGGGATGGAGGAGAGAGACTGTGTGGTGGTGCTGCGTGGTGGTGGTGGTGGGGTCTTGCCCTTCCTGGTCCGGGGGGACTTTCGAATGGGGTCCTCAGCCTGCCTGTGCCTGGGGGAGGGTGTCCGGGTGTGAGGGGCACTCCCCTCTGTGTGTGGTGGTCGCCTCTTCCGCCTGGACTTTGTGTCAGATGTATCTGTGGGGAAGAGGCCAAGCTCCCAGAGGAAGAGCTTCTGGGAGGGGGGGGTTGCAGGTGAGGCAAGGGAAGGGGTTTTGGAGGGAGAGGCATCTGAGGACTGCAGAGTGCTCGTGGATGCGTGTGTGTGTGTCTGGGCCCCATCCCCTGTGAGTGAGATATCAGTCCCCTGACTGTGCGTGCGTGTGCGTCTGGAGTTTGGCTTGTGTGTCTGTGTGCTGCTTGTGTCTGTGCTGGTGCGTGCCGGTGCTGGTGTGTGTGTGCTTGGGACAGGTAGGGTGCTGGGGATTGTGGATGGGGCAGAGGTAGGAGGGGTGAGGGACTGTTGCAGGAGGGACGTTGCTGCCGTCAATGAGGAGGCCATGGACTGATTGGTCCGATGTAGGGCAGACGTGCCAGATGACATGCCCTCCATGAATGACACCAGTTGTGTCAAAAGACCCGTGTGTGCATGGAGGACACTCAGCATTGATGTCTGCCCTACATGGATCTGTTTAAGCAAGTCCACAGACTCCACACTCAGGGCAGCAGGGGGGACAGAGGCAGGGGGTGAGGTGCCTGACATGAAGGAGACACGCTCCCCTACACGGAAGCCTCCACGGACATGTGGGATGGGAGCAGATGGGAGGGTGGAGATGGTGGTGGTGGCGGGGACAGACTTGCTTGACGTTGCCTCTGGTCTGCTGACACCCGCCTCCACAAGGGAGTCCTCACTGGAAGTGCTGTTTTCCCCAGCCAAGGTGGTCGTAGCTGAGGTCTCCTCAGTGTGACTCCCCTCACCCTCCGTGCCACTGGGTCCCTCGGTCTCCCCTGCAGTGGACCCAGTCTGGCTCTGCCGCTCCTCTTGGTCCGTGGAGCTGTCTCCTCCTGTGGCCGTGGATGTATCTGCAAACAATTAGGATAAACAGAGCAACATTAGTCACCTGTACTGACCACACACACCACAGTAAGTACAGCACATCACAGAGCAAGCCCTGCCATCATTTGCTAGACATTGCAATAAGTGCTGACACTGATTTGAAGAAGCCCATTGTCTGCCTGACAGTCAGTCATGCCACACATATCCTACCTGTCCATGCACCCATCTGTCTGCTGCCTGTTGTATGCGACTAATCATATGTGCACACATGCACCACATACACAGTTGTTGGACATCCAAGAGAACATATGGAAATGTGTCACTCCAAACACATGCCATCTCCTGCCACTGACTCTGTACATGTGTCAGGAAAAGTGATGTGCCTGTGATGTCTCTGTTGATATGCAGGTTTTGGTTCCATCACCAGACACAATGATGTCCTCATGTCCTGATAGACAATGCAACAATGGTGTGCATGCAGGACATGTCACACCACTGCTGGATAACCCTTTGCGATTGGAATGTCATGGCACAGGCCTGTCTGGCAAGTCAGTCATAACTGTCTCCTGTCACAGGGGCAGTGCATACACACAACACCAGTCTGCACTGTGTCACAATCATGGAAGTTTTTGAAAAGTAAGCCCTGTAGCTCACAGGTGCACATGTGCACCCCTGGCCACCCACATCATGAGGACTGAGATGATCCCACATCAATCAAATGAGACATTTGAGTGACTGCAAACACAAATCCATACACATGAGCACTTCAACGTTTGATGAGAATGAACCAAAGCTGCCTGCACCCCAATGTTTCATACAACATTGTGCACAGTCAAGGGATCAGAGACCTATGCATTGACCTATGTGCAGATCCCATAGTCACAACTCAGATGGCTGGCAACCCCAAATTGTTAAACACTCCAGGAGTCCAAATAGCAAGGCCACACCACGGTGACACAGAGGCATACACCTGAGTGCCCTCTTCACAATGCCCAATATGTATGCTGACACACGGGAGTGGGAGAACAGAGTGCCTTCGATGTCCGGAGAAGGCATTACAGTCCTGGTCCATGTGCAACATGGTATTACCCTGAACACTAGGCAGGTGGCTATGCATGTGTCACACACATGATGTACATACTACTGAGTCTCCTACCTTGGTCTCTGATGCAGCATGGGTGTGTGGCACATACTCCAGACATGTGGTGAGTCAGAGCAGCAATTGGAACACATGTTAAAGCCATACCCAGAGTACATGTCAGATCACAGGCATTGTGAGCAATTGTACCACCCATGCAGCCCACCACAAAGTTCCTGTAACTGATGCTGTCCCCAACTTGAACCACAGGTAACTGCAAGTACACAGTACCCAAGTGACCTAGTCACAGACTGTAAGGGCCACACCTGTGTATCAGATGAGGAGGGGGCATGACACAAGTGAGGGACATGAGTCCAGGACGACATGACAGTTGTACTGTGGAAGTGGACCCAGGCTAAAGGAGTGCATAGAGCATGTCAGGCATAGTACACAGTTGAGGCTAGCACTTACCCCTTCCTTGCTGCTGTCTGGCCTTCAGCTGCCCATCCAGGTCAGGGAAGACCACCGCCAGGATCCGGAGCATGTGGGGGGTCAGGGTCCAGTGTCCGCCCCTCCTGCGAGGAGGCGACAGCTTCAGCTGGACCCTTGCGATCCTCCTGGTCCAGCCCGAAGGTCCTGCCACCTCTTCTGGCAGTTGCGGATCCTGCGCCTGTAGACCCCCACCGATCGTACTGCCCGGACGATGGTCAGCCAGATGTCCTGCTTCTGGTGGGCATCAACCTGTGAGGATGACAAAGTGAAAAGGCCATTACTGTGAGAAGTTGGCCTGGCATATGCTGTCCACTAATTATAGTGGGCACCTTGCACCAGTCCAAACAACCCCTTATTGGAGATAGGTTAAAGACAACCTTATTGAAAGCTATCATAGTGGTAGCTATGGAGAGCAGCCTTCAGGCTAAGTCTTGAAGGAATGTAAAGCAGCTTGTTTTACCAGTCTATAATCTCTTGAGTGATCAAATGAAAGAGCACCACACCAGGTATATATTCAAAATATATGTATTTATTGCTAAACACACCCCTCTAGTCTCTTTATGAGGCTAGAGTTCGAAGTACACAAGTTATAAGTTATTTAAACACAGTAATAGCACAAATACACGTTTGGGCCCTAGGGGCGTACCAAACCATATACCAATAAAGTGGTATAAGAACCACGACTGAGCTAGACACTAGGCCTAGAGCCTCTAGAAGTGCTTAGACCACAAGGAACCACCCAAGGTAGTGACACAGGGGACCCACGGGGGACGCGTGCAGTATAAATACACAGCCGCGAGGCGCCGTTAACTTCTATGGAGAAAGTCGCGATTAGGAAATTAAAGAAAAGGGACACTTAAAGGAGGACTTGGAGCAAACCCTTTGAGAACTAGGTCGTTCTAGAGTCTCTACCCACGGGAGCACCGGAGTACTCGTGTTACCTCACCCAGGGAAGCCGGGTGCATAGGTGCCTTTCGGGGTCGGGTTTCGTCGTCGATTTGAATGGCGATCTGCTGCAAAGTGCGGCTGGCGACCAAGTGGAAAGTGTCCGGGTGGATCCAAGAGTGGATCGGAGATCTGAAGAACCTGAAAGCAGAGGGGACAGAGTCTGGGTCACTAGCCAGTGACCAGGAAGGCGATGAGCGGATGCCCACCGATGTCGAGTGCTTCAGGTAGGTTGACGGTCGTCTTGACTCTTCAGCCACGAGGTCCAGGAGGCATTGTCGGCGACCAGGAGCAGGATTCGGGCTGGTGCACGATGTCTGTCGAGTGGTGAGGTGTCAGCGACCGGATTGGACCCAACAAGCCTTGGCAACTGCAAGTCTCGATGAAGATGAAGAATGACGATGATGCAGACCAGCAAGGTCTGAGGAACTCACCCAGCAAAGGTAAGTGAGGGCAAGCCTGGAGCAACCAGGGAGCCCAAGAAGAAAAGGATTGGCCTTCGTGAAGGGCTACTAGCCAACGGGCTAGCGACCGTGAAGGAGCCTCGAGACGGTGCACGTGGAGCTGGCTCACAGGACACTCGTGGAGTGGAGGGCAGTGATCTTCAGTGCAGTTGGTGCTGGAGGCTAGAGCTACTCAGAGCCCAAAGTACGACTTTATGAGAGACCCAGAAGAGGATGCACTAGCAAATGCATGCGGTGTCCAGGGGTCACGGTTCCACGTTACCCACAAAAGCTACGGGCCTCAGCTTTGCTGGAGACTCAGGGCAGCCTCGGGGAAGTCTGGAAATCTACCTCTGGTGATGCAAAGACTTCGGCGTCCGACGGGAGCTTAGGCGATGCAGACCGGACAATTGCTTCTTTGGTGCCTGCCAAGCAGGGAGTCACTCCTTGACCCCAAGGGAGATTCTTCTGTCCTCTAGTCTTGAGTAGAGCGTCGAAGGTCCAGGATTCTGTGTCAGAGTTTCGTCCAGGGATAATCTAAAGTCCTAAGGACTGGGTTCCTATACTTATACTAAGTTTAGGGGTTGGACTACTCTGTGGCCCCACCTATGGGTGGGTCAGGGCAGAGGGGTGGCTACACCCCTTTCCCTTTGTCCAGTTCGCGCCAAAGCAGGGGCTGCAAGCCCCTGATCCGGTTTGAACTGGGGTATGCACAGGGACACCAAGTGTGCCCCCAGTGCAGGACTTCAAAGCACCCGAAAGTGCTCCCGCCCAGCCCCAATACACACTATCCTGTCTGGGGAGGTGGTCACACCTCCCTGGGACAGGAAACCTATTGTCCAGGCCTCCCCTGCCGGAGTTTCGTCCAGCAGCAGGAGGCCAGACTTGTGTCTGTGGCAGCAGCATCCATTTTGTGATGCCAGGGCTTTAGAAAGAAGTTACCGGCCAGGCCAGGGTTAACATGTCTCTCCCTCTAGAAGGGTGGAATGCTACCCCCGCCGCCAGAATTGGCGGGGGGTAGTATTCCAAGATGTTTGACACCAAACACGACATGTTTCGGTGCAGCCATTCCAAAGTTAGCATTTAACGCGAGGTTATAATGCGCTTAAGAGTATATGGTCAGGCTGCACTACAAACAGCATCAGAGAAGGGTCTCCGAACGCTGCAGAGGGGCCCTGCTCATGCAGGGGCACCCTCTCACATAGGAACCACGCACTCTGCCTTCAGGATTGATAAGGCCTGCCATAGGAGTGACTTATAGGTTTATATGTGTGTATGTATATAGTGATATAGGTAACCTATATCACAGTAAGGGGTGCATGCACCACCTTACCCAGGCTGCAGTAGCAGACCTGTGGTGTCAGTTTGGATGGCCTTCCAGGGGTGGCACAATACATGCTGCAGCCCCTGGTAGGCCTCTGAGGTACCTATGCCCTTGGTACATAGTATACCATATACTAGGGACTTATAAGGGCACTCCAGATTCCAATCAGAGATGTGCCTAAGGCACATGGAAACCTTTTACAGAGAAAGCAGATAGACTGGGGCCCTGAATAGCAGGATCCCAGTCCAACTAAGTCATAAACCAGCAAAACACCATAAAAAAAGTGTGGGCAACCATATAGTCAGATTCCACCTTCCTACATAACCCCCCCCCAAACGAAAGGAGATAAGGCTAACTTTGGCCAGTTGAGCCTTCATTGACTAAGTGGCCATATAAGGAAGCACCTGCACTAGCATGGTTGCCCCCTGTCTCATGGTCCACTAAGCAATCCCTCACCCTAACGGTATGAGAGGGTCTCCACCATGGGGAATCACTACCTGTGGTGTGCTTAGGTAAAGTACAAGGCTGGTGAGGTGTCTGAGTAGGGAAGTGAGGCCCTAGGAATGTTGGTCTCAGCTTCCTCAGATCACTGGTCACCATGTATGCCTGTCTTTCCATGACTGAGTTGCACTTTGCTCTAAGGGTCAACCTTTGGCTGCCTACAGCTGGGGGTTGGGTCCCTTTGGATGGACTACTGGAGGGAGATGGCAGGTTTGGAACCTTCTGGTCCCAGGTTTGCCCTTGCCTACCAGAGTCCTTCTGGGGAGGTCCCTACATAAAGGTATGGGGGATCCCTCAGTGTGTAGAGGAATTTTCACCTGGCTAGGGCTACTAGACTGGGTGCCCCTAATCTGCTGATGGGGGTTCCTCTGGACAGGGGGCCCTGGGGGTCCACTGACCTCCCTGACCTCTGCAGCCCTGGGCTGGCTGAGGCAGGGTAGAGAGGGGCAGGTTACCTGCTCCAGACTGGGTACCACCTTGGAAGGGTCCTCTGCCATCAGGGGTGTGGCCAGGCCAGGCCTGACTACCTCTGGGGCAGTTCCTTCACTAGGGGTAGGGTCAGTTCCCTGAGGAGGCTGACCCTTACCTACTGTCTGGAGGGAAGAAGACTTTTCTTCAACCCTTGTGCTCTCTTTTGGGGGAGAGTGGGCCATTCTTCCAGGCTCCATCTCTCCAAAATCTTGGGCTGGGGCTGTGGCCATCACAGCCCCACTAACCTTTACAGGGACGCCCAGCATCCTGAGATGGGTTTGGTGTTCAACTTCAGCCCAGGCTGAAATTTCCAGATCATTGCCCATCAGGCAATCTACAGGTAGGGTTGGGGACACTGCCACTCTTTTTGGGCCTGTGACCCCCTCCCAGCTGAGATTGACTATGGCCATGGGGTGATCTGTTCTGACACCATCAATGTTGGTCACCTGGTAGTTAAACTCAGGTAAAAGCTGGTGAGGGGGGACTAGTTTTCCTGCCACCATGGTGACACTAGCCCCTGTGTCCCTAAATGCCACAGCTTTCTGACCATTAATTATTGGCTCCAATCTGTACCTGCCCAATGCTGTGGGACCCATGGTAAAGGTGGCAAATCCTATACCACCATCAGAGTCAGAGGAGTCTGTTGAGGGGTCCCTGTCTAAACTAGGGCCCACCTCTGTTCCTCTTGCAAAAGCACCTAACTTTTTGGGTGCACTACTCCCAACTGGAGGATTACTACTGGTAGTACCAGGAGGGGTGGTAGTAGTTGTGGGAGGAACATTTTCTTTATTGCCAATCCTGGGGCAACTGGGATCAGTTTTCCAGTGCCCAGGCTTTTTACAGACATGGCAATATGGTTTCTTTTCAGGAGAAGAAGGAGTTTGGGACCCACCCCCAGAAGAGGAATTTTGGGGCCCTGTAGGGGACTTATCCTTAGATTTATCCCCACCTTTCTCTTGGGACTTAGTAGACTCTTTCTTCTGGTCACCACCCTGATTTTTAGTTTTTACTCTGGTTCTGACCCATTTGTCTGCCTTCTTTCCCAATTCTTGGGGAGAGGTCAGATCAGAGTCCACCAGATACTGGTGCAAAAGCTGGTTTTGACAATTATTAAGAATCTGCTCCCTCATAATCAAATTGTACAATCCTAAAAAGTCCTGCACTTTGTTGCCATGTATCCAACCTTCCAGAGCCTTAGTAGCACAATCTACAAAGTCAACCCAGTCTTGAGTCTGAGCTTTTTAGGTGTCTCTGAACTTCAACCTATACTGTTCAGTGGTTAGGCCAAACCCATCTATCAGAGCAGTCTTCAAGACTGTGTAATTGTCAGCATCCTCTTCTCTTACAGTGAGGAGCTTGTCTCTACCTTTGTCTGCAAAGGAGAGCCACAAGATTGCTGCCCACTGCTTCTGGGGGACCCTCTGAACTTTACAGGCCCTCTCCAGTGCAGTTATCCATTTGTGGATGTCATCCCCACTCTGGTAGGGAGGGACAATCTTGTTTAGGTTTCTATGGTCATAAGACCTTTCCCTATCTTTAGGGATATTGCTGCCATCATGGGACTCTAGTCCCAACTTTTTCTCTCTTTGTAGAGATCTAGGGACTCCCTGTCTATAGCCAGTTGCTGTTTTCTGAGTTCAAGCTGAGCTTCCTCATATTGAATCAGCCTCTTTCTCCTCTCATGAGAGGATTCCCTCCTATGAGAGGAGACAGAGGTCCCTATTGAGGTGCCAGAGTGGTTAGACTCCTGAGAAGGAGACCTAGACCTTCTGGGCACACTCACAATCCTTCCTGGGGGACAAAGTGGAGGTCACCTTGAGCCTCCTCCTCATCCACAGGAGGAATTGGGTTATCCAGGTCAGGGTCATTGTCACCCTCCTGGTCAGTTCCAGAGTGGGGGCTGGGGGTGTTGCTACCCCTGGCCCCATCCTCATCTTCTGCCCCACCCTCTGCTCCTACCCCTTCAGTCCCTAAGGGCCTGCTGAGATCATAAGCCTCTAACATCTCTCTCAGATGTTGGGTGGTGGGGCTTTGGCCTGTCTTCAGTTTCCTCAAATTGCATAATGCTCTCAATTCCAAGAATGGGAGTGTATCATACTTGGAGGGAAGAAGCCCAGTGGCTTCTGGCAAGGACTCTCTAGGTCCTGGCTTTGAAGACATCACTAGTGAGGTGTGGTGTATGCACTACCTACTCTAGTGTGGCCTACTAAACTCTCTTGAGTTGTAGAAAGGGTGTGCTATCCCTTAACACACAACTCTAAGTTCAGTAGAACTTACTGTATTCTAAGCTTAATTTATATGTACCTTAGGTACCTTTAGTGGTTTTCAGTTGATCAATTCAATTGAGATTATCTGGTAAAACAATAGCAAGCTGGAATCCCACACGCTGCACACCAATGTGAGAAGTTGGCCTGGCATATGCTGTCCACTAATTATAGTGGGCACCTTGCACCAGTCCAAACAACCCCTTATTGGAGATAGGTTAAAGACAACCTTATTGAAAGCTATCCTAGTGGTAGCTATGGAGAGCAGCCTTCAGGCTAAGTCTTGAAGGAATGTAAAGCAGCTTGTTTTACCAGTCTATAATCTCTTGAGTGATCAAATGAAAGAGCACCACACCAGGTATATATTCAAAATATATGTATTTATTGCTAAACACACCCCTCTAGTCTCTTTATGAGGCTAGAGTTCGAAGTACACAAGTTATAAGTTATTTAAACACAGTAATAGCACAAATACACGTTTGGGCCCTAGGGGCGTACTCAAACCATATACCAATAAAGTGGTATAAGAACCACGACTGAGCTAGACACTAGGCCTAGAGCCTCTAGAAGTGCTTGGACCACAAGGAACCACCCAAGGTAGTGACACAGGGGACCCACGGGGGACGCGTGCAGTGTAAATACACAGCCGTGAGGCGCCGTTAACTTCTATGGAGAAAGTCGCGATTAGGAAATTAAAGAAAAGGGACACTTAAAGGAGGACTTGGAGCAAACCCTTTGAGAACTAGGTCGTTCTAGAGTCTCTACCCACGGGAGCACCAGAGTACTCGTGTTACCTCACCCAGGGAAGCCGGGTGCATAGGTGCCTTTCGGGGTCGGGTTTCGTCGTCGATTTGAATGGCGATCTGCTGCAAAGTGCGGCTGGCGACCAAGTGGAAAGTGTCCGGGTGGATCCAAGAGTGGATCGGAGATATGAAGAACCTGAAAGCAGAGGGGACAGAGTCTGGGTCACTAGCCAGTGACCAGGAAGGCGATGAGCTGATGCCCACCGATGTCGAGTGCTTCAGGTAGGTTGACGGTCGTCTTGACTCTTCAGCCCCAAAGTCCAGGAGGCGTTGTCGGCAACCAGGAGCAGGATTCGGGCTGGTACATAATGTCTGTCGAGTGCTGAGGTATTGGCGACCGGATTGGACCCAACAAGCCTTGGCAACGGCAAGTCTCGATGAAGATGAAGAATGACGATGATGCAGACCAGCAAGGTCTGAGGAACTCACCCAGCAAGGGTAAGTGAGGGCAAGCCTGGAGCAATTAGGGAGCCCAAGAAGAAAAGGATTGGCCTTCGTGAAGGGCTACTAGCCAACGGGATAGCGACCGCGAAGGAGCCTCAAGACGGTGCACATGGAGCTGGCTCACAGGACACTCGTGGAGTGGAGGCCAGTGATCTTCGGTGCAGTTGGTGCTGGAGGCTAGGGCTACTCGGAGCCCAAAGCACGACTTTGTGGAACACCCAGAAGAGGATGCACTAGCAAATGCGTGCGGTGTCCAGGGGTCACAGTTCCACGTTACCCACGACAGCTACGGGCCTCAGCTTTGCTGGGGACTCAGGGCAGCCTCGGCGAAGTCTGGAAATCCACCTCTGGTGATGCAAAGACTTCAGCGTCCGACGGGAGCTTAGGCGATGCAGACCGGACAATTGCTTCTTTGGTGCCTGCCAAGCAGGGGAGTCACTCCTTGACCCCAAGGGAGATTCTTCTGTCCTCTAGTCTTGAGTAGAGCGTCGAAGGTCCAGGATTCTGTGTCAGAGTTTCGTCCAGGGATAATCTAAAGTCCTAAGGACTGGGTTCCTATACTTATACTAAGTTTAGGGGTTGGACTACTCTGTGGCCCCACCTATGGGTGGGTCAGGGCAGAGGGGTGGCTACACCCCTTTCCCTTTGTCCAGTTCACGCCAAAGCAGGGGCTGCAAGCCCCTGATCCGGTTTGAACTGGGGTATGCACAGGGACACCAAGTGTGCCCCCAGTGCAGGACTTCAAAGCACCCGAAAGTGCTCCCGCCCAGCCCCAATACACACTATCCTGTCTGGGGAGGTGGTCACACCTCTCTGGGACAGGAAACCTATTGTCCAGGCCTCCCCTGCCGGAGTTTCATCCAGCAGCAGGAGGCCAGACTTGTGTCTGTGGCAGCAGCATCCATTTTGTGATGCCAGGGCTTTAGAAAGAAGTTACCGGCCAGGCCAGGGTTAACATGTCTCTCCTCTAGAAGGGTGGAATGCTACCCCCGCCGCCAGAATTGGTGGGGGGTAGTATTCCAAGATGTTTGACACCAAACACGACATGTTTCGGTGCAGCCATTCCAAAGTTAGCATTTAACGCGATGTTATAATGCGCTTAAGAGTATATGGTCAGGCTGCACTACAAACAGCATCAGAGAAGGGTCTCCGAACGCTGCAGAGGGGCCCTGCTCATGCAGGGGCACCCTCTCACATAGGAACCACGCACTCTGCCTTCAGGATTGATAAGGCCTGCCATAGGAGTGACTTATAGGTTTATATGTGTGTATGTATATAGTGATATAGGTAACCTATATCACAGTAAAGGGGGCATGCACCACCTTACCCAGGCTGCAGTAGCAGACCTGTGGTGTCAGTTTGGATGGCCTTCCAGGGGTGGCACAAAACATGCTGCAGCCCCTGGTAGGCCTCTGAGGTACCTATGCCCTTGGTACATAGTATACCATATACTAGGGACTTATAAGGGCACTCCAGATTCCAATCAGAGATGTGCCTAAGGCACATGGAAACCTTTTTACAGAGAAAGCAGATAGACTGGGGCCCTGAATAGCAGGATCCCAGTCCAACTAAGTCATAAACCAGAAAAACACCATAAAAAAAAGTGGGGGCAACCATATAGTCAGATTCCACCTTCCTACAATTACAACACATGCAACATTTCCGTGCATCACACAGTTGGATATACATGTCTCAATCACAGGGGTATATGATGTACACAGGCAGT